>CAJHNH020001557.1:87500-202500 GCA_905116865.2 Candidula unifasciata | reverse complement strand
AAAATACTAGAAGTCCAAGTCCACGTGAAAAAAACCCAGCCCTTAACGGGAATTGAACCCGACACCTCTAGCACTCGAGGCGGACACAATGCCCCGAGACCATGCAGCACCATCAAGAGACAGTGACGAGCGTTATGTGACCCGTTTGCTATGAAGAACCAAGTACTAGTATTCATAGTTCTGAAACAGAAACTAAATTTGTGAAGTATAAAATATACAGTCATCTGCACTCTAACATGAGTTACTATAAGGCTTCAATAAAGTGTAGATGAATGTGCACTGTAAGACCTTTGGCTAAATAACAAATACTCACCCTTCATGTTATTCGCGGTGACAAAATCAGACGAATTTAACCGATTAAAACCAACATAACATGATAACCAAGGACGCCTTGCATAGATTAGTCCCAGCAGTCAGAAATCTCGATCAGGGAAAATGTTAACGGGTGATTTTTTAAATGGTGTTTACAATATCCCAGGCTAGCTTTAGAATAGTTTTTGGCACAGCACGAGTCTGGCATATGATTTATACCGGCGGCGGAGGTCTGCAGACTAAACAGCCACCGTTCTACACCACTTACCTGGGGAGGTCACCAGATGACAGCCCTCCAGTAGGAAATCTGACAGGGAGAAGAGATAAGCGCGCCAACCACCATATCTAACTGCCAGCCGTGCTAAGGGGTCAAAGGGTGTAATGTAATTTAAATATAAGTGTAGTTAGGCGCATACGTGGGAGAACGGTATCCTGCTCACGTAGTACCGGGCACTTCTGGAAGTTTTATTCTCCTGTGAGCGTTAGGAGGGTTGAGAGAGGAAAAGGGGGGGGGGGGGGGTGGTGCACTCCTCTCTCTTACTCCTCTCACATTTATTGTTCCTTTACGTACCCGCTATCGTCTCTGTCTGAACAACTATATATCACAACACTTCCGTGATCGTCTACTACTACTACTACTACTACTACTACTACTACTACTACTACTACTACTACTACTACTACTACTACTACTACTACTACTACTGCTGCTGCTGCTGCTGCTGCTGCTACTTCTTCTTCTTTTCTCTACTCCTAGAACGTCTCGTAGCTTCAGGGCAGGAAGAGATCTTTCGAACCGACCCTTCTGTTCGCTTTGTTTTTGTATGTAGTACTTTCCAGTGTCTCTGATATTTCTGCGGTCCGTAATCTGCGTGGTCGACCTCTGCCTCTGTTACCACTGTATCTGTTTAACATTGCTCTCATGTGTACTATACCCTGTTAATTGACTCTGTAGATTACTATTCCGCCAAACCTTGTTGTCGCCGTTGCTGAAACGTACTGGTTCATAAGACACATGGTGTTATACGCAAATTTCGTACACTCATTAGTTGAAACTTTCATATTGCCTGTGCATAAAAAAAACATTGTTCATAATTTACTAAACTTTTTAAGCAAGTCAGCTGCTTTTTGAATAATTATTATCTAACAGTATAATTATATGTTTTAGTAGTCTACTAATAGTGATTTTAAATTCATGTTATGTATGATATGTTTGTGTTTCACAACAGTATTTTAATGTGCTAAATTTGTTAAAAATACAAATGTCTCAACCCCCCACCCCCGGGTTTTATAATGGAATACCCCGTTAGAACCAAAAAGTTAGCACTCATTGTTCTTCTCTTGTGCTGGACGTTAATTTCGACACGCTATTGACGTGTGTGTTTATATTGACTGTAGCAAATGCATTTTGATATGTCTGTAAGAGCCTTTGTTGTTATATTTTTAAGAGAACACTTATTTATCTTCAAAATGATATACAATTCAATAAAATGTGTTGCAAAATAATTAAACTGTAGTTTAATCTGTGTATAAAAAGCTACAGGTGGATGTGATCAAACCTGACATCCCATAAGGTGCCAACGGCTTCGGACAGAGGAGCGCGTTTAGGAAGAGGAAAGGCAACCTAAAAACGTTGTCCTTAAAAGCATTTTCTATGGTGTTTTAAAGACGGGTAGAAGATGTCGAGGCTGATCTCTACTACGATATAAAAATATATGCAAGCGGGATATGAATGATACAGGTAGTGAGGTGAACTCGTGGGAACAAAATGCTCTGGAATGTGTTGTGTGGAGGGGACACATCTGGAAGGGACACATCATGATGGAAGAAATGGTTGCAGAAGCAATGAGAGCTGAGCGTCTGATGAGAAACACAGATGTTGACAACAACGGTTTCGAAATCCTGTGCTTTGGTTGTGGAAAACCTTTCTTAGCGCGGGCGGTTTTTTCTAGTCACACTCGCCATTGCCATGGGTTGTGAGTCCCATGCCTCCTCATAGCGCAGTAAAACACTATCGTATGAAAAGACTGAAAGGTGCCAATCCACCTCACCGACGATTACAAAGTAACCTGCTCTCCAGTGCAGATAGGCGTGGCTGTGTTGTTCTCAAGACATTTCAGGATACTCATTTAATGCTAGGTCAGCCTGTAAACGCGGCGTCCTTGGCTAAGGCGTTGCGAGTCCGACTCGTAATTCCCACGTACCGCGATCGAAACCAACTGCTGGCTGCGAGGATTTTTATCATGGTATAGGGCGTCGCAGGTCGAACCAGCTTAAAATGGGCACCAGGATAGCTGTCGTGGGGAAGTAAAGACGGCCGGCGTAATGCTGACCACATTACCCACCTAGTGCAGATGGTCTGTAAAAATGTGGGCTCTCTTCCCATATACCCGATACGCCTAACGACGTAAAAAGGGATCTTTGTTTACTTTTACTTTACAACCTGCAAACTCCTTTATACGAATCCATTTTGATCCAGATCCGAGTCCGGGATGTTTTTACTCCCAGGCAACCGTGTGGCCACAGAACTACCTCTGGGGAATATTGCATCTTTAAAAGCTTTACCAACGGCAGACTAAACATAACTGTAGTTTACACACAACCCGTTCTCGTTTAAAACCAGATAGAAAACATTTCCTGTTTCCCAGGGTTCCGTTCCCGAGAATATGCTGGCAATTAGGGGCGACAACTTTCCCTTCAAGTTAAAACAGCCGCGAAATTAATGGCCCCGGATTTGTAGCCCCTAGTGCAATGTTTCTCAAAGAGGGCGATAACGCCACTTGGGGTGCTGGAGTGATCTTTGACGGCAATTGTAGGGAAGCGACGTTTAAATTAATAATATCAGGACAACACGCCACTCTTCCCTCCCTTTTCTGTATAGCAGTGCTCCCAGCTTCTTTTTTTTTTTTTAGGTGGCGCCCTCTTGAGTATATTTGCAAGACACCCACGCCCCTCCAGCCCCCTTCCAACAAAAAACAAAAAAAAAATGTGATCAGAAAGAGAAGGAATGTATTTCTAATCTACAATTAAATGCAGGTTTTCTTATAGTAATTTTTTTTTTTTTAATTAGTTATATTTTAACATTAGGTGTACATACTGCTCTTGAGAACAAATGCGTCATTAGCTTTTTGTTTTATAATTTTTAAAATTTTACATTTATAAAAAAAAAAATAGGAAAAGGGTGGAAAAAGGTGGGGGGGGGGGGGGTAATATAACGTATCATTACTAATAAAAAAAATAAACTAATTTTTAAAGTCGCTTGATATCCCCTTGACACTTCCTTACGCCTCTTATCCAACCCGACCACCCCCCCCCCTCCAACCCAACGACAATGAATAGATAACATTTGCGTATAACACCATATGTCCGACGAACTAGTATGTCTAAGCAACGGTGACAAGTTTTGGCGGAACGTCATAAGGCAACACATAGTACTCTACAGAGTAAATAACAGGGTATAGTACACGTGTGAGCAATATTAAACGGAAACAGTGATAACAGAGCCAGAGATAGACCAGGCAGAATACGGACCGCAGAAATATCAGAGGCACTGGAAAGTACTTTATACAAAGCGTACAGAAGGGGACAACTGCTCTGTAGTATTAATCTTTTTGCATCACATGTTATTCAAGAGTTTTTGCTTGTTTGGGGGGGCTTCTGGGCACCCTACTTACAGATATGACGTTTATGTGTTCTTGTCTGTACTTATTTCATTATATGTTTGTGTCATATGTTGATGAAGACTTTATAGCCGCAACGTTCATTGGGTCGTTCAAGATTGTGTTAATGTGAACATGACTTGTTCTATTTCTCGTTTTGATTTATATTTTCTCATGACATTAAAATCAAAAGGCTGACAAATTACAAGGAGTAACATGTAAGATAATATTGTTATTCTTATTTAAACTCATGTTTCGTTTATTTATAAAGGTAATTTTCGAGAAATAATTAATAATAAGAATCATAGAGGCTAATGAAACTGTCTGAGACATAGTTCAATAGTTATTAGACCCACTGCCTCCCCAACAAGCATGTCGTAGGACTGACTAACTGGGGGCTTCTTTCGAAGCTGGAGTTTATCTGACTGAGTGCCAACGAAAAAACCAACCGCAAGCAAATAAGTCAGTAAAATGGATGTACTCGCAAAACTCAAGCCCTGGCACAAAGCCAAAGTCCAAACAGACGAACAGCCAGGACTCTCTGCCGGAGCTTATGGTTGGTGAACAAAGTTGAAGAAGAAGAAGAAGAAGAAGAAGAAGAAGAAGAAGAAGAAGAAGAAGAAGAAGAAGAAGAAGAAGAAGAAGAAGAAGAAGAAGAAGAAGAAGAAGAAGAAGAAGAAGAAAAAGAAGAAGATGAAGAAGAAAAAGAAGAAGAAAGACACAAACTATAGTTAACAATATACATAACTCTCAGGGCCTGGCATAAAGCAAAGTACAAACAGACGAACAACCTGAACTTTCCACCAGAGCTCACAGCTGGTGAACAAAGAAAAAGAGAACAAAAGACATGAACAATAGTTACCACAATGTATTACCAGGCAGATTTCGCAGGTTTCCGACAGGGCGTACTAGCAGGACTATGCATTTGTTGTCCAAATAGGCGGTGGACCAGATATGTTTTGAGAATCTTTGTGCTAGTCCATTATGCAAAAGGGATGTTTGAAATGCCAGGTAGGTTTCGATTTAATGTCCCAAGCATGAATATTTGCACTCAGACGTACAAAGCTCATAGTTTTAAAGTGAGTAGGTAAAGTACCCTTTTCACACAATCGGTGTACACACCAAATATTGTTATAGACCTATTGTAGTTCTATTTACAATGTGTTCAACACCTTGCCGGTCGCTTTTATCTCCCACGAAATTGTCTGTTATGCGTTTTAGGCTGGAGGGATCTGGGAACTCAAATAAATTTTAAAAATCTGCCTCAAGGCGGATTTGAACCTATGATGCCTAGGCCTTGGACATGCGTACTAGCCTCTGTGGTACCAGGCCTTTGCCTTACTGTATGTGTGGTTGCTTTTATCAAGAAATATGTTCATTTACCAAGACAAGAATTATTAAAGAGGTAGCAGGCTAAATGGTTAGGACATATGTCAAGACAGAAACAGTGCCGTGCATCAAACAATGGAAGCAATACTAGAAGCTGTAGAGGTCGCTTGCGCAGATCGTGGATAGATGGAGTATCTGAGGTCGTGGATACCAGCATCTACGTATCATACTCTAAGGCTTGCCCCAGACCTTCTTTACAATTTAACGCTTTGAGGAAAAGCAGAGACTATACAAAAAGAAGAAGCTGATTGTGAAACGCGCTCAGTTATCTCAAAACTAAAGATCTGCACCATAACTTACAGAGAGTCTGTTTTGTGCAATGGCTTTCAATCACAAGAAGTAGGAAAAACAAGAATAGACCCACTGTCTACCCAAAAGCATGTCGTAAGAGTCGACTAATTGGGAAGCTTTCTTTGAAGTCGGAGTGCATCTGCCTGAGGGGCAAGAAACCAACAGTCTTCATTCAAGTGAATCAGATCTGCAAAAATTATGCACACGCAACACTCAGGTTCTAGAGCAAGACTGCAGTTCAGAAGTGGACGAACAACCAAAACTTTCCGTCAGAGTTTATAGCAGTTGAATACGAAAGAAAAGAAACACAACAAGTGCTGGAACTAAATAAATTCTAAATTTTGTTTATGGTTTCTTGTGCATTAAACTGAATCAGATTACCTCAGCAGTGAAAGCACATTCTGACATTATTATGCTACTTTTGCCCTTGTACCCTCCAGCTGAACATGTTTACAGACACAAAGAAACGTATGTTGAATTCGCTGGCACTGATAGAGCTAACATATTTTACCCACATTGTTTCTTTGACTGTTTCTATTTATTTCCCTCGACTTTTCGCGTTTACCAGCTGTGAAGTCAAGGGAAGAGTTCTGGTTGTTCATCGACTTCTGGGGTTTAGTCTTGTTTCAAACCTGCATTTTTGCGTGCACATCTGTTTAACAGACCTGGCTAAATAATCTTGTGTATTTTTTACAATAATGTTTATTTATTCATGATCCTGTTGTTGCAGCATGTGCCACATAGGGCTGGCAGTCTATTCCTCAGTTCTGTTCTATCCTGTGCGATCAGTTCAACACTATGGATGGAACTCAGTCCAGCAGCTTTGGCCTCTGTCATCAACATTCATCTTATGGTTTGTCTTGGACGTCCTCGCCTCCGTAATTCCTTAATTCTCCCATTGTAACGCCTGTTTGGTGTTTCTCTGCTCGTTTCTTCTCAAGATATGTCCAAAGTAGCGCCATCTTCGCTCTCTTATAACTGTAGATACTAATGGTTGCCCCGACATTTCTCTTATTTCTTCATTCCTTTTGAAGTCCTCTCATTTTATTTTCATCTTTTTGCTCAGACATTAAATCCGGTACAGTCACGGTGTTTAATGGATTCAAGAAACAGCAGCTCTAGGCCAGGGGCGTTGAAATCTGGGGCTCAGACCCCTTGAGAGCTCCCCTCCTAGAAACATTTTGCAGATAGACCTGTTTCCCCAGAAAATCTGTAAGGAGTCTAGCGGCCTTTATAACCATCAAAAGAAGTTCTCTTTTCCAGTATTTGATGATACATTTAATTCAGATGTGGTATTATATTTTCTTGCAACTCAGTATATTTTTATTATTATTACGCATGTAAATCAGTATTAGCCCATCCCCCGGAAATATTTAAAAAAGGCCGGATACTCCATTCCCCGATTTAAAATCTAAAAGTCACCTAATTTGCCCCCACCCCCCCCCCCCCCCCCCCCCCAATCCCACACTTTTTTTAACGCACTTTTTGTTTGGGGCACTCCAGTGGTTTCTGTGTGTCTGCTTCCCTGCTCCAGGCAAAAAGAGTTTAAGAAATAGCGATTTAGGACTGCCAGAGTTAAACAAGTTGAACTCCAGTGGCGTTTCATTAGAATATATTTGACTGCGAGCTTTCTGTGGCGGGTCCATCAATACATAGCCAGAAATTTCGCCTAATTGGTCACACCAAAATGAAAACACGGTTGGATTTATGGGGTTTTCCAGTTTTCGTCAGTAAAAATGGAACTCATTTTGCAGGTTTCTCCGTGTCAAGCCAATCTATGTTGTTTTAATAACATTTCAGGGAACAGGCTATTTAATGTTTAATTAAGAATTGATATTACAGGACTGAAGACATTTCCCATAAGCGCTCCGTCCCCATCTTCAACAGTAAACGAATAGTTCCACTACCGATGGTACGAGTGGCAGTCTGATTGTATATACGTCTAACCTTTTCCCTAAGTCTTGACCGTCGGCCGAAATCTCCTGGTCACTCTGGGAAGCACTATTCTCCCCATAGAAAGATATAAAACCGAACGAAAAGTATATCAGCGAGCTTCACAATATAACAAACACAAACAAAACGTAAACGTTGTGGCTATTGAGCCTTCTTCAGCACATACATATATTAGACAACAATACACAACTACACAATATTACTTATCTTCGTATCTCGTGGCAGCCAGGTCGATGTCAAGACAATTGTCCAGCGAGGCACCTGGGGCCGGGAAAATTGATTTCCGGGGATATGCCAGGGGCCGTCACTGGAGGATAAGAAGAAACTGTGAAGGCAGTTTAGTCCACTTGGTGTCAGAGTTCCCATGGGGTATAGTGATGATCCATCTGTGCCTCCTGACTCATTTCCAAAGGGCCCTTACACCATCCAGCTTGTCATGCTTTAATTCACCACCAAGTTGTGCCAAACCAGGCACATATGCGCTAGCTCATTTTCTAATATACCGTCATCATCATCATCAAAAACCACTTTTTAGTTAAGCGCTGTGGGGAGAGATAATTTGCCATCCATCGCACGTTGGCTGCCACTGGCTATTGTCATGCCATGAAGACGTAGAGTGTCTTTAATGTTGTCAATCCCTGTTTTCCGCGGCCATCCTCTTGTTCTTGTAGCTGATCTTCTGAGATGTAGTGCTTGTGATGGTATTTGATCTTGCTGCATTCTACGAGATGGCCAAACCACTTGATCTGCTGTTTCTCGATGAAACTAGTCAAGGTGTCGTGCCCACAATTTGTCTGATAGTTTCCTTATTCCCTCGATCTCGGGAGGTTAGGGTGGCTACCTTTCATCACATCTCATGACCTGAGAAAATATCCAAACGATATTTACCGCTTGTGTAACGTACACGATTGGTATCGCAGGCTTCTCTAGTGCAGTTTAAAGATGTGGTCAAGGCCCTTTGGGAACAAGCAACTTAGCCCCTCTGGTAAACTAACTTTGTTTGTAGGGGGCGCTCAGACACCCGAATCCGGTACTTTAGTAAGTCTCCCCCTCCCCTCCCTCCTACTCACTACCCGGGTATCTCAAAGTACTGTGTAATAAGGGCAGCACGTTCTCTCCCGTTCCATGTCCCTGGACTGCTCCGAACCTTCTCGCCATCCCATGGGAACAGGGTTCTGGTAAACAGATCTGGCACGTCAATATTTGCTTGCTTCCTCACGCAGACCCGCATGAATGTTCGTACAATCAAATGCCGCTCATCTGTACGGGATTTGTCTGCATATTTTATATACACGGTGTTACACGGTACACGACCGCGTTCTCCCGTGTCAACGCGACATCCATAAATTCTGTAGAATGTGCGGGAGAGGCGCCGACACAAAAACAACATTGGGAGGCGGGAAGGCCTCAGCTCTCCCTTGCAATCTATCAAGGAGGGAGGGCTCTATCCTTGTTTTAGTGCATTAAAATAACATTTTCCCCATTACTGTCTGCATTTACCACTTTTTGTGTAGATCGGAAAAAGGGGGGGGGGGGGGTACCTTTGAGTCTGAGGATTTAAAGTCGCATGTCACGACGACCTGTGCAGGTTAGGATATTATTTTTGCCCACCAACAGAAAAGAAATTTAAAAAATCCCTAGTCTTGTCAAGAATTCGAACACGGGTCTATTTGTTCTTGATCGTTTGGTCAGCGACTGCTATAATTATATAATAACAGTGATTTTTATTATTAGTCTGTGATGAACGGCAACTGAACAAAGGAGAAACAACACACCAATTCATTGTCGTTACCAGAAATCAAAACATTCATCAAGGGAAAATACAAGGAATTGTGGAGAGGACAAACCAGCAGTACAAACCCACAAGACCACATCAGCAGTCTCAGCAGAAAGCAGCATAAACAATTTTCCATCTACGAACAGGACACTGTAGGCTCAACTATCACAGACATAAAATATAGATTGTGCAGTCCTCACAGTATGCCAGTCAGACAGGACCACAAACATCTCAGCACATGCTACAGACCTGCCCATTCTACCTACAATTTAAGAAAAAGAAACCTGACCTCAAGAGCAAGGTGTACTGAGCAAGCTATGGAGAACCATGAAGGACCTGCTACTGACATGCGAGTTCACAGAGACAACCCACCTGATGGTCTAATCTGAGCAATAAGTTATAAGAATAAATTCCACAGGGAAGCATGTACAGAAGAGGTCTACCAATCATCAGTAGAAGTAATCTCTCGTCGACAAATGTTATGCCCACGAGCTCCTAGACATTTTCAGAGAGTGGGCCCACCTGAGTTCATGAAGCTCAGGGTTGGTTTCCCTGCTGCACGAAATTACCGGATGTTGTTCGGATAGGGTCATGACGAATTGGTGATTTTGCAGAAGGTACTGTGAGATAAGAAGTCGTCGCCGTAGCATAATTAGAGTAGTCTGCATACCTGAACGACCGAGCGGCAAGCTTACGATTGGTATACCGGACACATGTTGGACTTTTGTTAGCAGGTGGCAGAGGAACACTGACAGACAATTCGGACACGATGGACTTTCAAGGGATGAGAAATTCTTTTCCGCTAGACACCCGGACCAGCTCACCGAGGCCCGTCCCCTACGTTGTTTCGTTGTGTCCAGACCAGCTCGAGGCCCTCTCAGCAACCTCGCCCAGCTGTTTAAGTGTCCGTCTGCGTTCATTACCGCGCAATCCTAGTTCTTTAATCACATTGTAGAGTGAAGTGGAAAGGAGACCTTTCGCTCCCACTCCGACGGCAAAGACTCGTACAGTGTACGCTTCGTCTCTCCTCAGACCAGCTGTTAAGTCACTGTATTTCTCGAGCTTATACATATGGCTTTCGTCCATTCGTGACTCATACGGGACGGTCAGCTCAATCAGGATGAGCTGCCGTTTCTCCGCAGAGAGGAGAACTATGTCAGGTCGCAGGCCGGTCTTCCGAATTGACTCAGGGTACCTTTCATGGCCAGGCAGATCAACCGCCAGTAAACAGTCCCTCGCAGAGTCTAGCATAGATGGAACTTATGCGTCTTTGTTGATCCTACCTTTGTGAATCTGCCCAGCCTTGGGGAAACGAATGGGGATTATGGTAGGACTGGTCCTCGCATTGGCCCTCATCCTAGCCTGGTCCACAACAGCTGCCAACCCTTTTAGCACCTTGTTGTGGAGCCAGGTATATCTGCGTTGACCTAGGGCTTTCCTGCATGCGGACAGAACGTGTTCTAACGTCTGCTTCGCTCTGCACAGGGGGCATGTCGGGTCGTTAGTCGCAGACCACTTCACCATGTTGACACCGGACGGTAATACGTCGTACGCAGAACGAACGATAAAGCTCAATCGCAGCGGGGTCATCCGCCAGATCTCACCCCATGTGAGTATTCTTGGCAATGCGCTCTCCAGGCTGACCCAATGGCCCTGCTGCGACTGTTAGGCAGCTTTCTGGACCCGAACCTCGTTTTCGTTGTCCCTAACTTGTTGTATTACCATGATTCGGCGCTCTTTGGTTGTGGCTTTGGACCACCAATTGACCTTCCTGTGACCTAGGCCTCGGCGGTCGGTTTGAGTGTATCCTAATATTTCCTTTAATTTTAGTGCATTCTGGGCAGATTCGATCGCATCGAGGACTCTCCACTTCTGACCAGTCTTAGAGCGGACTGGACAGCGATGACATTTGGGTCTGAAGACTCGCGCAAGAGCATGGCGAGTCTTACTTTGCCAACTTTAAACTCTTCGGTTATCGATTTGAACGGGAATACCAGCTTAGCCTGCTTACAATACAGAGCCACGTCAGTCAGACTAGAGCGGTGCACTTTCTTAAGGCTGTGTTGATCTTTTTCTCCATCGTCTCCACTGCAGTCATCGTCACTTCGTAGACTAACAGTGGCCAGAGGAGCTTTGGAATCAACATGAATTGGAAACACCAGACCTTGAACTTCCCAATCAGCATGCAACGCTCGATCGCGAGCAGGCCTGTAGCCAGTGACTCGTGTATTCGCCGGACCTCCGCTCTATCAGATAACTTCGAATCGTAAACGCGACCAAGGCTCTTCACCGGTTCCTCCAGAACCGTGGGGGTCTTATTCCTTGCCACCGTTAAACTGTATGCTCACAAGATCACACTAGACAGATGAGCTTAGAGTATGCTCACAGGATCACACTAGACAGTAGAGCTTAGAGTATGCTCACAAGATCACACTAGACAGAAGAGCTTAGAGTATGCTCACAAGATCACACTGGACAGTAGAGCTTAGAGTATGCTCACAAGATCACACTAGACAGAAGAGCTTAGAGTATGCTCACAAGATCACACTAGACAGTAGAGCTTAGAGTATGCTCACAGGATCACACTAGACAGAAGAGCTTAGAGTATGCTCACAAGATCACACTAGACAGAAGAGCTTAGAGTATGCTCACAAGATCACACTAGACAGTAGAGCTTAGAGTATGCTCACAGGATCACACTAGACAGAAGAGCTTAGAGTATGCTCACAAGATCACACTAGACAGAAGAGCTTAGAGTATGCTCACAAGATCACACTAGACAGAAGAGCTTAGAGTATGCTCACAAGATCACACTGGACAGAAGAGCTTAGAGTATGCTCACAAGATCACACTAGACAGAAAAGCTTAGAGTATGCTCACAAGATCACATTAAACAGTAGAGCTTAGAGTATGCTCACAAGATCACACTAGACAGAAGAGCTTAGAGTATGCTTACAAGATCACACTGGACAGAAGAGCTTAGAGTATGCTCACAAGATCACACTGGACAGAAGAGCTTAGAGTATGCTCACAAGATCACACTGGACAGAAGAGCTTAGAGTATGCTCACAAGATCACACTGGACAGAAGAGCTTAGAGTATGCTCACAAGATCACACTGGACAGAAGAGCTTAGAGTATGCTCACAAGATCACACTGGACAGAAGAGCTTAGAGTATGCTCACAAGATCACACTAGACAGAAGAGCTTAGAGTATGCTCACAAGATCACACTAGACAGAAGAGCTTAGAGTATGCTCACAAGATCACACTGGACAGAAGAGCTTAGAGTATGCTCACAAGATCACACTAGATAGAAGAGCTTAGAGTATGCTCACAAGATCACACTAGATAGAAGAGCTTAGAGTATGCTCACAAGATCACACTGGACAGAAGAGCTTAGAGTATGCTCACAAGATCACACTAGATAGAAGAGCTTAGAGTATGCTCACAAGATCACACTAGATAGAAGAGCTTAGAGTATGCTCACAAGATCACACTAGATAGAAGAGCTTAGAGTATGCTCACAAGATCACACTAGACAGAAGAGCTTGGAGTATGCTCACAAGATCACACTGGACAGTAGAGCTTAGAGTATGCTCACAAGATCACACTGGACAGAAGAGCTTAGAGTATGCTCACAAGATCAAATTAAACAGTAGAGCTTAGAGTATGCTCACAAGATCAAATTAAACAGTAGAGCTTAGAGTATGCTCACAAGATCAAATTAAACAGTAGAGCTTAGAGTATGCTCACAAGATCAAATTAAACAGTAGAGCTTAGAGTATGCTCACAAGATCAAATTAAACAGTAGAGCTTAGAGTATGCTCACAAGATCACACTGGACAGAAGAGCTTAGAGTATGCTCACAAGATCACACTGGACAGAAGAGCTTAGAGTATGCTCACAAGATCAAATTAAACAGTAGAGCTTAGAGTATGCTCACAAGATCACACTAGACAGAAGAGCTTAGAGTATGCTCACAAGATCACACTAGACAGAAGAGCTTAGAGTATGCTCACAAGATCACACTGGACAGAAGAGCTTAGAGTATGCTCACAAGATCACACTAGACAGAAGAGCTTAGAGTATGCTCACAAGATCACACTGGACAGAAGAGCTTAGAGTATGCTCACAAGATCACACTAGATAGAAGAGCTTAGAGTATGCTCACAAGATCACACTAGATAGAAGAGCTTAGAGTATGCTCACAAGATCACACTAGACAGAAGAGCTTAGAGTATGCTCACAAGATCACACTAGACAGAAGAGCTTAGAGTATGCTCACAAGATCACACTAGACAGAAGAGCTTAGAGTATGCTCACAAGATCACACTAGATAGAAGAGCTTAGAGTATGCTCACAAGATCACACTAGACAGAAGAGCTTAGAGTATGCTCACAAGATCACACTAGACAGAAGAGCTTAGAGTATGCTCACAAGATCACACTAGATAGAAGAGCTTAGAGTATGCTCACAAGATCACACTAGATAGAAGAGCTTAGAGTATGCTCACAAGATCACACTAGACAGAAAAGCTTAGAGTATGCTCACAAGATCACACTAGACAGAAAAGCTTAGAGTATGCTCACAAGATCACACTAGACAGAAAAGCTTAGAGTATGCTCACAAGATCACACTAGACAAAAGAGCTTAGAGTATGCTCACATGATCACACTAGACAAAAGAGCTTAGAGTATGCTCACAAGATCACACTAGACAGAAGAGCTTAGAGTATGCTCACAAGATCACACTAGACAGAAGAGCTTAGAGTATGCTCACAGGATCACACTAGACAGAAAAGCTTAGAGTATGCTCACAAGATCACACTAGACAGTAGAGCTTAGAGTATGCTCACAAGATCACACTAGACAGAAGAGCTTAGAGTATGCTCACAAGATCACACTGGACAGAAGAGCTTAGAGTATGCTCACAAGATCACACTGGACAGTAGAGCTTAGAGTATGCTCACAAGATCACACTAGACAGAAGAGCTTAGAGTATCCTCACAAGATCATACTAGACAGAAGAGCTTAGAGTATGCTTACAAGATCATACTAGACAGAAGAGCTTAGAGTATGCTCACAAGATCACACTAGACAGAAGAGCTTAGAGTATCCTCACAAGATCACACTAGACAGCAGAGCTTAGAGTATGCTCACAAGATCACACTAGACAGAAGAGCTTAGAGTATGCTCACAAGATCACACTAGACAGAAGAGCTTAGAGTATGCTCACAAGATCACACTAGACAGAAGAGCTTAGAGTATGCTCACAAGATCACACTAGACAGAAGAGCTTAGAGTATGCTCACAAGATCACACTGGACAGAAGAGCTTAGAGTATGCTCACAAGATCACACTAGACAGAAGAGCTTAGAGTATGCTCACAAGATCACACTAGACAGAAGAGCTTAGAGTATGCTCACAAGATCACACTAGACAGAAAAGCTTAGAGTATGCTCACAAGATCACACTAGACAGAAAAGCTTAGAGTATGCTCACAAGATCACACTAGACAGAAGAGCTTAGAGTATGCTCACAAGATCACACTGGACAGTAGAGCTTAGAGTATGCTTACAAGATCACACTAGACAGAAGAGCTTAGAGTATGCTCACAAGATCACACTAGACAGAAGAGCTTAGAGTATGCTCACAAGATCACACTAGACAGAAGAGCTTAGAGTATGCTCACAAGATCACACTAGACAGAAGAGCTTAGAGTATGCTCACAAGATCACACTAGACAGAAAAGCTTAGAGTATGCTCACAAGATCACACTAGACAGAAAAGCTTAGAGTATGCTCACAAGATCACACTAGACAGAAAAGCTTAGAGTATGCTCACAAGATCACACTAGATAGAAAAGCTTAGAGTATGCTCACAAGATCACACTAGATAGAAGAGCTTAGAGTATGCTCACAAGATCACACTAGACAGAAAAGCTTAGAGTATGCTCACAAGATCACACTAGACAGAAGAGCTTAGAGTATGCTCACAAGATCACACTAGACAGAAAAGCTTAGAGTATGCTCACAAGATCACACTAGATAGAAGAGCTTAGAGTATGCTCACAAGATCACATTAAACAGTAGAGCTTAGAGTATGCTCACAAGATCACATTAAACAGTAGAGCTTAGAGTATGCTCACAAGATCACACTAGACAGAAGAGCTTAGAGTATCCTCACAAGATCACACTAGACAGAAGAGCTTAGAGTATGCTCACAAGATCACACTAGACAGAAGAGCTTAGAGTATGCTCACAAGATCACACTAGACAGAAGAGCTTAGAGTATGCTCACAAGATCATACTAGACAGAAGAGCTTAGAGTATGCTCACAAGATCACACTAGACAGAAGAGCTTAGAGTATGCTCACAAGATCACACTAGACAGAAAAGCTTAGAGTATGCTCACAAGATCACACTAGACAGAAGAGCTTAGAGTATCCTCACAAGATCACACTAGACAGAAGAGCTTAGAGTATGCTCACAAGATCACACTAGACAGAAGAGCTTAGAGTATGCTCACAAGATCACACTAGACAGAAGAGCTTAGAGTATGCTCACAAGATCACACTAGACAGAAGAGCTTAAAGTATGCTCACATACTCAGATACAGCGAAATATGACTGGCAACATGTTGTGCAATGTATTGTTTGCTTTGCCATTATTTAAATACAAAGTGTGACAGATTGTTTTATCTGACAACTTAAACAGAAGAGCTCCTAAAACAGCTGTGCTGGAAGAAAAACCCATCTTTAGACTAACTAGGAATGGGGGTGAGGAGGTGGGGTTGCATGGTACATAAAGAATTAGTGTATCCGCCATTTAATACATTCTGTCATATAATTCATTAAAGAGATGCGGATGAGATGGACTAATGATTAAATGATAATACACCAAGTGCCACAGAAAATATAACGATCAGTAAGAAAGAACAACAATATGAAAGAAGGCCATGTGGAAATGAAGATTAACTTCTACAAGACATGACAAAGAGCACAGAAAAGATCTTTACATCCCCCTGCCACACATACTTTGATGAAATAAGTCGGAGGAGGAGAAGAAGAAGAAAAAGAAGAAGAAGAAGAAGAAGAGGAAGCAGGCGGAAGAAGAAGAAGTTGAGTTTCCAGAATCGACATCATAGCACTCGGGGAATTCCCATAAGCACTCGGGCCCCATCTTCAGCCGCCAGCAAAGAGTTGCAATTTCAATGGTACAAGTAGCAGTCTGACTGTATGACCCTCTTGCCTTTCCTCTGAGTGTGGAGTATGGGCCAGATGACCATAATTTATTCCATTTGTGATTCCAATTCAGTGATCAAAACTATATCGTCACCACCAACCGATATTCCCGGCATGAAAGAGGAGGGAGCCTGAAGACAACTTATCACAGACATCAGAAGGAGACAGTCATCATTTTTCGGCCATGTTATGAGAAGAGGGAAAATAGAACATGTTGCGACCACTCGAAAGATCTGTGGAAGGAGGGATAGAGGAAGACAACGAGAGAAGATTGTTGACAGTCTTGTTGCATAGCATAGAGGTGTGCTGGCACATGAACTGATACATGCTGCAGAAGATCGTGGATTATGGAGAGGCATGATCGCCCACGCCATTCGGCACGGCACCTGATGATGATGATGATGATTACACATTGAATAAATTGGGTGATAGTACACATCCTTGTCTAACGCCTTGTTTAATGTTTTGAAAAGTTCCAACATGGTTGTCAGTCCTTACAGCTGCTTCTTGTTGCCAGTATTTGTGTTTTATTATTCTCAGATCTTTACCATCAATGTCTGAGGTTTCCAAAATTCTAATCATTTCTTCATAAAGGTAAAGGTACAGTCGGGAGATTTGAACCAGCGTCATTGCACATGGTTATAAACCATAAGTGCTCCGCCACCAGTCCGGACAGCTGATAAGAATTGTTTGCCTGTGTCGCCGTCCGCACTTAACTTTGTAGCTACAGCGACGTTCCTCCATTTACCCCAGAGTGTCAACTCAGGTACCTATTTCCTAGAGGCTGGGTGAACCCCGGGAACTGCCCGGTTTCGAACACTGACCTTCATGTTTCACTTCATCAAATTCTTTAGTTCAATAAGTAAAGTACAAATACAGATCCCTATTCATGTCAATCATTCTTTCTGAAAATTTTCTCAAGATCAGTCTTGAAAGATGGAAAAGTGCCCACTAATTACAAGAAATAAAGGCTGAAGAGAAAAATATCTGGTGAAATTGTTCTAAAGATGAACAGGAGAGAGAAGACTAAGGAATTATGTTGCTGTCAGTTATTGGACAAAATATTAAGTAGGATTATTTTGAAAAGATCAAAAAATGCCACTGATAGACTGCTAAGGTAATATCAAGCAGATTTTTGTCCAAACAGATCCTATACTGACCAGATAGCCACATTAAGCATAATGAAAGAGCTAAGTATTGAACTGAATTCACCACTTTATATTATTTTCATATACTATACAAAATTATTAAGCTAGTAAAGGCAGTATATGCAGATATAAAATATCGAATTTTTCATGAGGGACTACTAATTGATACATTTGAAATAAGAACATGTCATGGATGTCTTTTGTCACCTCTTCTATTTTTACTGACAACAGACCAGATTATGATGACCGCTGACCGCAACAGCTACCACCAGGGATGGAATACAGTGGGTCTCTACAAATCAGCTTGATGATCTGGACTTTGCCTTGGCATTTCTCTTCTATATCACTCAAGAAATTAGATGCAAGATAAATTAAACATACTTGATGAGAGACCACAACAGTTAGGTCTAAAAATCTATAAGCCAAAGACAAAAATAAATAATCCAGGCAAACAGTAATATAGTTTTTCCTAGTGATATCCCAATCTAGGATGTGGAGTCTTACACCTAATTAGGCAGTACTACAGATGAAGATAGAGGAACTGACAGAGGTTTTCAAATACATATAAAAAGGAACAGAGGAGCTTTCATAGCATTAGGAAATTTCTGGAGGTTAAAGGGAATTAAAAATTATAGTAAGTAAAATTTTTAAAAAGAGTAAAGGACCCTTTTCCGCCTTAAGCGTATTGGGCATATAGGGCTAGACCTATATTTTATAGAACAATCAGCACTTGGTGGGTGATGTGGTCAGTATCACGCCGGCCACCTTTACTTCCCAGGACTGACCGGGTATCCACTAAAGGCTGGGTCGACCTGGCAGCCAAGGTCATTTTTGAAGAAAGCTCTTATCCTTCAGGATCCAAACCCACAACCTTCTGGTCCGCAAGCAAGCCTCTAGCTACTGCACCACAGCGACTTAAAATATTCAATTCTAACATCAAATAAATATTGCTGAATAGAATGAAAACATGGAGAACAGCTAAAACAATTACTAATAAAATACAAACATTCATTAAGTGGTGCCTGCAGAGAACAGAGGGAATTACATGGTATTATAACATCGCTAATGTGGAGTTTTGGAAGATAAAACCTCCATTGTATCAAGAGGTGAAAATATACACTGTGTTGGATAGGACACACTTTGAGAAAACCTGAGAACATTACAACTGGCAGGGCTTTACACTGGAAGCCACAAGGGCATGCAAAAAAAAAAAAAAGGCAGATAAATTAAAAACATGCAGTGAGAGAGTTAAACTAAAAAGATGCGGAGGACATGGATGAGCTGCATGCAATAGCAAAGGGTAGGATGAATAGCTCGAGCTGGCTAACAGGCCTATGTTCCAGTGGGATATAGGGCAGAAAATGAAGACAAAAATATGTGGAAGATTTTTCTTAACCCAAGCGGGTCTTGCTCCTGACACTCACCCTTCTCTCTACGGTGTGTGATGCCCATAGTCCCTACAGTACAAGCTAACATTATCAACTGGAAAGACTGAAAAGTGCCAATGAAGGATGTGAGATTTCAGGTTAGGCCTTATTTCTGCAGGCTAACACAATAATTATAAAGAATGAGGTGGAAACTTCAATAACATATTTTTTTTATAGATTTCATGTAAATAGTAATCCAAACAGTCATATTTCTGGGCCACACTTTACAAAGAAGTACATTCCCATACTAGAAAACATATTTTATTGTCAACAAAAGGCTTTCAAAAACAGAAACAAAAAACTGGGTTTTATTCATAACAAATGAACATGACTGCTTGATATATATTGTGATTACGAGGCAACTGATAACACAAACATTTAAATGACTCACAATTATTTTGTGGAGGTGAGTTTGAAAAAACAAAAACTTTTACATTTCTGGCAGGTTTTTAATATGTTAAAAACTATAACTGCAAATCTACTCTGTCACATTGGTACAGATTTTTTGTGCTACACCCTTACAGCTGTAGTCTTCTTGTTTCATTAGACTAACCCTGGTGACTAAAACTGTAGCTCTTTGCACTAAACTACACCACCCTAAGATACAACATTGCAACCTCAAATATCACACAAATAGAATTCTTCTATGCTATGCTATGCCCCTAAAACTACAACTCTCTTATGTTACACCACTACTACTCTCTCTTGTTACACCACTACTACTCTCTTATGTTACACCACTACTACTCTCTTATGTTACACCACTACTACTCTCTTATGTTACACCACTACTACTCTCTCATGTTACACCACTACTACTCTCTCATGTTACACCACTACTACTCTCTTATGTTACACCACTACTACTCTCTCTTGTTACACCACTACTATTCTCTCATGTTACACCACTACTACTCTCTCATGTTACACCACTACTACTCTCTTATGTTACACCACTACTACTCTCTCTTGTTACACCACTACTACTCTCTCATGTTACACCACTACTACTCTCTTATGTTACACCACTACTACTCTCTTATGTTACACCACTACTACTCTCTCATGTTACACCACTACTACTCTCTTATGTTACACCACTACTACTCTCTTATGTTACACCACTACTACTCTCTCATGTTACACCACTACTACTCTCTCATGTTACACCACTACTATTCTCTTATGTTACACCACTACTACTCTCTCATGTTACACCACTACTACTCTCTCTTGTTACACCACTACTATTCTCTCATGTTACACCACTACTACTCTCTCATGTTACACCACTACTACTCTCTCATGTTACACCACTACTACTCTCTTATGTTACACCACTACTACTCTCTTATGTTACACCACTACTACTCTCTTATGTTACACCACTACTACTCTCTCATGTTACACCACTACTATTCTCTCATGTTACACCACTACTACTCTCTTATGTTACACCACTACTACTCTCTCATGTTACACCACTACTACTCTCTTATGTTACACCACTACTACTCTCTCATGTTACACCACTACTACTCTCTTATGTTACACCACTACTACTCTCTTATGTTACACCACTACTACTCTCTCATGTTACACCACTACTACTCTCTCATGTTACACCACTACTACTCTCTTATGTTACACCACTACTACTCTCTCATGTTACACCACTACTATTCTCTCATGTTACACCACTACTACTCTCTTATGTTACACCACTACTACTCTCTCATGTTACACCACTACTACTCTCTTATGTTACACCACTACTACTCTCTCATGTTACACCACTACTACTCTCTTATGTTACACCACTACAAGTCTCCTAGGTCACACCACTACTACTCTCTCATGTTACACCACTACTACTCTCTCATGTTACACCACTACTACTCTCTTATGTTACACCACTACTACTCTCTTATGTTAGGCCACTACTACTCTATTATGTTACACCACTACAAGTCTCCTAGGTCACACCACTACTACTCTCTTATGTTAGGCCACTACTACTCTATTATGTTACACCACTACAAGTCTCTTATGTTACAACACTACTACTCTTTTTTGTTACAACACTACAACTCTCTTATGCTACACCATTACTACTTTCTTATGGCACAGTACAACTCTCTTATATTACACCACTACACTACAACTCTTCTTTGTTACACTACTGCATTTACAGCTATCTTATGTTACACCCCAAAATCTACAACTCTCCTATGTTACACCACTAAATCTACAACTTTCTATTTTACACCACTACATCTACAACTCTCTTATATTACACCAATAAATATACAAATCTCTTATGTTACACCACTAAATCTACAACTCTCTTATGTTACACCACTACATCTACAACTCTCTTATGTTACACCACTACATCTACAACTCTCTTATATTACACCAATAAATCTGCAACTGTCTTACGTTACACCACTAGATCTACAACTCTCTTATGTTACACCACTAAATCTACAACTCTCTTATGTTACACCACTAAATCTACAACTCTCTTATGTTACACCACTACATCTACAACTTTCTTATGTTACACCACTACATCTACAACTCTCTTATGTTACACCACTACATCTACAACTCTCTTATGTTACACTACTAAACCTACAACTCTCTTATGTTACACCACTACATCTACAATTCTCTTATGTTACACCACTATATCTACAACTCTCTTATGTTACACCACTACATCTACAACTCTCTTATGTTACACCACTACATCTACAACTCTCTTATGTTACACTACTAAACCTACAACTCTCTTATGTTACACCACTACATCTACAACTCTCTTATGTTACACCACTACATCTACAACTCTCTTATGTTACACTACTACATCTACAACTTTCTTATGTTACACCACTACATCTACAACTCTCTTATGTTACACCACTACATCTACAACTCTCTTATGTTACACTACTAAACCTACAACTCTCTTATGTTACACCACTACATCTACAACTCTCTTATATTACACCACTACATCTACAACTCTCTTATGTTACACCACTACATCTACAACGTTCTTATAATACACCAATACAATACAACTTTTTTATGTCACACCACTACATCTCTCTCATATTACACAACTGTATCTACATCATCATCATCAGGTGCCTTGCCGACTGGCATGAGCGATCATGTCTCTTCAGAATTCGTGATCTCCTGCAGCATGTATCAGTTCGTGTGCTGACACACCTCTATGCCATGCAACAAGACTGTCAAGAATCTTCTCTCATTGTCTTCCTCTATCCCTACCCCCCCTCCCCCTCCCTCCCCCCCCCCCTCAGATCTTTCCAGTGGTCACAACATGTTCCATTTTTCCTTTTCTCATAACATGGCCAAAAAAAGATGACTGTCTCCTTCTGATGTCTGTGATACTGCATCTACAACTCTCTTATTTTACACTACAGTATTTATAACTCTCTTATATTACATTACAACAACTCTCTTATGTTACAAAATTGCACCTACAACTTTCTTATGTTACAACTCTACATATACACTATCTTATGTTAACATACTGGATTACTGGCACCTGTCCATCTTTCTAGATAATTGGGTCATGGAGGCATAGGAATCAGAGCTTGCTCATGTTAAAAAAAAAAAAATCTTTACAAATAAGTGCATGAGATTCCAGAATCCACTACTGCCATCATTTGTATTTATGTTTTTTCTTAGACACCCAGCTGTCCAAGACCTGTCTAAAATCTTTTCCTCCAATTAAAGATCCAAAAAATTATTGTCATTTCTAAAAAAAAAAGAATTTGCAATCAAGTAGGTTTAAAAATATGCAATCTTTTAATACATACTGGGTTCCTGTTCTTCTTCATGTTTACCAGCTGGTTTCGATCGCGGTACATTGGATTACGAGTCAGACTCGCAACACCTTAGCCATGGACGCCTTACCAGCTGTAAATTCAGGCAAAAGGTTATGGCTGGTCGTCCACTTCTGGACTTTGGTCTTGTTCCAGAGAACAGGTTTTGCGTGCACTTTCTTCTCTACAGATTTGGCTTTTCTGTAAGCAGACTCCTGGTTCCTGGCCTCTCAGGCATATGCCCTCCGACTTTTATGACAAGTTTGTTGGGGGTGTCAGCTCTGTGGCTAAGTCGATGCAAACACTTCATAATGTCAGGATGCCTGGGTTTGATTCCAGCTGCGGGCCATGCGCCTTGCATTGGTTTCGACAGTGGTATCAAGAAAGCCGACCGTCCAGCAAGCAATGGCAAACTACAGGACGTAAACTTGGGGTTGTTGGGCTGTTGGGTTGGTTCTGCAACGTCCTGTAAAGGATACGCAACAAACCTGTTGGGGGTATTGAGTCTATTCTTTTTCCTCCCCCCAAAATGGAATCCTGAGATACTGGGTTGAGATGCTTTAGTTTTCATATATGTCAGGTTACAGTTTTTTGAGTAAATGTGACTAGTTTCTAAGCTCACTTCTTTTTCCCCTCAGAGATCTAGTTTACTATGCACATAGTGATGATGCTGTCCAAATTATATAATATGTCACAAAGTACATGTACACAGTAGAGTCTGTTCAAGAAATGAATGGCAATAACAATGTAAAGACTGAACAGCATTAAAATCTGTATCTAAGCACAAGCAGCAATTACAAAGTTCAAATGTTGACAGCATGCATCATTCCTGTAGCAACAACATGGATGTGAGTAGTGGACTATCTCACAAACATCAACAAAGAGGACAGGGTCTTTTGAGGTTACATGCTGCAGAAAGATTCTTAGAATAACATTGATTAAGAAGAATAAAAATGTTGTTAATAGTGCCAAACATAGACATTAAAAACAACAACAAAAACAACAACAACAACAACAACAACAAATCCAAACAACAGAAATGAAGTGTCTACAAGGAATCCTAACTGTAGCTAGAACAGAAATGATCAGGAATGATGGTATCAAAAAAGAAGTTGGACAGAACCAGTACCAAACTACAGGAGATGACAGATCAAATGGTTTAGATATTAGTCAAGACTACCACCAGACAGTGTAATACAGACAGCCATATAAATTAGGCAGAATGAAAGCAGAGCCGGAGGTTGACCACACAAAATTATGGATAGATGGAATATTCAAGCTGTTAATATGAGCATCTATGTAGCACACATCAATGCTCGCACCCAATGCTGCTTTAAACCATGACACTGAAGGGCAAGTCAGGACTAGAGAAAAAGATAATAATAATAATAATAATCAGAAGAAGAAGAAGAAGAAGAAGAAGAAGAAGAAGAAGACGAAGAAACAGCATCCTCTCACAGTAACTGAAATACTATGACCATATCAAATGTCACAGTAGATTCGAAAAAAAAAAACAGTATTATAGGTTAATGTATCAGGTAAGAGGGGAATGAAAGTGGACCCAAAACATAAGAGACACTTTGGGCAGGAAAGTACATGCAATAGAAGAGATGACGAGGGTACCAGTTTCTTTCAGGCATGCTGTGATGGGAACGAAATTCTGCAAAGGGCCTGTTAGATAATGATGATGAAATATGAACAAATAATTTGCTATAAATAAACATGAACAAGTAACCAGGTTACACATTGCTATCAAATAAAAATGAACACCCAAATAGCATTTCCACAAAACTATATGTACAAATTTAATAAACATAAATAGTGGAATTAACAAATCTACAAGAGAAGTAGAATTCGTACACAAGTTTCCACTGTGACAGGCAGGAATAAACTTCAGATATAATATACTTTCACAAGTTGTTAGTTACAGGGCCGTATTTTTTCATGTATGGTGCCCCTGTGCAGTAATTAATTTTTTCCTCTCTTTTTCCTGGCTAAGCTTCTGCATTGCTATTTGTTTACAGACTACAAACAACATGTTGTGGAACTATTTAGTTTTAAACTGTATTGAACTATTTTGACAACTGAATACACAACAGATGAGACAAATATGCAAGTTGTCCCAATACTTGGTTTTCTTTACTGCATGCTATGTTAATTTCTTCATCCAATTTACCATCATTGGTAAACAATGTTCCCAGACAATTAAACTCAGAGGGCTGAGCTGTTTGCACTTATTGCTATACTCAGGGACAAAGCCATTGGTGCTCATTTGTACAATGTAGGATTATATGTATTTCTTTGAATAAAACAGTCCTGGGAAGTAAAGGTGGCTAGCATGATACTGACTGGCCTATAATATTATGTTGTTTAGCATCATAGTGGCTAGCATGATACTGACTGGCCTATAAAATTATGTTGTCCAGCATCATAGTGGCTAGCATGATACTGACTGGCCTATAAAATTATGTTGTTTAGCATCATAGTGGCTAGCATGATACTGACTGGCCTATAAAAATATGTTGTCTAGCATCATAGTGGCTAGCATGATACTGACTGGCCTATAAAATTATGTTGTTTAGCATCATAGTGGCTAGCATGATACTGACTGGCCTATAAAATTATGTTGTCCAGCATCATAGTGGCTAGCATGATACTGACTGGCCTATAAAATTATGTTGTTTAGCATCATAGTGGCTAGCATGATACTAACTAGCCTATAAAAATATGTTGTCTAGCATCATAGTGGCTAGCATGATACTGACTGGCCTATAAAATTATGTTGTTTACCATCATAGTGGCTAGCATGATACTGACTGGCCTATAAAATTATGTTGTTTAGCATCATAGTGGCTAGCATGATACTGACTGGCCTAAACAAATATGTTGTCTAGCATAATAGTGGCTAGCATGATACTGACTGGCCTAAACAAATATGTTGTCCAGCATCATAGTGGCTAGCATGATACTGACTGGCCTAAACAAATATGTTGTCTAGCATCATACACCCACTGCACCTCATTTTATTTATAACATTAATAGCCCCATTAACCCTTTCAGCCTTGAAACACTGAAAATGACAGGTCATGATCACATAAAATTTCCAGAAAATAAATTTGTAAAAACAATAATTTTCACATATGCCACTAATAAATTTGTTTTAAACATGTATTTATCTATATTTTGTTTTTGTTCAGTTGAAATATAAAAAGGTGTATGAAAACAGTATTCAATACCGTTAACATAGAGAAGAACTGAATGGATCTAAACAAACAAACATATCAGGTGACTCCTGCTGTGACTCTGTGACCTTCATTTCATGGTATCCTGAATTTTTGAGTGGATGCTAACTTGGCCCAGCAGCATAAACTACACATCTCGTAAACAAGCCACTAGGGGCAAGTCAGAAAAGTGACATTTACAGAGAACTGAACCCAACCCAAAGTGCAAGTTTTTTTCAGCTTTTATGACGAAAAGGTTTACTTTATATATAAAATTAAACAGATCAATTAAATTTAATATATATAAATGCATATGTCTGCTAGCACTAATATGAACTCCTCAGACAGGTCTATAAGTATACAGCAGTTCTTGGAAGTAAAAGCAGCCAATGTGATGCTGACCACATCAACAATCTAGTAACTTGCCGACAAAAATGTGGGTTCTGGCAACATAGGTCCATAACATCTCAGCACGGTTGCAGACCGTTTATTACTGGTATATACAAATGCATACATCTGCTGGCTCTAATTTTGATGGTCAGTCATTCTCAAAAACGTCAAGTTTTGATTGTTTGTTTCAGGTCACATCAACTTTTACAATAATGTTCTTGTCATCTCAAACAATGGCCACTTTTAAGTGGCTTACAAACAATCTTGATATGTATATATTAAATGCAGAACAGCTCCTTAGGGTAAAATCTACACATAAATGTTCCTTTGCATATTACGAAGATTTCTGAAAATATGGTAATCTGTCTTCATCTAACTGTGACTGCTGACGACTGCTTGGCTGGCGAGCATGTCTTCGTAACAAGTCATGCTGTCTTGATGCTGTTCTGCTGGCAGCTTCGTCACTTGGCTGTGCCTCACAGACATAACGAGCCAGAAATTTATTGCAAAGTTTGTCTCGCCACTGGGACTCTTTCTTCACCACCACACACTTCTTCTTCTGAGATCTGCCCTGATGGTGGGGTCTTCCATTTTTCCAGTTGACATAAGTCATTGAATCTCCATTTGTGTACTGCCACTGACCACTGTCACCATTGTCGCTGAGACCTAGAGATGAATACACACAGAAATAAATTTATGTCATGTATAAAGCAGACTGTTTATTCATTAAATTTACATTTAATACCATTGCACTGGGAAGCCTCGGTAGTGTCAGGGCTTTTTTAAAATGACAGCACCGGATGGTATGCAGTATCGCCCCTTTTTCAGGCATCATTTATTTCAGCACTACTGTAATAGACACTTTATGGTGCATATCAGCACCTTTTATTATACATTCTGTTATGAGAACTATCATATGTGATGAGTACATCAAAGGCGAGACGACTGTACAATCAGACAGTTATTGGTACCATCGAAACTGGAACTCTTTGCTTGCTGCTGAATATGGGGAGGGAGCGCTTATGGAAGTGTACTGGGTACTAAGATGATGATTCTTAGTTCAACACACAACATATGAGTATTGGCACCTTTCTTTTCTAGAGAAAAAAAGAGCCCTAGGTATCATAGTGGTTATATGTTCACATACCAGCCCAAAAATCTTGGGTTGAAATCTGTTTTGAGTTAGATATTTTGAAAGAAAATTATCTTGGCTCCCAGGTGAACAAAGTCTAAAATGGGTACTAGACAAAGTGCTGGGGATTAAAGATAGATGGGATTGAGACATGCAGGGATGAGCAGTACACAGGGATGGGGAAACTAAGCCATCCCTCCTAGTGCAAATGCACAAATCTGAGGCAATAAACTTGGCACACACAAAACAGAGCACAAATATAACCACACTCTGCATGTGGTAAAAGCTGTTCACAGCATGCTGAACATGGTCAAATAGTTTTTTTTATTTTTCTGTTTTGTTTACAATTGGAATCTGAATAAAAAAGCTGGATGGCATGACACTGACCACATCACCCGTCCACAGCTGACTGACCTATAAAAATATGATTTGATTGATTTGATTTGATTCAAGAACCGACATCACAGCACTCGGGGCATTCCCATAAGTTCTCCGCCCCTATCTTCAGCAGCCAGCGAGGAGTTCCGATACTAATGGTGCCAGTAGCATTCTGATTAAACGTCCGTCTTGCCTTTCCTCTGAGCCTCGAGCATCTGTCAGAACCTCTCGTCACCCCCAACTGCATCAATTTCACCAGACTGTGGTGATCCATCTGCTCCTCTGAACTGTACACGCTCTCCCACAAGGCACTAACAACGTCTGCCTTATCATGTATCAGTATTCCACCAAGTTGTGCAGAGCCAGCCAGTCTGTCCACCTGTTCATTTCCCAAGACACCAAATATGAAATATTTGAAATATATAAAATATGAGTCTATAAAAATATATAAAAATATAAGTCTAGCATCATATGCCTGATAGGCCACTGGTGTCAAAAAGGGTCTCTTACTTTCAACAACTAACACACACAAATTTTGTACATATCACAAATGTCACAACATTTTGAGATTTTGCGCCAGCTCCCATTCATGCCGTGGCCATTACCATGGGTTCTTGTCACTTGCCAATGTTGACAGCTTAAAAAAATTCATCTCAAAGTTCAGTCACAGAGTAAGGCCAAAGTGATAGTGATGAAGAGCCATAGCAAATGGTGTAACACACACAGTGCCAGTCACTCATAACATGGAAAATAGAACATGCTGGCCACTCACAACGTGGAATGTAGAATGCTCACAGCATTGAAAATAACACAACATAACACCCCTAGAACATAGAACAGCTTGTGGGATAAGCCACAACATGAATGGGGAACCCCTGCGAGATTCGGTGATGTTTGTGATTAGTACAACATTTTCAAATTTACTTGCAAATCAGACTTCATTTGTGGAAAAAAAAGATGCTGGCTTTGGATAGGACATATGTTGAGAAAACCTGACAACAAAATAACTAGAATGTCTTTGCACTGGAACCCATAGGGGCATAGAAATAAAGGAAACCAAAAACACATATAGAAGAGAGCTAGAGAGTGAAGTTGTTTGGCGCCTATACTCCACTGATGAATAGAAAGGCAGAAGAAGAAGAAGAATCCTCACTACCAACTTTCCCTGTGAAGAAGGCACATGACTGATTGTCAGAATGTATTAATTGCCCTTTCAGGTGCAAATGCTGAACATGATTTGGCCTATTGATTATTCTTCTTAAACTCTGGTTTAAAGCTCTGGTTGTTTGTCCACTTCTCGACTTTGGTCTTGTTCATAACTTGAGTTCTGCATGTACTTCTGTTTTACATATCTGGCTTATGTGAGTGCAGATTGTTGGTTCCTCACCTCTCAGGCAACTCCAACTCCGTAGGACAAAACCTATTTAGTGGTTTTTTAATAACATGCTTTCTAGGGGGCAGTATTCTTTATACTGCCCTGAAATGGGACCCTGAGACACACACAGAGAACTCTAGGGTCCAGTAAAGATTTGGACAACTCACCTATCCAGAATGCTTTGTTGAACACCTTTTCAGCGAGCCACCTTAAATGTCTCTGAGACCTCACAGAGGTCAGGTGTCCATGAAACATCTTGACACACTTATCCTCAGCCTCATCCCAGTTCAAACGCTCATTCATGGGCTTGTAGCAGCGTTTTTCATACTCATAGAAGCCTGGAAAACCAATCACAGCAATGAAAGCACATGAACTCAATTGATACTCCTTTCTATAAAACTCTGTGATGAATGTGTAATATACGTTTAAAATCAACATCAACCAATACGTGATTTGCCAGCAAGCATAGGTTGTCATGTTTAGCCATCTCACAAAATCACCAGAACCAAAGATCAGGTCAGTTTTCTTGTTACACCCCACCCATGTGGCCAAGCCATGCACATAGTTACTGCTTTAACTTTCTCTAGCTCTCTTGCCAGTTTAAAATATATACTTTACTAAATGTTTTTCCATTTTGAAAGCAAACAATAAAACAAACAAACAAAATGCTGCACAATATGGAAGGGTGCTTTCCTAATATCTCCCCCCCTCCCCCCGGATGATGTAAGAGGACAGTCCGGGGGGGGGGGGGGGGGGGGGAAGAGAGGATTTCCCAAATTTCTGATGTTTTTAACTACCCCAAAACATCTAGAACTGGGCCTAACCCCAACTCACCAACGCTCCACGAGAGACTTCAGCCTAGGTCTCACGACTGCTTAGAGCCTATCTACTACCCCCTAAAATATTTGACTGTCTGTTTGGGCGAAGATATTGGGATAGAACCTATGAAAGTAACACAGCACAGCCAGATAAAGAACAAGCTTATAAGGAAAATACCTCTCTGATCAGGGCAGCCATTAGAACACATCGCATTCAAGATACAATCGTTAATTAAGATCCAATAAAATTCCTCACACAAAACAAACAGACAATTATATGGAGATTGTGTACTTGACACAACAGATTCTGCAACCATATGTACAAGAAATTCAAGACTGGAGATTCAGAACTTAGCCCATGTGAGCAGGCACCACAGAACATATGCAACAGACATACTCTCTACACACAGTAGAGTGATCCAAGGTTTGGCCGGGTGGCATTCCAGCGGAATAAAACACTATATGGAAAAGTGAAACACATGCATCACATCACAGACTTCAGAGAGGCCTGACATCCTTCTCATCTGAAAACTACTGGCAGGAAGAAAAAGCTGTATCTCCTCAGGTGGGTACTACAGCATTGACAAAACCATTAAATGAAGCACAAACCATGGATCCTTTCCATTGAACTACATAAATCTTATTGTTTCTTGTTACAGTGTACATGTCACCATTATCTTCATTACCCTTTGAGCTACTTTAAGATGGATAATCACTATAAACAGCATATTTCGGAAACGTGCAAAATAAAATAATCCGAATATTTTTCACCATATTGCACATGACCATACACAAAGTAAGTAAGTAAGTGTGTGGGTGGGGAGTGGGGGGGGGGGGGGGGTGTGCGCGTGTATGTGTGTGTGGATGGGTGCATGTCTGCACAAAATGTCAGCCCAATAGCTCATCAGGAAACAGTATAAAACCAAATGCAAAAACTGTACCAGAGTAACAAACAAAACCAAACTAAATAAAATCTTACAAAAAGAAAAAATCTTCTTTCAAAAAGCTATGAAGATCATAAAGTGATTAGAAAAATTGAACATAAGACAAGACCAAGAACATAAAAGACAATTTTCATGCCACTGGCCCATCTGATATATCTACCCCTGTTTCGACAGCCCACCTGGCAGTCAATGGGTGATGAGACAAACATTACGCCAGCCTTCTTTACATTTCAGGACATTGAATGACACCCATTTGAGCTTTGGTCAATCTCGGAGCCTGGTCAATTATACCATTTGTCTTATCTGAATTTGATGATCTGAACTCACTACCTTTGAGCCAATAGGCAAGCATTCAGCCACTGTGCTAAAGCAACTTCTAAAGGACACAGACACTGGTATTATCAATGTAGTATTTAATAATCACATGGTTTAGGTAAACGTAAATATCATGTTTTTGAAAAGTCTAAAATCAAAATATGTAAATTAAAACATGACATTATTTTATTAATTCATTTTCCTGTTGTACTATTATATGTCACTTAAGGCTCACAGTCTATTTCTTCATTCCATTCTATCCATTATGGCTGGAATCCAGTCAAGCATCTTTGGCTTCCCTCATTAACATTAACCTTAGGGTTTCTCTTGTACGTCCTCATTTCCTCAATCCCTCTACTTCCCATTTCAGTGCCTGTTTGGTGAGTCTCTATAAATCTCTGTGAGTTTCTGTGAGTCTCTGTGAGTCTCTGTGAGTCTCTGTGGGTCTCTGTGAGTCTCTGTGGGTCTCTGTGGGTCTCTGTGAGTCTCTGTGAGTCTCTGTGAATCTCTGTGAGTCTCTGTGGGTCACTGTGAGTCTCCGTGAGCCTCCGTGAGTCTCTGTGAGTCTCTGTAAGCCTCTGTGAGTCTCTTTGAGTCTCTTGTTAGAATGTTTCCAATATAACACCGTCTTCTCTGTCTAGGTTTAGGTTTAGATGATATATCAACATCATGGCACAAGGGTAGTAATCCATAAATGCTCCGTTCTACTTATGACTGAAGCCTTGAGTCTGAAGAATCGCAGTGCAGTGCACAAACTCCATAGTACTGGCGAGGATCCTGAAATACTTTTGGTAGATTTTTAACTCCAAATTTTGTCTAGGCAGCACCGTGCGCAACAATACACACTAGCATCCAATCTTACTACCCAAAGACCAGAGGAAATTGTTAGAAGTCCATGTGAAAGAATCCCAGCCTTTACCAGGGCTTAAACCCAGGACCTCCAGCACTTGAGGCTGACACCATATCTCGAGACCACGTAGTCCGCAGTCTGTCTTCTCTGTCTTATAATTGTTGTTACTAGTGGTTGCCTGGATATTTCTCATATTTTTGTTCACTCCTCTTGAATTCTTCCCATATTACTTTCACCATTTTCCGAGGCATTTGTATAAAATAAAATTGTATAAAATTACAGTTACTACATAATCATAAAACAATCTTGGAATGAAAAAAAAAATAGAAGATGTAGTTAAGTTTCCTACCTTGCTCGCAGGTAGTTGAACTAGTAGCATCATTGCCAGAACTGGGACTCCAGGCTTGCCATTTCTTGCCATCACATTTGACCAGCTGGTAGTTGAAGTCATCAAAATGTAACAAACCTTTGGTCACCGAGGTGCACTTTTTGGGGACCTAAGTTTCATAAATAAGAAAACAGCTTCCGTATTCAAGAACGCAAATTATTGTAGACAACAATACAACATGTATGATTTCATGTTATCATTGAATGAAATAAGTCTACACAAAAGCAGTTTCATTGGAAGTCTTCTTTGTTCTTTTGTCGTACTGCTTATCCCATAAAGCAGTGTTTCCAAAACTTTTCTTGGTTGCGGCGTCTTTTTTCAATTAACATTTCTTCCACGGCACCCTAACCTATATAAATGTATGACTGTTCGTGTCTTGGTTAAATTAATTATGAAGCTTTTACAATATTTCATGGCGCTCCTATGAAGAGGTTGCGGCTCCCCAGGGTGCCACGGAACACAGTTTAGGAATCACTGGCGTAAAGCATCACAGAGGAAATGTAAGTTTCTTGTCTTTTGGGAGTCGCCGTGGCAGATCGGAAGATCGTGGGTTTATTTCTGACGGAGCCGGCCTTTTTTCAAAAATGACCCCGGCTCCCAAGTCGACCCAGCCTTGAGTGGGTACCGGGTGCAGTCCCGGGAAAGTAAAGGCGGCCGGCATAATGCTGACCACATCACCCATCTTGTGCTGTTGGTCTATAAAATATAGGTCTATCCCTATATGCCTAAAGGCGTGGAAAATGGTCCTTTACTTTTTTACTTCCTGTCTTTTGCTAGTCTCAGTAATGTCATATTGCATTTCTGTTGTGACCCTTTTACTCCCTCTACCCATCTCTTTCTTGGTCAGCCTCTTGACTAGTACACTCTAGCTGCTGGCTGATTTTGTTCCATTCTGACCAGACGATCAAGCTATTTGATTCTTTGATGTTCTATGAAATGATTTACTGCTACTGTGCATATCATTGTTCTTAGTTTTTCATTAATGCCTCTTCTTGTTTTTCTGCGCACGTTTCCTATACATCTCTTTTCATATGTTTTAACTTTTTTTCCATTACGTTTTTTTCTAGGACTATCCATGCCTAGCACTGATAGCAGACTACTGGTATGAAAAGTGATTTATCAGCTGCTTCATAGTAAGTAAAGATAGTGAAAACGTAAATTGTTACCATTTATAGATGTATACAGTTAAACAGAAATCGACTGTGGAGTAAGGGTTGTAAGCCCAGATTAATAATCTCGACATAGCAGGTTTGAAGTAAGCTTCGGATGATTTGCTAGCGGACTGCTTTGAGCGGATTCTGATAAGAGTATGAGCATCCTACCAGTCAGCAAGAAGTGGTAAACTAGTGAATTTAAAATGATCTAGTAAAACTAAAATTAGTTGGGTGTCCTTTACGGGATGTTGCAGACCTAACTCAGGTATCTTTTAGCTGTTTGTGATTCTATCCGGCAATTTGACTTTTAGTAGTTTGCCACTGCCCCTGAATGTTCAGCTCTTGATACCACTGTTTAAATAACTGCAAGGCTGTCTGCTGGCAAATCACTTGCATCTGAGATCAAACTGATCATCTCAGTATTATGAAGTGCATAAGTAACACCTAAGCCACAAATGTGGACCCAAAATAACCTAACAGCAAATAAATTCTGGGTTTGGTTAATGTCTTTATGAAAAAGGACATGCAACTTTGTTTTTAAAGAAGCGAAACAAACACACAAACAAAATGCCTTCTATCTGAAATATGCTAGTCTAGTCTAGTGTAGTCTAGTGTAGTGTAGTGTAGTGTAGTGTAGTCTAGTGTAGTCTAGTGTAGTCTAGTATAGTCTAGTGTAGTCTAGTGTAGTCTAGTGTAGTCTAGTGTAGTCTAGTGTAGTGTAGTCTAGTGTAGTCTAGTATAGTCTAGTGTAGTCTAGTGTAGTCTAGTGTAGTCTAGTGTAGTCTAGTGTAGTGTAGTCTAGTGTAGACTAGTGTAGTCTAGTGTAGTCTAGTGTAGTGTAGTGTAGTCTAGTGTAGTCTAGTGTAGTCTAGTGTAGTCTAGTGTAGTCTAATGTAGTCTAATGTAGTGTGCCTCAAAAGTTTATGGTTAAGCACCAGAAGGAGATAAAAATTAGAATTTTGAGAGCATGCATCTTCCCTGTGACTACATATGGATGTGAGTCATGGACTATCTCTCAGTCCCTAAGAAAGAGAATAGGGGCTTTTGAGCTGAAATACTATAGAAAGATTCTCAGAATATCTTGGACAAAGAAGATTAGAAATATTGACATCTTAAAAGATCTGAACATCAAGGAAGATTAGCTAATAAACAGCATTCTTTCTCGAAAGCTGAATATTTTGGTCATATCCACAGTGGATTAGAAGAAATTATAGCAGAAGGCATGGTACCAAGAAGGAGGTGCAGGGGCGACCAACACGAAGATGGGCACAGGATATAAGTGACTCCTTGAGTGTGAAAATTCATGAGGTGGCGAGAACTGGCGAGAGACTGAGTTTCTTTCAGGCAGACTGTGATGAGAGCAACGTTCTGCAAAGGACCTGCTACATGATGATGAGTCTAGTGTAACAGTTATGGGTTTAGATACTCCCTCATTTCCCTGTGTCATTTGTGGGGTCTCATTAGGGGTAAAAAAAATTGATCCACAGTCACCTCAATACGCTTGCTAAACAAGTTGACTAATTGGGGATTGGGAGGGGGGTGATTCTTTTAGATCAGAGTACATCTGCCTTAGAGGCAAGGAACCAACATTCTGCATACAAATAAGCAACTTCTGTAAAAATGTGGATGTGCACACAAAACTCAAGTTTTGGAACAAGCTCAAAGTCCAGAAGAAGGTAAATAACCAGAACTTTCTGCCAGAATCTACAGCTGGAGAATGCTACAAAGAAACAAGAGAACAAGACAAAAAGAAAGCAAGCAAGCAAGAAGAAGAAGAAGAAGTTTAAATATCACAGGTTCAAATTGTTATTGCAGTGCTTTTTATGGGTAAAACCAGCTCTGCAATCAACCAACCATAATAAAATGAATATCATAGAAATGTGTAGTGCTATTTTTGCTTATCTAAAAAATAATTAAGGAATGCATAACATCATAAGGGAGATGACAAACAAAAGACATGCACATAAATAAAATTTATTAGTTCTGTGCTAATTTTTCTCTTCTGAGGTCATTACTGATTTTATTTATTTTGGTCACCCCTGCAGCTTTTCTCCTTTCCGTAGTTACTAATTTTCTTGTCTGAATTGTTGAGTGATTATATCTGGAAATGGTGGCATTGGGCAGCTTTTCTCCTTTCCGTAGTTACTAATTTTCTTGTCTGAATTGTTGAGTGATTATATCTGGAAATGGTGGCATTGGGCGGGAATGAAAATGTTTTGTGTGAGATGTTTGTTTGTGCTGACCGGCACTGACTTATGCTGTCAAAAAAAAAAAACACATTGGTGGGTGTGCTAGCTGAAGCTGTTCCAATACTTAGTTTGCTTTACTTCATGAAATATTTATTTCCTCATTCAGTTTGCCAATTATTTTATTTTTTGTTGATTAAACAACCATAGACAAAGTTTACTAAATAAAAATTAAAAATTAAAAAAATTAAAAAAAAAAAACACATTTTACCTGATAAGTGACTGGTGTTTGAGGTCGTCCTACGTCTGCATAACTTGGTGATGTCGCTGGCAAGTTGGACGCAAAATCTGCCCTAGGGATTTCATTCTTCCGGCCATTTTTCCCACCCCTTTTCTTTCCCTTTTTCTTCTTTTTCCCCTTTTTATTTTTAGATCTGTTTTTTTTAGTCCCAAAGGGAGTCACTGATGTTTTGTCGAGGACAGGGGAAGAGGATTCTCTGGCAGTTTTCTTCTCAGCTTCCGTGTTCAGGAAATTGTTGTCGAATCTCGGAGATAAGGGTATGCTGCTCAACTTGTGCTGCTGCTGCTGGGGGAGACCAGATAAGCATGGTTTTAGCAATGAAGACGCACACACACACACACACACACAAATTATACAGTGGAACCTCGGTTTTCAAACTTTGTACATATTTTCCCCATGTGGGTTCAAGGTTCTATTCTGGGTCGGGGATGGTGGAAAAGTGGGGAAAGGGGGGGGGGGGGAGAATACACCCACTGGCTTGCTAAAAAGCATTGCTCACTGTTTATTGTTTATTTTAAAGATCGTCTTTATCACACATGGGCATTGACCATAAGTGCTCCGATCTCCTCCTGAGTATATGTCTAAATGTTGCTCCGATCTCCTCCTGAGTATATGTCTAAATGTTGCTCCGATCTCCTCCTGAGTATATGTCTAAATGTTGCTCCGATCTCCTCGTGAGTATATGTCTAAATGTTGCTCCGATCTCCTCCTGAATATATGTCTAAATGTTGCTCCGATCTCCTCCTGAGTATATGTCTAAATGTTGCTCTGATCTCCTCCTGAGTATATGTCTAAATGTTGTTCCGATCTCCTCCTGAGTATATGTCTAAATGTTTTCAGGCTAACAACTCCCATTCTATTTTGCAATGCTCTTCTGAGCAGGAGGTAAGTGGCTTGACCCCTTTCACACAGGAAGTTCCTATCTTCGTCAAAACCCTGTGACTGCAGTGGTGCTGATATCAAGAAACTAATTGACTGAATAAATACATATGTTTACCAGGAAGCTCAGTGACGGATCAAAAAGAAAAACATGCAGAGATACAACTGAATGTTTGTTTCATTCTTCTTCTTTTGTCGTCTTACTGATACTGAAGGTTGTAGACAGTGTTGTAGTTTTTCTGCATTTGTCTTGCACTTCTTGTGTGGCTTGGGTGATGGACCCATTCATCTTTTTGCAGGTTTTACCTGCACCATTTATTCATCTCCTTCTTTGTCTTCCCCTCCCCTTTCTACCAGATGTAAAAAAAAAAAAGCCTCATATGTTTGGTCTGGTTGCATTTTCACTAGATGGCCGAACCACTCAATCTTTGACTCGCAGTATAGTTCAGACATGGCCTTTTTCCAACTTTCTCTTTAATGCAGGTATTTGTAACCTCATCCATTGTTGTGTTAATCACTTAAACAAGACAGCACATTTCACATGTAGTTATTTTCTATTTTAGTGACCTATACATTTTCCATGTTTGGCACTGACAGCATAAAGTAGGAATGAAGATGCCAGTTTTTAATCTATAGATACAAGAGATACTGTATGTAAGTACACAGGTGTACACAAGACATGGGGTGCAGCTGGTTCTCAAGCCAGTGGAAGACTGCAGTGACTGCCTCCACCTCTATTCTCAAACTAGATACTGTGATATCATATGCCAAGCATTGTTGCACTAAGCAATGTGAAAGTTTAAAGAAGGCAAATTTCCAAAAGAAAATGGATGTCCTAGGCTTTGTTTGTAACGAAACAGAACAATATTGACTTATTTTATAAAACTCTGTTTTATATTCAGAGAAATACTGAAATCAATACACTTCTATGGCTTCCAATACTTTCTGTCATCATCATCATAAACCACTTCTGCCATTAAGCATCGTGGGAAGGAATAATTTGCGATCCAGTGCACGTTGGCTGCCACTGGCTTTTGTCATGCCCTGAAGGTTTAGAGTGTCTTCACTGTTGCCAATGGATATTTTCCGCGGCCGCCCTTTTGCTCTTGTAGCTGATCTTCTAAAATGTAGTGCTTGTGGTGGTATTTAATTTTGCTACATTCTAACGAGATGGCCAAACCACTTGATCTGCTGTTTCTCGATGAATCTAGTACAAGGTGTCGTTCCCACAATTTGCCTGATAGTTTCATTATTCACTCGGTCTCGTATGGTTGGGTTGGCTGCTTTTCTCAGGCACCTCATCTCGCAGGTGGTGATTTACATAGTGTCCATGTTTGACACTTGTAGCTTAATGTTGGAATGAATATACTGTTAATAATCTGTCTCTTTGCACTCATAGTTATGCTGGGATGTCTTAATAATGGTGACAATTGGTATATAAGTGCACCTGCTTTCTGACATCTGGTTTCTATTTCTCTGTCAATTCTACCATCTTCTGTGATCATACTTCCTAGATATTTAAAATCCTTAACTTGATTCAGAGCAGAACCATTCAACTGTATGTGTAGTGGGGCAGGGGTTCTACTAACTTGCATTGTTTCGGTTTTGTTTGCATTGATCTTCATGTTGTATTTACTGCATGCTGAGTTTAACCTGTTAATGTGGTCTTACAGTCTATCTTCTTCAGGGTAGAACAAGCACTGGTCGTCAGCAAATAGTAGTTCATTTAATGTTGGTGAATCGATAACTTCTCCTGATGTGTGTACTTCGTCATGATTATTGTTGTCTGTTTCAGAACTTGCTTCTTTAGATATTCTGTCTATATATATGTTAAATAAAAGTGGGAAGAGCACACATCCCTGTCTCACACCTGTGTTGACTATGAACATATCTGATATGCCTTCTTGTGTTCTTATAGCACTTTGGCTTGTGTGGTACATGGCTATGATGTTCTCTAGTAACTGTCCTTGCACCCCGTAGTTCTCAAGAACAGACCAGTTTGTTTCTTTCCACTCTATCAAACAGACCAGTTTGTTTCTTTCCACTCTATCAAAGGCCTTTTACTGATCTACAAAACATATTCTGTTTGGTGTTAAACTCAATGGCTTTCTCACACACTTGCCTCAGAGTGAATAGTGCATCTGTGCATCCTCTGCCTTTTCTTAACCGAACTTTGATGCACTCAACTGTTGTCCAGCTATGGGTCTAACTCTCTGTTCTAGTAATTTAGCGTACATTTTTCCTACCTGACTCAGTAGTGATATACCTCTGTATGCTTCACATTCTCTCCTATTACCTTTATTTTTCCATATCGGTACTATCAGTGCCTGTTGCCACTCAGCTGGGACTTTCCTTTCTTCCCAAGCTATTTTAAAAATTCTAGTAAGCCATTTAACACCCGCTTCTCCCCAGGCCTGGATCCCTTCTGTATTAATTCCATCCAGACCTGGTGCCTTGTTTCTGGGGCTGTCCTGTATAACTGCTCTTACTTCTGCTGCTATGAAATTTGGTTCCTCTTGTTCGCAGCTTTGAAGAAAAAAGTTAAAATTATCTACGTTTCCTGTGGGGTTGAGAATTTCTTGAAAATACTCTGCCCATGTTGCCAACCTCTGTTGTGGACTAAATAGATGTATGCCTCTCTTGTTGTTGATGATAGTTGTTGGGTTGTAGAGTCTCTTTCTCTCTTGATTTTTACAAGTTTATAGAATTCTCTAGGGGAGTTTTGCTGAGGGTGGCCATCTGTAGACCATAATTTCTCCAAGACTCGTCTTTAGATGCTTCAATTTTACATTTTGCTTTTCTTCTTACTAATTTGTAATGGATATAATCTTGATGTGATTTTGATTTTAGCCATTTTTGTATATGCCTCCTTCTATCTGGATAGGTTGTCTTTAATTTCATTGTTCCACCAAATAGTTCTTAAATGTTTTACACCACCTACCCTTTTGACTCCGCATTTGGTTTGAAGTGGGTTGAGCATAGCCGTCCTAAAACATGTCCACTCTGAATCAATGTCCAAATATTCGCCTGGAAGGTTTTTTAGTAGCTCTGTCATTTCTTGTTGGATCCCATCTTTAACCACATTATCCTGAAGTCTCCGGAAGTTGAAAACATCTGTGGTTACTATTTTATGTCTTGGTTTTCTGTACTATGATCAGTGTCAATGTTTGTGTTTGGTAGGACTCTTGAGTCTATTAATTGTCTTCACTTTGTGTTCCTGAACAGAATGAAGTCAATTTGTGAAGCCTGATCTAAACTGTCCCATTTATACCAATAAATTGAATAAAACAATTCAATCTATGCCCATATAGTTATTGTACATTGGCATATATGTTATTCTCCAGGCATCAGTTTCTGGAACTTTTGTGACCCTACCGATGTAGTTATATTTCTTTATTTATTATGTATGTTTGTGTGTGGTTGTAAGTGTGTATGGCCGAGGAAAAGCTGTAATGAATTCTGTAACAACTATCTTCCACAGAAGAGTAAGAAAAGTGTGCTGTCTTTTGACTAACAAGTAGATGTTTAGGGTAAAGAAAAAGTAATTTTTCGTCTTTTGTTTGTTCTCTTCCTTCAGTTACCTCAGCAAAGTGCAGAGGAGATAACAGGGATGTTTGTATGCTTTTTTGGTTCTTTTTATGATGTCCAGCCCAAATATACACTGGTTGACTTTTCATTCATGCTTGCTCAGGCTAGTCTATGTTACTAGGGGGTGTCATGCTGTAATGAATTTCGCAAAGCTTTCCGTCTTGTGTGTTACCCGTTGTTGTAAGCAGCTGCTGGCGACACTGAGTTTTTACTTGCAGTTGTAAGCAGCACTAGTAACATATAATATAGCTTTCTCAGACTTGAAGTGCGAATGAATTTACTCACCACAAAATGTTAACAGATCTGAAACCACGGGTCATATGCTGGACTCTCTCAAAGGACGTAGGCTGAGGCTGTGGGGTAAGCGGGTTGGGGTTAGGGCCACTTCTGGATATGAGGTTGTTAAAAGCAGTCACATTATGTAATATAGTACACATGTCATCGCTGGTGACAGCACAGAGACGATACAATGTGACAACCCTGTAACATAGACTAGCCTGAGCAAGCATGAATGAAAGGTCAACCAGGGTGTATTTGGGAACCCTTTTTTCTAATCTGTATAAGAGAGTCTTCATTTTTTCAAGGTTTTTTCAAATTTTAATAGGTATTCCCCTTTCTTTGTGTTCCTTATTTTAGCATGGCTCTCTGTGGCAGCTGGCACCATAATGTTTAACATACGAACACTTACTTGCACTAATTGGTCCTGGCTGGTCAAGGAAGCCCCATGGGCTGTGTCCTCCAGGGACATCTGCTTGCTGACCATACCGATGTACTGTGGACACTCTCCTGTGGAGAGAAACACACAAGTTTTAAACTGAGAATGGGATGCTAAAGATTGCACTCAGTCATTAGATAAGATGGGGACTTAAACAAAGCAGCAATGCAGGATTTTTTAGACCATCAAAGATGCAAGGAGCAGAGAATGGAAAGCGAGAACAGCAATGACCTTTATAATCTGCTTAAATTGTCTTCTTCTTCTTCTTCTTTCGTTCGCCTGAAATAAGTTGTCTATATCAGCAGTTTTGTCTCTTGTACAAATTTCACTGTCGTTGTTAGTTCATTCAGTGGTCCATAGAGTTTATGTTCCACTGTTGTTCTTTCTGGCTAAAAGGTTTGCCTTAATGTGTCAAATTCGGTGCAGTCCTGGAGTACATGCTCTGCTGTCTGGGACATCTTTCCACAGGTGCACATAGCTGATACACCCATCTTGAATTTTGTGTACATGTGGTTACGTAATCGGTTGTACCCTGTTCTGAGGCGGAGGATAATGACTTGTTCTGGTCTGTCCATAACAAAATAGTCGTCTTGTGCTGGGACTGGTGGTTTCCTGATCGATTTAATGATTCTGTTCTTTTGGTGGTATGTGACTGGTACATCCAGCTGCACTTTTGTCACACCTTCCCCTGCCACTTGATCAGCTTTCTCATTTCCAGGCACTACACAATGAGACGGTATCCACTGCATTACAACTCTTCGCTGAAGGCTGAGTTGTGTCAGCAGTGTTTGCATTTCTGGTAGTTTCCTAGACTGGGGTGCTTCAAGTACGGATTTAGCATCTGTCAGCATTACCACATACTGTGAGCCAAGATTGGTATTTAGCAGTTTCTCTGTTGCTATCTTGAAGATCACTAGTGATTACTGGCATCATGGTTTTTAGCCTGTAATGGTTGGGGCATATAGACAGAGTGGCTGGTAACAGAGAGAGAGAGAGAGAAAGAAAAAAAAAATGTGAACAAAAGAGGTGAAAGGAAGTAGGTCATGAGGCACATCAAGAAGATTGTGGAGGGAGATAAGATAAAGTGGACCTACAAACATTTGGGGTCACCAAATGGAAAGAGAAGGACAATCATAGAGCTAAATGGAGATGATATCTGCAGCAGTTAACCCCAAGGGCCCAGAAAGCTGAAGGAGGAGGAGGATGAGGAGCAGCAGCAAAATAATAATAATCATAATAGAGGTGGTCAAGAAGTTAAAATGTAAAATCATGCATTGTTAGTCAGTGTTCCTGTTTGTTTGTTTAAGGTATTCTTTGCACTTTTCTCAAAAAACCAACACATTAATTGTATTTAACTTTTCTGCATTTTGTTCAGTCTGAATGGAAGCAAAACATACTGGTGTATAACATACCATTTTCTGCATTGACAACAAGCAAAACAAATTAGTGTATAACATACCATTTTCTGCATTGACAACAAGCAAAACAAGTTAGTGTATAACATACCATTTTCTGCATTGACAACAACAACTCTAAGTTTCTTGTTCTCTCCAAGGATGGTGTTCACCGGATCCGTAAGCGTTAGCCTCAGCTTCTTGTTTGGCTCCAGAAGACCATCATCAAGTATAGACAGTTCCCAAGTGGCCCGGGACTGTCCTGAAAAACAGACAAATACTTATGCAAAAATAATAAACAAAAAATAAGAGGTGTATATATTAAACATGATCTGAGTTAGTTTATAGTTCATGTTAGAGATCATCTTCCTTGCACATCAGACATGACCATAAGTGCTCCGATCTGCTCCTGAGTATGTCTCTAAGAGTTTTTAGGCTAAAAACTCCCATTCTGTTCTGTTTGATGTAAAAACATGTGGCTCCATGCAGCTCCAATAGGTACCCCCATGGTATAAAGTCTACGGAGTGAAAAATCAACAAAACCAGAAGCCCCACGGCGTTTAGTTACCTGTAAGGAATTGATGAAGTCTCTCCTGTCCTGAATTATGAGTTATCTCAGTAGTAATGCATTACAAAAAGGCAAAGAAAAATGTGAAAGTGTCCAGTCAACCAGTGGTATCAACAGCTATAAGACAAACAGTATGGTAATGTTTTGAGCATGTCCTAAGAGGAAGTGAGCAGAGAATCAACAAATAAGCACTAAAATGGGCAATACATGAATTGTGGAAACAAGAACATCCACACAAAAAAACACTCTAAGATATCCCAAAATACCAATGGCTCGAAAATGGTCCTTACAGTCTCCTTCTTATATATAGTCTTATATATAGTCTTATATATAGTCTTATATATAGTCTTATATATAGTCTTATATATATAGTCTTATATATATAGTCTTATATATATAGTCTTATATATAGTCTTATATATAGTCTTATATATATAGTCTTATATATAGTCTTATATATAGTCTTATATATAGTCTTTTATAAAGTCTTATATATAGTCTTATATATAGTCTTATATATAGTCTTATATATAGTCTTATATAGTCTTATATAGTCTTATATATAGTCTTATATATAGTCTTATATATAGTCTTATATATAGTTTTATATATAGTCTTATATATAGTCTTATATATAGTCTTATATATATAGTCTTATATATAGTCTTATATATATATAGTCTTATATATAGTCTTATATATAGTCTTATATATAGTCTTTTATATAGTCTTATATATAGTCTTATATATAGTCTTATATATATAGTCTTATATATAGTCTTATATATATAGTGCATATACCATGTGGTGCTGGTTGTAATGTCTACCCACAACCTTCTGTCTCATGTACTTTCAATCAGTTCTTTCACAGATGATTTTCCACCCTCTGTGGGGTTTGTAGTTTTCTTCCACCTCTTCACCCTCCATCTTTCCCACCATCATGAGGTACATCAGTTTTCTCCATCTCATTACATGGTCAAAGATTGTAGATTGTCTTCTTCTGATGTTGAGCAATCAGTTTCCTTCTGATGTGAGCAATCAGTTCTCTTCGTGAGCCTCTTTCTTTGAAGATATCTTCATTACAATTTTTAATCTGCCAGGGTATTCTCATCAATCATCTTTAATACCACATTCCACCGCTTCCAAATAATTCTTCACTAATCGTTCGATTGTCAACTATATATATTCTTTCTTATATAACTTCCTCCTAATACAAAAAAAAAAACCAAAACAAAAGAAGGTCAAAAGTATTAATCCACTTGGATGTGGATTTGTCACCAAAACTAATCTTGACACAGATAGACCTAGCCTAAAGCTGACAGCAGGAAATTCAAGTAAACCAGTTTGATGTTAACCACATCACCCAGTGAGTGCCGGATATACAAAATCTACTGGTCTATCACCATATAGCCAAAGTGCCCCTGATGTAAAAAAAAAAAAAAAAAAAAAGTTAAAAGAGTAGTTATTTATTTATGTTTTGGTTTGCATCAACTGACCTGGGTCAAACTGAACCTGTTTAGATGTACTTGGCATAAAGTCCACTCCTTTCTTGGCTGACATTTCTTTCACATGGACTTTGGCAAAGCTGGAGTGGTCCAGGTTCCCTGATCTGGACACTGTCACTGCTAAAGTTCCAATGTTTTCACAAGCCACCGTTTCTTCCCTGTCAAACTGCACCCGCGACCAACTCACTTGGAAACTAGGCAAATAATGAAATGATAATGTTAGGATTTTGAACAGTTGGTAGATTAGTGAAAAAATATATGGAAGCTACGGAGATGTGACTTTATAGATGAAAGATGAGAATACACTATACAGATAAAAAGAGTAATGAAGATGTCTTGAAGGAAACTAAATCATGAAGATAACTGTTTGTCCACATCAGGAGGAGACAGTCTACATTCTTTGGTCATATGATGAGGAGAAAACTGGAGTAAATCGTGATGGTGGGAAAGTTAAAGGGGAGGAGAGGCTGAGGGAGACCGAGAGAACAGATGCTGGACAGTTTGACATCATGGCATGGAGAATCATCTGTGTCTGAGTTGACTGAAAGTACACCAGACACAAGGTTGTGGATAGAAATGACTACCAATGCCACACAGCTTGAACTTTGAGAAGAAGAAGTATGAACTCTTTCCATTCTGAACAACTCACCATCCTTTTCTTAAACATTCTTTTTCTTCTTCTGCATTTATCCCTGAAAGGCTAGTAGGCATACTGTGTTGTGGTATACAGTTAGGCTGTGATATCTGCTACTTTTGGCTCAACACATCCAATTTCAGCAAACCCTTAAAAGTCACTGTTTATGACATATTTGTTTGGGAGAGAGGGGGGGGGGGGGGGGGTGCAGTGAGTCTTTCTTTTTTTCATCTTTGTTCATTAATTTTGAACCTAAAATGGGCCATGAAACTCACATAGGGACCTGACAATTCCAGAGATATATAATATACAACTGCTTTCTATCACAGACATATGCTTTATAATATTAACCTCTTGTATCTGAATCATTAATTTAACTTTTTCTGAACTATAGTGTTTGGTAAAACAGAAGATAAGACTGAAGACAGATGTAAGAGAGTGAACCAACTACTGGGCAAATGGCGCCAATACTAAGAAGCAAACATGTATCAGTAGAAACCAAAAAGAGCACTTTATAACATAATCTTCTTGCCAACCCTGTGCTATCAATGTCAGACCTGGACAATGACTGAAAAAGAGAAAATAAAATGACAACTGAAATGAGATTCCTGCAAAGGGCTCTCAATAAAACAAGAAGAGATAAAAATCAGAAACAATGAAATCCAAAAGAAAATGGGGGTAGCAGCAGCTCTGGATTTCATTAGAACACAACAGGTGAAATGGTTTGGTCATTTAATGTGGATGTCAGCAGACAGTATACCACAGCAAGCAATGATGCACAGACCAGGCAGGAAGCGAAGAATTGGCCGACCATGCAAGTGATGGACAGAAAGAATTACAGAGTCCTTGGCAATCCTAATTTACGAAGCCCACAAAGAGGCGCTTTCCTGTAATTTTCTTCTTTGCGTTCACCAGCTGTTAACTCAAGCGGAAAGTTCTGATTGTTCATCCACTTCTGGACTGAAATCCTGTTCCAGAACCTGAGTGTTGTGTGTGCATCTGTTTAACAGATCTGACTCATTTGTATGCAGATACCTGGTTCCTTGCCTCTCGTGCAAATACACTCCGACTTTAAAGGAAGCTCCCAATTAGTCGCCTCTAATGACATGCTTTTGGGCAAGCAGTGGGTCTATTCTAGTAAAGATGGCCATCAGATGTTGATCACATCACCCACCAAGTGATGACTCATCTTAAAACAAACAAAAAATGTGTCTACCATAACACTGTTGTTATGTTAAGTTGTCAAGGTTGTCTGATATTGACACTGTAACTCCCAGAATTCAAACAGTCTGAAAAGTCACCATTTCCTCTCTGTCAAATCGATTTTAACAATCAAATTGTAATCCATAATTTTGTATCAGGAATGAATAGAAAAACAGTATTATATGAGTTGGGGGGAAAAAAAAGAAGGGCCACTACTTATAAAGAAAAGGTGGGAAGAAAAAAAAAGCAGAGACACTTAGAATAAGAGACAGAGAGTAAGTGTGTGGGAGGAAGGGGGAATGGGGAGGGGGTGAGATATATTTATGTGCAGAGATGAATTGAAGAGAAAGGTCAAATGATGAATTAGAACAGGAAAATAAGTAACAAGAGAAAGCTATGAAAGATTATAAATAAATTTAAAAAAAAAGATGAAAGATATGGAGAGGATGGCCACACACACACAAAATTAAAAAAAAATATATAAAAACGACAGATAAGAGAAGAAAATAGGCTTGCATTAGAAAAGAAAAAAGACAGGAAAGGGGCAGGGTTGACAACCAAATGATATTGGCTGACAGAGAGGAAGGAAGAGAGGCACTCACTTCTGGTCATTGAGTGCATTGCCTCTGGTGTCTTCTATTTTGAAACTAAAGGAGTCAGAGAAATGAGCAGCCCGGCTGTCTACCACATACAACATGCTTCCCTCATCAATATCTTTCTGGGAGAACCTCCTGGTGATGTAACGTTTGGCTTGTGTGTTCTCCAGGTGGCCGTGCTTGGGTCGTGAGGTTAACATATACCAGATGCTTGCACTGACAGAGTGAGATGCATATTTTAAAACAAAGTTAGTTGTATATCATCATCTTTCTTCTTCACATTCACCAACAGTTGATCCACTTCTGGACTTTAGCCTTGTTCTAGAATCTGAGTTTTCATGCAAATCTGTTTTACAGATCTGGCTTATTAGTATGCAGACTGTTGGTTTCTTGCCTCTAGATGTATTGCAACTTTTAAAAAATAATCCCTAACTAGTCAACTCTTAGGACATGCTTGTTAGGGGTTGATAGATCGGACATCTACGCACTAGGGATATGGTCATATAGCATGACTGATGTCGAACGCAGAAGAAGAAAGAAGAAGGGGTTGATAGGTCTATTCTTGTTTTACCCCCACAGTGGGGCCTCAGAACCCACATGGAGAGTTGCATATCCTTTACCTGATTTCACTAATTGAACCCATTATGTGTTGGCAGTTTATGGATATACCAGGCAATGTTATGTTCAGTAGTTTGCCATAACTGCTTGAATGGTTAGTACTCATACCACTGTCAAAATCAACATGAAGCAATCTGCTATGAAACTACCAGCAGCTGAATTGAACTCAGGAAAATCAAAATTATAAAATTGCATCCGAAACTACTCAGTCATAGACCCAGATATGAAAAGAATGTTGGGAGTTGAATTAGGAATCAACATAACAGCTTCCGCACATTCCCATAAGCGCTCCATCTCCATTTTCAGCAGCAAGTGCAGAGTTTTGATACTGACATCGCAAGTAAAGTCTGACTGTATATCTGTCTCATATTTCTTTTCAGTGTTGAGCATTGTATTAAATGTTTATAGTGAATCTGTAATGGCCTCCATGAAGTAATAGCAATGTGGTCTATAGTAGATGTGAAATCTTTTGTGATGAAACAAGAAATCACTAAATTCACAGACCAGATAGAGACAAGAATCAATTTACAGAGTGTCTGAATGAGAATTTACCGTTTATAAAAAAAATACTATCGGTCCCCCTGAGACAGGTAAACATGCAGACATCAAGCAGACAGAACTTCAGAGTTAGAAAACCTTAGAGACAAACAGACAGACAGAGACAAAGATTAATGTTACAAAGTATACTTGATATGAGTTTTTAATAGATTGACCTGGCACAATAATTGGTTCCCTAAAAATTGATAATGAAGTATACTGTAAGCTGCAGTATACAAAACATTACGTCAGTGTGAGGCACTGGGAATTCCTTACTGAACTTTTAGTATGAACTGACCATATGTCACAAGTAAGAGAACGCATTAAAGAACAGTTGGAATTCACCAGGAAGATTAACAGCACATGACTTGGAACTTCTTCTGTATTTGCTCATTAAAGGGTGGTTGGCACATTGTGTTGTGGTTTACAGCTAGGCTGCAATATCTGTATCACTAAACCTAAACTTCTATTTTAAGAGACAACCCAGTTTGTTATCTGTTATGACATAATCTGTTACTATGACGCCTGCATCTTAATTAAACCTGATATATGAGAAATATGAATCTAGGCTCATAACAGATGACATCCATGATGACTTGCCTGTCTGAATCAGAATCAACAGCTCTGAGCATCTTGTTGGACAACTTGTAGCCGTATCTGTTCCTGCCCAGGTGCTGCAAGGAATCAGGGCTCTTGTTGATCACCAACCTTGGGGCATCTTCAATCAGAGGCTGGACAAATATGCTGTTGAAAGTAGGCAAGTGTTCATAGATGTTCAGCAATTCCCTAGAAACTGTGATCTTGTTTATTCACACAATCTTACTATTACTTATTTACTAATGCAACCTTACTACTAACAATATACTGAAGTGTGAATGGGAGCTGCTTCAAAACAGAGAGCCTCACGTAAAACGTCATTACATCCAGCAGGAGAATGGAGGTGGAGGCAGTATTGGCAGCTTTCTGATGGCTTGAGAACAGCACAGACCAACATGTTATGATTGTCACAGACTCACAGAGCGTGCTTTGCAAAATTTTAACTGGTGTCCTGCAGGCAGAGTGGCTTACATCACTTGATAACATCCAGATCAAGAGCATATTGTGGATTTTCTAACCACAATTTTCGGTGTTTGGGGTATCTGGGCGGTGAGCTACTATATCTTTTTCTTCTGGGTTCATCCGAAGATGTAATTGCGTTGTGTCTGTTTACAGCATGGCTGCGATATTTGCACTTTTCGGCCAACATATCCGATATATGGAGTCAAATGGACAGTGCAAAAGAACAGATACGGAATCCATACACTGAAAGACTAATTCAACAAGAAGTGTGTAGAGGTTCTAGAAGATATTTAACATTGAGGGGGAAACACAAGAGGACTTTTAATCAGGTTGCAAATGGTACTATTAGCCTGTCAACTCTCTGTTGGTTACTGAAGATAGGGGTGGAGCACATGTGGGATTGTCCTGAGCGCAGCAATGTCAATTCATTCATTCATTTATTCACATGCTGAAATTCCTGTTATTTACAAATACAAATAATATTCAAAAGAATGTTAGTGATTAGTGATTAGAAAGGATTATCATCACAGCACTCCAGACAGATCCATAGGTTCTCCGATCTCTTTTTTAAAAACTCCAAAAGTGTAAAATGACTGATGATGTCTGTTGTGTGTTGGTTAAGGAAATGTCTCATCCCCTTAGTGAAATGTTCATTTCTTGCAGCTCCATGTTGCACCCCCATGTCCATCAGTCTAGACAGGGATACGGAGTCATGTCCTTTGGCTTGCTCCTCAGTACGATAAGTACACCACATGGCATTGATAACATCACTTCTGTCCAGTACTGGGCCAGCCATAGCAACCGCAGTGTCAGCAAGATAGTCTGTATGCACGTTCCCTTGAACACCGGCACTCAAAAGAATGTTTAACGTATCTAGCACCATATGTCAGGATGGCCGAAGAGTCCAAGGTGACTGACTCACATATCATAACTTTTTCCTCTAAGAGGAATGAGTGTTTTTATTCATGATTGTGGGTGTGGGTTTAAATTCCATGTCTGACAACTTAATTTGGGAGCCCCCCATTGTGTAGCAGTTAGAAGCTCACCTGTGAATCCTAAGTTCATGGGTTTGGATCCTGATGGAGCCATTTAAAAAAAAAATTCCATAAATGACCAAGGCCGACTTAGCTTTAAAGTCATTGGAAGTAAAAGTGGTTGGTGTGACACTGACCATCTTACCCACTGAATTCCTACTGGTCTATAAAATATAGATATAGCCCTATATGCCAAGTAAGCCTGAAGGTGTGCAAAAAGCTCCTTAAGTTAATTTACTTTACAGCACCATATATCCTCTGCTTTCTGTTGAGCTGCGATCCCTGACAACAAAGGGAGCTGGAGTAGTAAAGCCGCCAGACATTCAGATGACAGCCCAAAAGCCTTCGGTTTCAATCCCCGTTGTTGTTTTTCGAAATTGACACTAACCATGAAAAGATGTCCTTTAATTTTTACTAACAACATACCTATTTCCTGATTGGCTTGCAGGTAAAGCTACTATGGGGGGGGGGGGGCGGATGAGCCATAGACCAGGCTGATGTACTGAATGCTCTATGAGAATTAAGACGTTAGTGAGAACCACATGTTAAGTGAATAGGCAACCATGACCAGACTGCAAGAACACCATATTAAACGGGGTATGGCCAGACAAGAGCACTGTGCAGGAAGCCAAAGAAGAATAAGACACCAACACAGAACTGGGGTTATAGCAGCTACATGCTGCAGGATTTGCTGAGGAACAAACGAATATACAAACAAACAAACTTTATTTTCAAAGGGTCAAAAATTGGGCTCGCAGGCCCGTCTTACATTCAGCCCTTTCAAGTACCCATCTTTCACACAGCAGTTGTAGTTTATCAATAAAGCATGTTATGTTTATATAATAATATGTACATTATGAATATCAAGAAAAAACACAAAAAGCATGGGCAGTAAAATGCATGCACACACTCGCGTGCCCGCACACACCCACATGCACAAGCCCACTCACCAGCTGTACACACCCACATACACTCACACCCACATACATACATACATTATACATACAAACACACACATGCCACACATACATTTACACAAATACATACATCCATACATACAGATGCACACATGCACACAGAGACACAGACACAAACACACACACACACACACACACACACATAAAAAGATGTTACACAAGCAGTTCCATAGCTTCGGCGATGATTCCAGGGACCATCGAACAAATTTCCCACCTGCCGAGGATGGGATCTGAGCATGCATAGGTCTGAATGGTTTAATGTGCAATGATGATAATCTGTCTACTAACTAACTAGCTACAGCCTACTCCTACCTCATCATTGTTGGTTGAGTCTGCAGACTGCCGTTGATGAGAAAACCCTCATGACGGCCATCTGATATTGTGAACAGCAAGTTGTCAAGGCCTGGAGAACAAACAAAATTAGATTCTATATCATATGCTCAATGCTCAGATGGAAGGCAAGACACACACACACATCAGACTACAACTGGAACCATTAGCATTGGAGATTGCAAGTGACTGCTGAAAATGAGAATGGATCAATTATGAGAACACATTGAAGGGTGAGAAGTCAGTTCATAACTCACACACATTTATAGTGCAAAGCAGAATTTTAACCAATCACTTGAATTTGTTGTTGTTACTGCACCCCAGTATTATGAAGCCCGTTTACAACGCCTAAGTCACAGACGCTGATGCCATCTCCACATGCTGAGTCAAATTCCTCCTCATAGCACAGTATAGCCCTATTGTCTGGAAAGATGGAAAGGTACCAGCAACACATCTTTATGGATATTGAAAATGGTCTAGGATACCATCATTTTGTTATAGTGAAATAAACCACTCAAAGTTGCAATCCTGGTAATTTTTCTTTGCAAGCAGTTTTGAGTTTAATTGTTGTTTTTTTTTTAAATATTTTCTAGATGCAGCTTTAAACAATTTGTAAGTATGTTTTCTCTTTAAGCTTCCCTTCCATATCTCTGTTAAAAGAAAAAAAAATTCAGGCGGCCAATTTCTTAATGCTCATTACAGTAAAACTCTGCTAACATGAATTCACTTAAGAAGAACACTTGGTCAATATGAATAAACTTTTGGTCTTAGCAGGGATGTTTTATTTTTACCTCAGAGTGTTAACTCTGGTACCCATTACCTAGAGGCTGGGTGAACCCTGGGAACCGGCCGAACACCGGCCGTGGGTTGCAGCGAATTGCAGCTGTATTTGAAAGCATGTCTCCTCTCGACTGCACTAATGCAGTAATGAGCTGGCATTATTTGCATGGGGACTCACTCTTTGTTGTCTACTGAGGAAGGAGATAGACCAGACCATGTGTGGAAATATCCTGAATGCAGTGATGTCAATTCTTGAATCATTCCTGTTTACATTAATTTGTTTTAAGGAGGTTTCCCATTGGTTTTCTCTTATAGTACGCATAACATGTTACATTGTTACAATTCTTTGCTTTCCTCATCAGCCCTGGTAATACACAATCTGTCATTGTCCTGCTGTGTCATTATACGTCACATAGGGTTACAGTCTATTCCTCCCTTCTATTCTACCCTGTGATGTGGCTTTGATATGATGGACGGAATCCAGTCCAGTCCCTTTGGCTTCTCTCATCAATGTTCACCTTAGGGTTTCTCTTGGACGTCCTTGCTTCATCAGTCCCTTTAATTCCCATTTCAGTGCCTGCTTGGTGATTCTCTGTTCACTTCTGTAGTAAATAATCTTTTACATGGTGGGGAAGGGGTCCTATGCCCAAACCTCCTACTTTCTTTTCAGGGCTTGGGAACGGCATGGTAACACATGACAGTTATTTAATAGCAGAAAAAGAAGAAGACAAGGAAAAGAAAAAAAAAGGACAAATAATAAGAAAAATCAGCCAGAGAAGGAAAAGAAAGGTGATAAAGAGGAGGAAGTGTAGGAGGGGGGGGGCCGCAAAATATTTGCATAAGCATCGTGAAAAATGTCATTCGTTTCGAGTTAACTCTTTATATGTTTAATTTTTAATCTATATATAGAATGCATTTATTAACTTCTTCTGTCTAGTCCTTCTGGTATCGTAATCCACTTTGTTTCAGTTATTATTTTATTCTGATTCATAATTGTATTATTATAACTTCCCACCAAACATAATTCCACCAGCAATTTTGAATTTTCATCCTAAAAATGTGGTTGCTTCCAAAGTATTTTTTTGTCATTTGGACATCCTCAGCTCTGATCCAGACATCAAGATGATCTTTAGTGAGAAGCCAAGATTAGTTTATAGACAAAACCGCAACCTTACAGACATACTTGTCAGAAGCCCACTTCCACCGACCCACACAGCACTTTCTTTTGGGACTGCTGAATGCTCCTGCACTACGTGTAAGACATATCCTTTCATTGCCCAGAAAAACATATCTTTTTGCTGTCCAGACCTCATCTGTCAATTTTCCTAATGGTTCTTTCCAAATTAGGGAACCTTTTACTTGCGAATCCCACAACGTAATATATGCAATAATCTGCAAAAGAAGCAACAAGGCATAGATTGGGGAAACTGGCAGGAAGTTAGCTGATCGTTTCCGGGAACACCTCTCCGATATTGACAAGAAGACCAATCCCTCTCCATTTTAATAGTTCTGACCACAGAGGTAAAGATGATATATCTGTCACAGCATTAAAATCTTGCTCCGGTGATTATATCCATGCCTTTGGAAAATTGCCTCATCCACAGCATAGGTGTTTTTAGTCTAGGTGGCATCAATATTCAACATACCTTTATCTAAACAGTTCTACTATTATCACATTTTCAATTTCAATTACTTTATTTTATTTTATTTCATATTGTTACTTTATTCTATCTCTTATCAGTACCATTTATGTATCAATAACTTAAGCATTTCTATTAATCTTTTATTCCCACTATTATAATATATATTAACAAGAGCCTTCATTATTTTATTTTATTTCATTCACTCCACATCACAGTTTTTAAAAAGTTTCTCACGTCACCCCTTAGAGATCTGATTACTCTCCTCTTTGTTTCCGTTGTGTAGTTCATTACTTGTTCGAGAAAGGCCACAAGCCAAAACATTTTCTATTGTTTTGTGCATTTTTTTTCTGCTTCCCGTTTCATTCAGCTTTTTTAGTCACATTTACTGAAATTCCTTTGTAAGGGGGAAAGAAGATGAGAGGTGGAGGGGGGTGGCGTGAGGAAGCTGTTAGCTATCCCAATACTTGGTTTGCTTTACTGCATCTGATGTTTATTTCTTTAGTTTCACATCTTTGGTGAATGTTGTTCCCAGATATTTAAACACAGATGCCTGTTTAATGCTCCCCGTACTCTACTGCTATATTTATTTTCTGCTTCTTTATTTCTATTGACATTACTTCTGTTATTTCCAGTGTTAATTCTCATATCCTTCCAGTGACTAAAGCAGTTAACATTTATGTAAACGCAACCTACCTGCCCTGGTACCATCACTCTCATATGAAATATAGCCAACATCGATATCATTCTGGGTAAATGATGTGCCTATCTGTACACCTCTGTTGTAGAGTCGTCCATACGTGGGAGGTTTGGCGATGTTGAAGGTGATGTTCTGGGCCGCAGTGTCGGGGTCCGTTGCTTTCAGATGAACTGGAGTTAACGACTCCTCACTGCCCTGAAAAATATTTGAGAACTGCATGTAGCAAATATGTCTGTAGCACATGCTCAGTTTTCTGAGAGCCGAAAGATTATATCTAAACATAAATTGTTATGGAATTTACACCCACCCACATTGGACAATCCCTGGCTAAAAGATACAAGTAAAAGTCTTTTACACCAAACCACATAAGGCAGAAGTTTACTTCATAACCCTAAAGGTAAACATAAAAGTTCTTTACACCCAACCTCATAAGGCAGAAGTTTACTTATTTTTTAAGCCCCGGCTAGAAGGTGAGGGTAAAAGTCCTTTACACCAACCCACACAGGGCAGCAGTTTAATTCAAAACCCTAGGCTAAAAGGTGCAAGTCCTTTATACCCACCCACTTAGGGCAACAGTTTATTTCATAACCCTAGGCTAAAACATGCAAGTCCTTTACACACCAGTGGTGCATCGGCCATCTGAGGTTACACTCAGATATTTTGTTAGACCAACAGGCCCTTGATGGATGATGTGGTCAACATCTTGGCAGCTAAATTTACTTCACACCGTTTCAGTTGCTACCCATTTAAGGCTGGAGCAACCTGGAAGCCAAAGTCACATTTAAAAAAAAAAATCTAACTTTATGCAAATCTGAACAAATTTTGCTTCTTCAGGCAAGCGTCTAGCCACTACACCACAGGGGCTTCCGTAAAGTAAAACAGAATAACTTTCATGTGGTTGAGCAGTGTATCAGGCATTCAGTCCCGCTTAATTCACACACAAATAATAGCTCTTGGAGTCATCAGTTTTATGCTGCAATCTGGGAGGAATGTTTCAGAAACAATAACATAGCATAGTTTATTCTCTTTTTTGAGTTCACCAGCTGTAAACTCCGACGGAAAGTTTTGGTTGTTCATCCACTTCTGGAATGCACTTCTGTTCCAAAATCTGAGTGTTGCATGCATATCCGTTTTACCTGTCTAGCTCATTTGTATGCAGACTGTTGGTTCCTTGCCTCTCAAGCTGATGCACTCTAGCTTTGAAGTAAACTCCCAGTTAATCAACTCTTACCACATGTTTTCGGCAGGCAGTCGGTCTATTCTTGTTTTTCCCTACAATAGGGTCCCAGAACCCACATGGGAAGCACAGCTAATTCAAGTACAAAAGGACTGACTCAGCTGGCAGGTAGAATCGTCTCAACACACAGCTACTCAACACACACCTACTCAACACACATCTGCTCAACACACATCTGCTCAACACACATCTGCTCAACACACATCTACTCAACACACATCTACTCAACACACATCTACTCAACACACATCTACTCAACACACATCTGCTCAACACACATCTGCTCAACACACATCTGCTCAACACACATCTGCTCAACACACATCTGCTCAACACACATCTGCTCAACACACATCTACTCAACACACATCTACTCAACACACATCTACTCAACACACATCTGCTCAACACACATCTACTCAACACACATCTACTCAACACACATCTACTCAACACACATCTACTCAACACACATCTACTCAACACACATCTACTCAGCACACATCTACTCAGCACACATCTACTCAACACACATCTACTCAACCCACATCTACTCAGCCCACATCTACTCAGCACACACCTACTCAGCACACATCTACTCAACACACATCTACTCAACACACATCTACTCATCACACATCTACTCAACACACATCTACTCAACACACATCTACTCAACACACATCTACTCAACACACATCTACTCAACCCACATCCACTCAACACACATCCACTCAACACACATCTACTCAACACACATCTACTCAACACACATCTGCTCAACACACATCTACTCAACACACATCTACTCAACACACATCTACTCAACACACATCTACTCAACACACATCTACTCAACACACATCTACTCAACACACATCTACTCAACACACATCTACTCAACACACATCTACTCAACACACATCTACTCAACACACATCTACTCAGCACATACCTACTCAGTTTTTTTCTATTTATATTTTTTTAAAGTCTTGTTCCTATGTCCAGTGACAGTATTCTAAACATGTAATCTTTTGTTGTTGTTGTGCTGTTTGTTGACATCTTTCTGTCTTTCCAGATGACAGTGTAATTCTGTGCTATGGGGAGGCATGTGAATAAAGTTCCTCGTCTTCACAACAAAAAGCCTGGCCAGTATTGAAGAGACCATGTTTTGCCCAAGCATCATTATCCCTTGCTTGGCCTGCCTTGTTTACTCCAAAGGAAAGGTAACACCAATAATTTTGGAACAAAACTCACTGCAGAAGCTGCCAAATCAAAAGAGCAGTTCTTTCTGTCCACCTGAAATAGCTTTCCTCCTTGACCAGCTGCTAGTCGAGGCAAAGGTTTCAGGTTGCCTTTCCTCCTTCTAGGATAAGGTTAGTATTGTACCCAAAGCATTCCTCCACCCATAGCCATTGGCAGAATGTAGGATGTCAGTTTGGTATATGCAGCCTAACATTCAGCCTTAACTGTAATCTGTTATAACCTTTAAATTTGAAAAAAAAATGGTTTACAAAAAGCTACCTGCAAGACTTCCAGCAGGGTATTAGAGACGAGAGTTGGCAGGACTTTGTCCATAGGTTGGATAGTGATCTGAAACTCCCCATTCTTGGCCTGGCTCAAGCCATTCGTGACCGTGAAGGTGAATGAATCCTCTGTAATATCGTTCTTGGCCAGGTGGTGGTAGACAACTCTCTGGGAGGCGATGTCCATCTGTGTGAAGCTGCTGATGGGCGTGAACCTCCTCTTTATGTTTTCTATCTGACCTTCATTCATGACGTAAAAAGAATGATTGTTTATTTATGTGCCAAATAATTTTGTCTTTAGACATTCAGCGATGAAGAAAATTCTTGACCTTATATAATGTTATATTACTGCAAGCATATGAGCAGAGACAAATGGCAAAATTCTTAAGCAAGTGAATGGATACAACTATCTCCCCATGTGGGTCCTGATGCCGTATTGTGGGCAAACAAACAAGAATAGACCCACTGCCTCCACAATGAGCATGTCGTAAGAGTCGACTAATTGGGGGCTTCCTTCAAAGTCAGAGTGCATCCGCCTAAAAAGGTACTAAAAATCTGCACACAATTAAGTCAGATTTGTTAAACAGATCTGCATGCAAGACTAAGATTCTGGAACAAGACCAAAGTCCAGAGGTGGACAAACAGCCAGGACTATCTGCCAGAGTTTACAGCCAACTATCTGGGAACAGTCATAACATCTGAGGCAAAATGCCTTGCAGAAATTAGAACAACAATTGCCATGGCAAAAGTGGCCATCAGAAGCTGCATAAGATACTCACCAATAATATGATATTAACTGCAGTGAGGGGAAAAAAGAGTGTTAAAGTGCTGCATAGAACCTTTGTCATTATATGCATGTGAGACAATAAGCAGACAAGCTGAAATATCATCATCATCAAGTGCCATGCCTGCTGGTGAAGATGTTCATGTGTCTCCACAGATCTCGGTCTTTGGTGTTCTGGATCAGTTTCATTGATGATATTCCTCCATGCCACTATCTAAAACCATTAACCATCATTTCTTTTGGTCTGCATCTCCCTCTTCAACCAGTGATATTTCCAGTCGTTATGATATTTTCAAGTGCTCCTGTTCTCACCATATGACCAAAATACTTTCTCTCCATCTCACTCTTGTATATATAATGTTCTACTTTCATTAGCCATTTCCAAACCATCACTGTTAGTGACTCTGGCAGTCCAAGGTATTCACAACATTCTTCTCAAGAACTACATCTCAGATGAAGCTGAAATATATCTACTAATAATAGAGATGTGATTTATGATAAGAATGCAAACAATATCATGGAATGATAGAAAAAAGCAAACAAGAAATTAGACGTACAAAGTTATGTGTCTGGGACATGGTATGAGAAAGAATGAACTCCAGAACGTGGTGACAACTGGCACAATGGATTGAAAGAGAGCAAGGAGAAGGTAAAAAGATAAATACTTGGGTGACTGAGCCATATAGGTTGGGCAAGACAAGAACACTGACCTGATTTGTGAGTCTGGTGATCGCATGAGATGGTCAAACATAAGTGCCCAAGCTTATTGCCATAGTACTTTATGATGATAATAATATGAATCGGAATATAAAGATAAGAAGCGAAACAGTAGCTTCTAAAACTGATTAAGGGGGAAGAAATTCAGATTCAAACATTAAATGAAGTAGAGTGAATGACCATGTTTTATGCCATATGGTGTACTGAGTATATGGTGCCATCCCCATACATTTTAATAAATTTGCACTTGGTAAACATAAGATCATAAGAGAACAAGTCGGCACAGAACCAATTCTGGATTACATACAAAGACAGCAAGTAAAATGGTTTGCCCACTTAGAGAGAATGCCTTGTGACACCATACCATACAAAGCATACATGGGAAGAGAAGAAGGACGTAGAGCACGGGGTAGACCAAAAACAAGATGGGAGGATAACATCAGAGAAACTCTACAACAGCACGATGTGCCTATGGTCGAGGCAGCCAGAAGAGCTAGAAACAGAACCTTATATCTCCCTCGACACCCACAGCGGTAAAAGAGGAAGTGAAGAAGAAGAAGAAGAAGAAGCACTTGGTAAACTTTATGCTCACTATCAGTCTTCAGCACTTCTGATCAAATCACTATTCATACCAACTTTGTACTATAAGTGCCAGACATGGACAGTCCTCGAAAAACATAAACAGAAAATTACAACATGTGAGATGAGATGTATAAAAAATTTGGTGGGAAAACAAGAAGAGATGGAGTCGCCAACAAAGAACTAAGAACAATAGTAGGCCCAGAGGTGATAAATGATTTCAAAGGATCAGATAGTTTGGTCATCTAGTCAGAATGGGAAAAAAAATCAGACAGCAGCTAGAGGGTACTAAATGAGAACAGCAGGTTACCAGACAAGAGGTCTATCAAGAAAGTTATGGGTAGAGGGAGTAAAAGAGACACAACAGAAATGCAATATGGTATTAATTTAAGCTACACAGCTAGCAAAAGACAGGAAACTACATATAACTTTACTGTGTGACACTTTACGGCAAAGGCAGTAGAGGACAAAAGAAAGCAAGAAGATTAGTCTGGCCACCTTTAGTTCCCAGACAATTTCCAAACACCTATTTGACTAATCATGCAAATATGACTGTATATACATTCTTTTACTAGTCTGCAATCAAAAAAAGAAAGAAAACATGCATGAATTTTGAATTACCCAGAGTTGGTGGACGAATAACTGCAAAGACGATCTCTTCTGCTCTAGTGCTCTCATCAGAAGCACTCAGGTTTGAAGTGCTGATGGCAACTCTTTCCCCTTCTCTAACGACCATTCCCTTATTCAATACAGCAACATTGACTTTTTTAGAGTTCCGAATCTTAATATCAAAAGTCTCCTCGTGACGTTTGTGAGTTCCATCGGTGAGCACAAAGACAAATCTGTCCGTTTCTGTGTCTCCCATGCTTGAAGTGTGAATATACCGAATTTTGTTTGTGTCAATATCCCCCTGTGTAAAGTTCATTCCCAGCTCAAAATCCTGGCATTCATTGTCCACGGCAGCAGCCAGGGGATCAGGACAGTACTGGAGATATCCCTTCTCTGGCACTTCCACTACAATATAGACAATTTCATGATCCTCATTGTCCTTATCCTGAGCCTGGAGGGCAACACTTGAAATCAAAGCAGAATCCCCATAATCCAACTCTAACCCAGTATTCTTCAACACTTCTGGCCGTTCGTCATTGTGAAGATTTATTGAGATGTTACAGACCTTCTTTATCTCATGCTTGCCGTCCGACACAGTCACCGCAAACTTATCATTGAAGACCTCCGAGCCATCATGTTTGTACACAAGCTGAGCTCCACCATGAATCTCATCCACAGTAATGGCTTCAAAGTCAGACTCTACATGACCACGGCGTGTGTTGATCAGCATGATGATCTTCCCATGCACTGGAGGCTGAGAAACCACAATTTTCAACTGATCCTTCGGCACATCCATATCAATAGCATCTAATAATGATGACCCAACCACCATGCTTCCTCCTTCAGTTACAATGAAATCATTTAACATCAGATCTGGAGCTTCGTCATTTGCGGGGACAATTGTAATTTTGATGGCTCTGACATCTGAATTAAGTTTCCCATCAGTAGCCAGCAGCTCAAACTCATCTTTAACCGGTTCCACACCTTTGTGATTTGCCTGGACGTAATTTATAGACCCATCCAGGATATCCCCAAAGCTGAATGAGTTAATTCGAATACCAGCGTTTTGTTTCTCTGACCCTGGACTAGGCTTGGTGTTCTCAATGTACCCCCACTGAGGCTGTTTAGTGATCATAAACTGGACTTCTTTTGTTTTAGAATCTGCGTCTGTGACCTTCAGAACATTCTCTGTAAATCTGAATGACTCTCCTTCAGCCACAAAAACTGGATTTCCCAAAATAATAACTGGCTTCTGGTTGTTGACCGGGGTGATAGTGATGTTGAGGTCATAGGCCGGCAGGTCAGCAGATGCCAGATACTGTTGGTCGGAGATGATGAAGGTAGCAAAGTCCTTCAAGGTAGACATGCCTATTTCTCCACTGGTGTGAAGAAAGCTGACATGACCATCTTTGATGTCTTTTTGAGTGAATTTTGTTGATGGTTGGCCTTTCAGTTGAAGAACACCATATCTAGCAGAAGAAAACAGTTGGAAAACATTTACAAAATTACCATAAACAAAGGAGGTTGCGGCAAAAAGTCTTTATCAGCAAATAACAAAAGGAAACAAAAGATAGAAATAATAATGAGGTTACTGCATTAATTAAGGCATTATAATATTATGTAAACACAAAATAGATGACCATGCATACACCAGGGGTAAGTAAAGAACCCTTTTTTTCATGCTTTCTAGTATATTGGGCATATAGGGCTAGACCTATATTTTATAAATCAATCAGCATTGTTCCAGTACAAAACTCATTGGCAAACAACTATAAATGTATACGGTTTTTGCTGAAAGAAAGTCAATTGATGGCCATTTTCATATGTTAATTAGGTCTCGTCGACTGACCTTGGTATATTTTTATGATCTTTGTGTTCACCTTGTCGGGGCTCACAATTTGATATTATCATGTCGCCAGGCTCGCTGGCAGATAAACTTACAGGTATAATGTTTTGCTTGAAAATAGTGAGCTGGCGGCCATTTTCATATGTTGAGTAGGTGCATAATGTATTATTTGTTTTTAAAACATGCATAGACAGTTAGGTCTAACTGTCCCACTTCCAGCAATATTTGGTTGCTAAGGGATTCGTTCAGAAATAAAAAAGTTATGGCCGTAAAATCAAACATTGAGTCATTTCATCTCACTGGGTCGCAGCCGGAAGCCATGTTTTATCGATTTCCACTACAATTTTTCTGTGGTGGTATCCGCCACTAAAATGTTAATATCTCCGCTTAGAATCGACTTACAGGCTTAAATGAGGTACCATTGGATTTGTAATTTTAATCTTTATCTAGCTGTTATAATTTCGTAAGTAAAAACCCAAAAAATAAAACTTCACTACCATCCCTATTGTTTGTTAGATTAACACCTCAGGAATGAGACTAATTCCATAAACTGGTACAGCCATATAACACAGTTAAATTAGAGCTCCTCTATGGTTTCAATGTAGCCCAAAGTCCAGTGTGTTGGTGGGTAAGTGAAAAAAAAAAAGCATTATATTTTAAGCTCAGAATGGTAGACTAATTATCGTCGGCGACCAGGTCGGCCATCTGCTGGCCGGTTGATGACTTCAGCGCTACTTAGTGCCATTTTAATTGGTGTAAATAACATAGTCATAATAATATCCTAAAGCTTTCCCTTTGGGGAAGCTGGTTGAACGTGACGAATTTTTTTAAAGCAAACCGAAGCTTTGGAAAACAAAACAAGCTTTTAGAGTCATAACAAACTTATTTGATTGACTTCTTCTTACTGTGTGCATTATTAAGCAACTACATCAAGCATGACCATGGAGATGAAGGCTGCTTCCAGAGCATTCACATGGGCAGCAGAACAACGGCCACATGTTCAGTAATTGCATCAGAATCCATGAACATGATTCAGGAAATCGCAACAGATGGTTTACACTCTGAATTGTTAGAAAGCATGCAGATGTTGCAATTAACCTCTGTCACCTGGATCTACACACATGGGCATACAGGAGTAAAGGGTAATGAACGAGCTGATGAGCTTGTAAATAATGTATCCATGCCTATCAGAAGAGGCATGGACAGAGCTGATATCATCGATGCTGTATTGACTAGGCTGGCGGAAAATGATGCATCTCTGATGATAATATGATTGCATGACCTGGGAGAAAGTTTGGTGAAGCATGCCTATGCAATTTTTAGACCAAGACAGGAAACACTACAAACAACTTGTCATAAAAACAATCAGTAGATCCTAAGAGTGGCTGCTGTATATGAGGACCGAGCACATATGTGAATGCCTAATTTGTTGTGATATAGATTGTAATAACATTACTTGTCTTGTCTTGTCTTGTCCACAATTGCCTCACAGCGTAGTGGGGAGTCGCAGTTTTCTATCCTGGGCCAGGTGTGTTGCACGTGTTGTTGTTAGTCCGTGTTGCCTCAGGATCTCTGATATATTGTCTATCCCTCGTACTCTCGGTCTGCCTCTTGCTCTAGGGCAGTAGTGCTGTTCGTTGTATGCTCGTAGAGGCAGTTGGTCGGTTTGCATTCGCATCAAGTGGCCAAACCACTCCATTTGTTGCCTCTTTATGTATTGCAGGCATGGTGTGGTTCCCACAATTGATCTAATGTTCTCATTTCGAACTCTGTCTCTCCTTGTGACATTGGCAGCCTTACGAAAACATCTCATTTCGCACGTCTTGATCTTTTTCTCCTGTGCTCTTGTTAGGGACCAGGTTTGGCATTGGTAGCAGAGGGTTGGTATAAACATGCAATTTATCAGTTGTCGTTTTAGTGCCATAGTGATGCTTAGGTGTTTTAGCAGTGGGGAGAGTTGGTAAGTTACTGCGTTCGCCTTTTGACATCTTGCCTCAAGTTCCCTATCAATTCTTCCAACATTACTTAACACTAGCAAATTTCAGTTTCAGTTACAGATTCATAATTTGATATTGTTTTACTGAGTCCTACATCTGGTTTAACCAATCAAATGCTGCTTTGGATTAAAAGAATTTAAGGTTGTCAGATCTGTACCCTGAGAACACAACTGTATTACACTGGTTGTCTGACAATGAGAAAGGTAACACCTTGGTTGTCTGACCACAAGAAAGGTAATACCTTGGTTGTCTGACCACAAGAAAGGTAATGCCTTGGTTGTCTGACCACGAGAAAGGTAATACCTTGGTTGTCTGACCACGAGAAAGGTAACACCTTGGTTGTCTGACCATGAGAAAGGTAATACCTTGGTTGTCTGACCACAAAAAAGGTAATACCTTGGTTGTCTGACCATGAGAAAGGTAATACCTTGGTTGTCTGATCACAAGAAAGGTAATACCTTGGTTGTCTGACCACGAGAAAGGTAATACCTTGGTCGTCTGACCACGAGAAAGGTAATACCTTAGTTGTCTGACCCTGAGAAAGGTAATACCTTAGTTGTCTTATCACGAGAGAGGTAATACCTTGGTTGTCTGACCATGAGAAAGGTAATACCTTGGTTGTCTGACTATGTAAAAGGTAATACATTGGTTGTCTGACCATGTGAAAGGTAATACTTTGGTTGTCTGACCATGTGAAAGGTAATACCTTCGTTGTCTGACCATGAGAAAGGTAATACCTTGGTTGTCTGACCATGAGAAAGGTAATACCTTAGTTGTCTGACCATGAGAAAGGTAATTCCTTGGTTGTCTGACAATGAGAAAGGTAATTCCTTGGTTGTCTGACAATGTGATAGGTAATACCTTGGTTGTCTGACCATGAGAAAGGTAATACCTTCGTTGTCTGACCATGAGAAATGTACCTTGGTTGTCTGACAATGAGAAAAGTAATACCTTAGTTGTCTGACAATGAGAAAGGTAATTCCTTGTTTGTCTGACAATGAGAAAGGTAATACCTTGGTTGTCTGACCATGAGAAAGGTAATACCTTGGTTGTCTGACCATGAGAAAGGTAATACCTTGGTTGTCTGACTATGAGAAAGACTACTTTCTCATCATCCTTGACATCATCTGCTGCTGCTACAGTCCTGGTGGTGATAGCTGCCTCTTCACCTTCAGACACAATCAGCTGTGGGTTTATGTTTTTAGATAGTGTGGGTGTGTGATCATCCACTGGCACAATCTGTGAAAGATACACATTTGCAAGTTACCAACAGAAAACAATCTGAGAAAGATACAAATGTGCAAGTTACCTGTAGACACAATCTGATAAAGATACACATGTGCAAGATACCTGTAGACACAATATGAGAAAGATACCCATGTGCAAGTTACCTATAGACACAATCGGAGAAAGACAGCCTACACAAGTGCAAGTTATCTACAGAACATAATCTGAGAAATATACACATGTGCAAGTTACCTGTAGACACAGTCAGAGAATAATACATGTGTGCAAGAACACAATCTGAGAAAGATATACATGTGCAAGTCACCCACAGAATACAATATGAGAAAGATATACATGTGCAAGTTACATGTAGACGCAATCTGAGAAAGATACACATGTGCAAGTTACCTGTAGACACAATCTGAGAAAGATGCACATGTGCAAGTTACTGAGAAAGACACACATTTGCAAGTTACCAAAGGACAGTCTGAGAATGACGCACATGTGCAAGTTATCTACAGACACAATCTAAGAAATATAAACGTGTGCAAGTTATCAAGTTGTCTAACCTAGACCAGCAGCATAACATGGACCAAAAACATGGCTATTACACTCCTACTGACTCTCACATCGTATTTTTTTGTCTACTAAGATAACGACTGAAAAATAGGAAGTCTATGTGTATGTTAAAAATCCTTCTAAATTCTAAATATAAAGATAGCAAATACAAATCAAATGTTTGTCCACTTAGAGATGCCATACCATACAAGGCATACTCCAAAAGAGGAGAAGGGCATAGAGAAAAGGAAAACCAAGAACAAGATGGAAAGATAATGTAAGAGAAACTCTACAACAGCACAATGTGACTGTAGTTGAGGCGTCCAGAAGAGCAAGAAGTGATTAGTGATTAGTGAGAATCATCTTCACATCACTTTGGACAGATCTATAGGTGCTTCGATCTTCTCCTCAAAAGCTCCACAAGTGTAAAATAACTGATGATGCCTTGTTCTTTGACTGAAATTTAAATTTTGTGCAGCTCCAGGTTGCACCCCAATCTCCATAAGCCTAGCAGGGATACAGAGCCACGCCCTTTGCCGTGATCATATTTGTGGTAAATGCTGTGCATGGCATTGATAACATTACTTCTGCCCAGTACTCGACCAGCCATAATAGCCACAGTATCTGCAAGATTATCTGCACACTCGTTGCCTCAAACAACCACATGACCTGGCAAAAATAATAAGATTAGGCCAGCCATTTGTGAGGTGCTTAGTGTTGCAATCCAATCTTGTCTGATGAGCCTATCCTTTATTTTCTTAAGCATCTAGAAGTAGAACCTTAAATCTCCCTCAACTGCTGAAGAAGAAGAGGACTTGATGGTAAAGTTAAATGTCAAAAATGTTCCTAACAGTTTATGATGCCAACATAACACACCTGAATGGAGATAACTTTTGTAGCTTGGTTCATGCCATCGGTGACTGCTAGTGTGAACGTGTCCAGGGTTACATCAGACCCATCACTGAGGTACCTGTAGGTAAGTTAAACAAGTTATTTATATGCACATGTGTGGCTTTAAATATATCTTTCTAGTGAGCCAGGGACTATTTTGCAATCATTAAAAATGAAAATTTGGGCTTTTGAACTTGAGTATTACTTGACAAGAGAGGAGACTTCTGAGAGAAAACCAGCCTCAGTAAAATAGATTATTTAAAAAATGTGTATGTGGTCTATGTGGCAGAGACGGCGATTCCCATGTTGAACTTTACAGTCATAGCAGATGCCGTTCCCAAACCCAGTTTTTAAAAAAAAAGTAAAGATCTCTTTTCACGCCCAAAGGCGCATCGGGCATATGGGAAGAGCATCCATATTTTTACAAACCATCGGCACTAGGTGGGTAATGTGGTCAGCATTACGCCGGCCGTCTTTATTTCCCCAGGACAGCCATCCTGGTACCCATTTTAGGCTGGGTCGACCTGTGATGCCCCATACCATGATAAAAATCCACGCCCAAACCCAGTGCTACAACTTTATGTCCCTCAGGACTGACGGTGCCTACACGCTTGACAGGCAACTAAGTGCTCTGTGGAAAGAGACCAAACCATAAAGGGTAACACTTGGAACAATGCCAGCTTAGTGCATAGGACTGCTGGGCCCTTACTTTGGAGACTCACAAGCATAGGGGCCACATGCTTATATGTGTATGTCAAGTGAAACTCTACATTTCATTCCTGTGAGTCATTGTCATAGGGGCCACATGCTTACACGTGTATCTCAAGTGAAACTCTACATTTCATTCCTGTGAGTCATTGTCATAGGGGCCACATGCTTACACGTGTATCTCAAGTGAAACTCTACATTTCATTCCTGTGAGTCATTGTCATAGGGGCCACATGCTTACACGTGTATGTCAAGTGAAACTCTACATTTCATTCCTGTGAGTCATTGTCATAGGGGCCACATGCTTACACGTGTATGTCAAGTGAAACTCTACATTTCATTCCTGTGAGTCATTGTCATAGGGGCCACATGCTTATATGTGTATGTCAAGTGAAACTCTACATTTCATTCCTGTGAGTCATTGTCATCGGGGCCACATGCTTACATGTGTATGTCAAGTGAAACTCTACATTTCATTCCTGTGAGTCATTGTCATAGGGGCCACATGCTTACATGTGTATCTCAAGTGAAACTCTACATTTCATTCCTGTGAGTCATTGTCATAGGGGCCACATGCTTATATGTGTATGTCAAGTGAAACTCTACATTTCATTCTTGTGAGTCATTGTCATAAGGGCCACATGCTTATATGTGTATGTCAAGTGAAACTCTACATTTCATTCCTGTGAGTCATTGTCATAGGGGTCACATGCTTATATGTGTATGTCAAGTGAAACTCTACATTTCATTCCTGTGAGTCATTGTCATCGGGGCCACATGCTTACATGTGTATGTCAAGTGAAACTCTACATTTCATTCCTGTGAGTCATTGTCATAGGGGCCACATGCTTACATGTGTATCTCAAGTGAAACTCTACATTTCATTCCTGTGAGTCATTGTCATAGGGGTCACATGCTTATATGTGTATGTCAAGTGAAACTCTACATTTCATTATGTGAGTCTTTGTTATAGGGGCCCCAGCAGCCTAGTGTGTCCAGGGGTCCATAATGCTATTAAGATGGCCCTTGGCCTGAAGCAATGAAGTAAACTATCTTGACTTCAAACTGATTGCTGAAACAGCTGTGGCAAGGAGAACTCTATTACTCAATGGAGAAGCTTGTAAGTTGGTACAAGACTGATAGAGATTTCTCTATGCCAGTTTCACTTCAATAACTGACATTTGACATCAACATAACTTTTTTTTACAAGCCATGTGGTTCAATTCCCCCCCCCCCCCCCGCACCCCCTCCCCATTCTATTTTTGGGAGGTGTAATAATATCCAGGCCACCTAAATGCACAGGCATTAACAGAAACAATAGAATCGGTTGAGTTAAACTACGCTTCTCAGATTCAGGTCATTACAGACATGCCAGACATGATGGAAATGTAGCAATGATGGAAATGCTGGGTTCACTGCTTCCTGTGGTGACAGGGTTAAGTCTCAGTAGCTGTTTCTTCAACTAATTTTTATCTTAGAAAGCAACCCCTTTACATAATTTACATTTTTAGGTCTCACAGAGCAGAGTTGGTTGTTGTAACTGGTGGGTCATGGAGCTAACAAAAGTATAACATGTAACGGTAAATGGACCCCAACAAATGTACCATGATCAACTTTGTAGTGAATGATTTGAAACTAGCATCAGCTCACATGAACTATAGCTCACATAAACAACAGCTCACATGAACAACAGTTCACATGAACTATAGCTCACATGAACAACAGCTCATATGAACAACAGCTCACATGAACAACAGTTCACATGAATTGCAACTCACATGAACATCAGCTACATGAACAACAGCTAACATGAACTACAGCCCACATTAACAACAGCTCACATGACCTACAGCTTACATGAACAACAGCTCACATAAACAACAGCTCACATAAACAACAGTTTACATGAACAACAGCTCCCTTGAACAACAGCTCATTTAAAGAACAGCTTACAGGAACAACAGCTCACGTGAACAACAGGTCATATGAACAAAGCCTCACAAGGACAACAGCTCACATGAACAACAGCTCACATGAACAACTCATACACAAAAACTACTCAAATGAACAACAGCTCAACTGAACAGCAGTTCACATGAACAACAGCTCACATGAACTACAGCTCACATGAACAACTCATAAAAATACTCACATGAACAACAGCTTACAAGAACAACAACGCATGTGAACAACAGTTGACATGAACAACAACTCATGTGAACAACAGTTGACATGAACAACAACTCATGTGAACAACAGTTGACATGAACAACAACGCATGTGAACAACAGTTGACATGAACAACAACTCATGTGAACAACAGCTTACAAGAACAACAACTCATGTGAACAACAGTTGACATGAACAACAACTCATGTGGACAACAGCTTACAAGAACAACAACTCATGTGAATAACAGTTGACATGAACAACAACGCATGTGAACAACAGTTGACATGAACAACAACTCATGTGAACAACAGCTTACAAGAACAACAACTCATGTGAACAACAGTTGACATGAACAACAACTCATGTGAACAACAGCTTACAAGAACAACAACTCATGTGAACAACAGTTGACATGAACAACAACTCATGTGAACAACAGTTGACATGAACAACAACTCATGTGAACAACAGCTTACAAGAACAACAACTCATGTGAACAACAGTTGACATGAACAACAACTCATGTGGACAACAGCTTACAAGAACAACAACTCATGTGAACAACAGCTTACAAGAACAACAACTCATGTGAACAACAGCTTACAAGAACAACAACTCATGTGAACAACAGCTTACAAGAACAACAACTCATGTGAACAACAGTTGACATGAAGAACAACTCATGTGAACAACAGCTTACAAGAACAACAACTCATGTGAACAACAGTTGACATGAACAGCAACTCATGTGAACAACAGTTGACATGAACAGACAGACATTCCTCACCTGATATTTTTCTTCTGCAAATCTTCTATAGTGAATGATGAGCTTTTCTTCAACGTATGTCCATCATTCTGCAATGTCCCGTACATGGGTACAGCATCCAGGATAAACTTCAGCTGATTGACAGGTGTGTCTATGTCTGTTGCTGATAACTGATTGGTGGTTATTCCTAGAACTCCGCCCTCCTCTACAAGCAGCTTATTGGTGACAAACTCAGGTACGTGGTCATTTACTGGGTTTACCTGCAGATTAGGAACATTTCTTTTGCACACAAAGAACAAATGATCAATATTAGCAGAAGTATTTTAAACAATAACAGCCTGTTCAATCAATTGGGGTTATAACTGTGATATATACAGTTTTTTTTTTCTTTTTCAATATTGGATATTTTTGTTTGTCAATTATTTTGGGGTTTTCTTCTCTTAGTTTTTAGCCGGCACCAGCTGTAAACTCTAGTGGAAAGTCTTCTTTTTTCCACTTCTGGACTTTGGGGTTATTCCACAATTTGAGTTCTTCATTCACACCAATTTTACTCGGGGGGCAATGTTAGCGCAGTCGATAGGAGACTCGCTTTCAAATCCATCTGCGACTCGCTGCAGCCAACAGCCGGTGTTCAAAACCGGGTGGTTCCCGGGGTTCACCAAGCCTCTAGGAAATTGGTACCAGAGCTGACACTCTGGGGTAAATGGAGGACTGTCGCCGTAGCTACTGAGTTATGTGCGGAGGGCAACACAGGCAGACAATTTCTTATCAGCTGTCCGTACTGGTGGCATAGCACTTATAGTTTATAACCGTATGCGATGACGCTGGTTCACATTTCCCAACTTTACAGATCTGACTTATCTGTATGCAGATTGTTGGTTCCGCGACTCTCAGGCAGATGTATTCCTACTTAAAGAAAACACTCTCAATTAGTCACCTTTTACAACACGCCAGGTAATGATGTCTGTCCCTCCAGCGCCGGCTCCCCTTCTCTCTTCCCCCCCAAGGCCTCTGGTGCCCATATGGTTATTTTCAAATGCACAGATTATGTAATAACTGCAACATACTGTAGGAGTATACATGTTAAGTTTCATAACTTTTAAAGTCTACAGAGGGAAAGAGAAAGAAAGGGCTCCCAAAAACAACATGGAGACGAACGATGGAAAGTGACCTGAGTGCGGCAAAGCAGTGGAAAACTGCACTGAAGATTGCACAGGACAGGAAAGCTTGGAAAGTCCTCTCTGAAGCCTCACGTGCCACTAGGCATAACGAGAACTGATGATGATTATGATGATGATGAAATCATGTGTGGTAGGCCCTAAAGTACAGAAACTGCAGCACAGCTGTAAATGACAACACAACATTCCAACCACCCTTTTAAGGGTGAACACAGAAGCATACCATCAGTTCTCGTTACACCCTTTGTGGGATGCAATTTTTAGCTATTTTGAAACCTCACCCTGGCTTTTGTCGGGGGCCCTAAATTTAGCCAGGCCTTAAATATGGCCTAACGGCTGAACGGGGTTTCCGGGACTTCTCCACGGATGATCCTCATTCGCATGGTGGCAACTTTGTGTCACCGGGTATTTATCACTTGTGTGATGTCCTGGTGGGGTACAACTTACATACATACACAGCATGCCATCAGTGTCATTTTTACAAACATGTAACAGCAACAACAAAATCAGGACTGGATGTCATTTCCTGCACAGAAGTATTTAAAGTAATAGATACTTTTCATACCATGAGATATACTAGGTAAATAACAGGAAAAAGATATTTTTTATTCGCCAGTGATGCTTCCGGCATATCATGCTTGACTCGTATATTTTAGACCAAATGGTACTCCGCAGCTGGTGTAGTCAACATCACGTCGGCCACGACCGACTCCAGCTGACAGGCCGTGCTGCTGACGTCACCGGGTCGGGCTTAAGATGCGTTAACGCAGCAGTTCTCAAACTGGGTGTCGAGACACTTTGGGGTGCCGTGAGCGTATGCCAGGGGTGCTGCGGCAATAATCAGAAAAGTCGGCTAAAAATTGTGAAATTATTAAAGAAGGCAATTAGATACTTAAAAGTTAAAATTTGTCTTGCCTTGACACTGTCGATAATAGTTTATTTCTTGTTTGAGAACCGCTGTGTTAACGCATTGTTAGCCCAACCCGGTGACGTAAGTAGCACGGCCTATCAGCTGGAGCCGGTCGTGCGTCGGCTGAATTTACTTACCAGGATAATACCTTATCCTTTACAGGACCTTGCAGAACCAACCCCAGCGTTTTTTGTGTGTGGGTGTTATGGTTGTTCTAGGCAAATTTTATGTTCGGTAGTTTGCCATTGATTTCTGAATGGTCAGCTGTCGGTACCACTGTCTAAACCAATGCAAGACAAATTGTTCGCAGCTAGAATCCAACCCCGCACCCAGGTATAACGAAGCGCATTCGCATTTCCTATGCCACATATGCTGACTTTTACCTAATACATATGACAAAATTGCAACATTTGTTTTTCCTATATTAAACAGACAGACAGAGAGAGAGAGAGAGAGAGAGAGAGAGAGAGAGGAGGGGGGAGAGAGAGAGAGAGAGAGAGAGAGAGAGAGAGAGAGAGAGAGAGAGAGAGAGAGAGAGAGAGAGAAGACAGGCAAACAGAGAAGACAAATGGAGGAAGGCAAACATAGAAGATAGACATGAAATGTTCACCTCTATGTCAAACGTCTGCCCGTAGAGTTTATTTCCACTGCCATCCTCCACTGTGTATGCCATTCTGACCAGTCTTGACTCAGGACCAATGTCGGACAATGGTGGGATGTAGGCAATCTTCAAGTGGTCAATGTCCAGCTGGGAAAACCTGGTAACTGGACACAGACAAGTCATGCATGGCAATTATAACATCAGTACAAATAAACTCAAATGATATAAACGACCCTTTTTTTGTTCGCCAGTAGCGTATTCAGTATGTCATGCTTAACTCATTTTTTAACAAACCATCTGTGGATGGTTTAGTCAATATCATGCCACCCAACGTTACTTCCCTTGACATTACCTGGTACCCATTTTGGCTATGTTGGCCAGGGAGCCAAGGTCGATTCTGATAACAAAAATCTGCCACCGCGTGAAGATCTTTGGGAAAGCAGTGTGTGAATTCGAGCTCAAGACCTTTGGACCAGCAGCGCGTGAATTCGAGCTCAAGATCTTTGGGCCAGCCCCGCATGAATTCGAGCTCAAGATCTTTGGGCCAGCAGCGCATGAATTCGAGCTTAAGATCTTTGGGCCAGCACCGCTGAATTTGAGCTCAAGATCTTTGGGCCAGCACCGCAGGAATTCCAGCTCAAGATCTTTGGGCCAGCAGCTCATGAATACAAACAAATCAACCATCCTTTAATGGGCTCTTCCTATTCCAAATAATAACTGACAGGCTAGTTTGGTTAAGGCTCATATTCAGGGATATGAAGTGGTTGGGCATTTGCTTGCTGGCCCAAAGGGTTTGGATTCGAATCTGCATTGTTTTTTTTCTTAGCGTTCATCAGCTGCTAACTCCAGCAGAATATTCTGGTTGTACATCCCCTTCTGGACCTTGGTCTTGTTCCACAACTTGTATTTTGCAGGCACATCCATATTTCTGATCTGGCTTATTTGTATGCATACTGTTGATACCTGACGCCCCAGGCATATGCACTGTTACAATTTATATTCTACCATGTCGACCCAGTCTAAACAGTTACGACCTCACCCCCTCCCCCCCCCCCCAAAATATCTGGGTGTGCCATTGTCAAACGGGTGCCACCTACACAGTGAAGGCTGACTGCAGTGGATCTCCAATATGCTCTGTCACTTGTCTTGATTGTACACTCTCTCAGAATGCTGCCCATTCATCTCCTGATGTTGTCCTCCCATTTGTATTGCTGAGCACCTCTTGCTCTTTTACATATAAAGGTGGCAGGATGATGTTTTTCAACACCCCCCCCCCCCACCCCACCCGAAATCATCCACCAAGTGCTGACTGGTCTATACAAACATGGGTTTAGTAGCAAATGCCTAATGCTTATTTTACAATGGTCCTTTACAGAACGTCGTTCTTGTCAGCTACCACCTGCAAATCTCTCTTTCTCTAGGCAATTCTCCAGCCCTATGTGCTTTTATAGCCAGTACATCTCCAATGTCCTGTATTCACCTTCATGGAGGTCGGCCTCTGCCTCGTCTTTCACCAGGCCACCATGACACTTAACATGGCCAAAATACATTGGCTTTCCAATGAGGATGCTGTTTATTAGCCAATTCTCCTTGATATCTCTGTGGCGAAGTAGACCTTCACCTCACGCTCTGAAGGTCATGGGTTTGTTCTATGGCTGCGCCCTGCTATTTTTGTGGAGATCCTTTAACCTTTTTTTTTCTTTCCTTGATGTTCAGATCATGTAAGATGTACAGTGTTTTTCTTATCTAGGTTCATGGTATTATAAGAACCTTACTGTAGCATTTCAGTTCAAAAGCACCTTTTTTAAATCTCTGACTACTGAAATGAAAATTGCCTAGTAAAACTGCCAACAACTTCTTTTGTTGATTTATGATGAACTCTACAGGATATACAACAGAATTAATTCTTATACACAATACAATAAAATAATATTGTCTTCATGTCACTATCAGTCAGTGCCCCATTCTTGTGGATGTCACTATCAGTCAGTGCCCCATTCTTGGGGATGTCACTTCCAGTCAGTGCCCCATTCTTGGGGATGTCACTATCAGTCAGTGCCCCATTCTTGGGGATGTCGCTATCAGTCAGTGCCCCATTCTTGTGGATGTCACTACCAGTCAGTGCCTCATTCTTGGGGATGTCACTACCAGTCAGTGCCCCATTCTTGGGGAAAAGAAATTACCTACTAACCCATAATAAGCATGACGTAAATGGCCACTTAAATGGTTTTGTTGAAAATGGATATGTTGGGGCAAAAAGAACAGATTCTGATGCCCAGCTGTAAACCACACAAAAATATGCTAACCACCCTTTTAAAGGTGAATACAGAAGAAAAGGGAGGAGGAAGAGGATGAGGAGCAGGAGGAAAAGGAGAAAAGAAGAAGAAAAGACATGAACTTTATGGAATTCTATAATCCTGTTGTGAACATGGTAGACTTACAATGTGCCTACCTGCTGGTGTATCTGTGTGCTTAGTCACAGTGGTCAGGTTATGTGTGGACACCAGTTTCCCTGCATCACGCTCCCCACGGTTGTACACAAAATATGGTGGTGTTGTGATGGTATAGATAAGGTCTTTGTTTGTAGATTCCACGTCTGTGTATCTGAGTTCAGCAGCTTTGATGTATCCAATGTTCGTCTCATCGACATGCATGATTCGTTTGGCTGTTCACAGAAGGGAAAGAATCATTTAACAAATGTATTTTTATGCTTCATACAGAAAACAATGAAGAAATGACGCATTAAAGAGACAACGTGGCAGGCATATCAAGTGAGTTACAGATGAAACATCTGGCTTTGTACAATCAATATTTACGTAGTCGTACAAGTAAAGGACCCTTTTCCATATCCTTATTCACTTTGGATATCTTCTTCTTCTTTGCGTTCGGTTTCATATGCTCAGATCAGACCATCCAGTGGGTTGCTTCTATGATCTCGCATGTCAGTAGCAGGTCCTTCATGGTTCCCCATAGCTTGCTCTGCACACTTGGCTCTTGAGGCCAGTTGTCTTTTCAAAGTTGTAGGTAGAGTGGCAGGTCTGCAGAATGTGCTTAGGTGTTTATGGTCCCGTCTGACAGGCACACTGTGGGGACTGTACCATCTTTATTTTATGCATGTGGTAGTTGAGCCTGCAGTGTCCTGTTCGTAGGCGAAATATTCACATTGGACGAATCAGCATTCAGTGGGTGATGTGGTCAACTTTACTTGGTACCTGGTACCAATTTTAGGCTGGATCCACCTGGTAACAGGAAAACTAAGAGAAACCAATGGCAGATTGCATACTAAGTTTGTCTTCTTCTGCTCTTCCCCTAAGTGAAGCATCGATTCTCTACCAACTCACACCAGGTCATGTTGTCTTTTGTTGTGATATGCAGATTTCTCAGTGTCCTCTGCTTAGTGTTCACCTGGCTAAAAATCTCATCTCAGCGTGTTTTTACATCTTCCTACTCCTCTACTGCCTGCAGGTTCTAGTAAAAGAGTTTGAAGTTTGAACAACGGATCAACATCATGGCACATGGGTAGTAACCCATAAGTGCTGCGTTCTTTTTCTAACTCAAGTCTGAGTCCGAAGAAGCTTAGCACAGTGCACAAGGTCTCTAGCACCGGCAAGGATCCAGAAATATTTCAGGTAGATTTTTAACTACAAATTTTGCCCAGGCAGCGCAGTTAGGCTACTCTTTTCGATTTCCAACTGCCAAGGGATTTTTTATGCGCGCAACAATGCACACCGGCGTCCCATCTCACTACCCAGAGACCAGGGGAAATTACTAGAAGTCCAAGTCGACAGGGAAAAATCACTGCCCTTACCGGGGATTGATCCCGGAAACTCTAGCACTCGAGGCGGACACCATGCCACGAGACCACACAGCCCCATAAATATATATAAAACTGACACAAAAAGAACCCTTTCCTTACTTCCTTACCAATAACACACACCACAGTCTGCAATATGACTAATTTTTCCTTTCTCTCTCAATAAGTCCATTTCTTGTACGTTGGTAGTCATGTCTATCCACAACCTTCTGTACCCTACAATTTCAATTAGTTCTGACACAGATTGTGTTCCATGCCATGATGTGAAACTGTCCAGCATCCTCTCTCTCAGTTTACCTCTACCTCTTTCCCCCTCCAACTTTCCAACGCTCACTATGCACTCCAGTTTTCTCCTTCTCATGACATGACTAAAGAATGTAGATTATTTCCTTCCGATGTAGGCAATCCGTTATCTTTATGAGTGTACATGGTCTCTATCTGATGTGGGCAATCAGTTCTCTTTATGAGTGTACATGGTCTCTCTCTGATGTGGGCAATCAGTTCTCTTTATGAGTGTACATGGTCTCTATCTGATGTGGGCAGTCAGTTCTCTTTATGAGTGTACATGGTCTCTATCTGATGTGGGCAATCAGTTATCTTTATGAGTGTACATGGTCTCTCTCTGATGTGGGCAATCAGTTATCTTTATGAGTGAACACAATCTCTTTCTGATGTGGGCAATCAGTTCTCTTTATGAGTGTACATGGTCTCTCTCTGATGTGGGCAGTCAGTTCTCTTTATGAGTGTACACAATCTCTTTCTGATGTGGGCAATCAGTTCTCTTTATGAGTGTACATGGTCTCTCTCTGATGTGGGCAGTCAGTTCTCTTTATGAGTTTACAGGGTCTCTTTCTATTGTGGACAATCAGTTCTCTTTATGAGTGTACATGGTCTTTTTCTGATGTGGGCAATCAGTTCTCTTTATGAGTGTACATGGTCTCTATCTGATGTGGGCAATCAGTTCTCTTTATGAGTGTACATGGTCTCTCTCTGATGTGGGCAGTCAGTTCTCTTTATGAGTGTACATAGTCTTTTTCTGATGTGGGCAGTCAGTTCTCTTTATGAGTGTACATGGTCTTTTTCTGATGTGGGCAGTCAGTTCTCTTTATGAGTGTATATGGTCTTTTTCTGATGTGGGCAATCAGTTCTCTTTATGAGTGTACATGGTCTCTCTCTGATGTGGGCAATCAGTTCTCTTTATGAGTGTACACAATCTCTTTCTGATGTGGGCAATCAGTTCTCTTTATGAGTGTACACAATCTTTTTCTGATGTGGGCAATCAGTTATCTTTATGAGTGTACACAATCTCTTTCTGATGTGGGCAATCAGTTCTCTTTATGAGTGTACACAATCTCTTTCTGATGTGGGCAGTCAGTTCTCTTTATGAGTGTACATGGTCTCTCTCTGATGTGGGCAGTCAGTTCTCTTTATGAGTGTACATGGTCTCTTTCTGTTGTGGGCAATCAGTTCTCTTTATGAGTGTACACAATCTCTTTCTGATGTGGGCAATCAGTTCTCTTTATGAGTGTACACAATCTCTTTCTGATGTGGGCAATCAGTTCTCTTTATGAGTGTACGTGGTCTCTTTCTGATGTGGGCAGTCAGTTCTCTTTATGAGTGTACACAATCTCTTTCTGATGTGGGCAATCAGTTCTCTTTATGAGTGTACACAATCTCTTTCTGATGTGGGCAATCAGTTCTCTTTATGAGTGTACGTGGTCTCTTTCTGATGTGGGCAGTCAGTTCTCTTTATGTGTGTACATAGTCTTTTCCTGATGTAGGCAATCAGTTCTCTTTATGAGTGTACATAGTCTTTTCCTGATGTAGGCAATCAGTTCTCTTTATGAGTGTACATAGTCTTTTCCTGATGTAGGCAATCAGTTCTCTTTATGAGTGTACATAGTCTTTTTCTGATGTAGGCAATCAGTTCTCTTTATGAGTGTACATAGTCTTTTCCTGATGTAGGCAATCAGTTCTCTTTATGAGTGTACATGGTCTCTTCCTGATGTGGGTAATTAGTTCTCTTTATGAGTGTACATAGTCTTTTCCTGATGTAGGCAATCAGTTCTCTTTATGAGTGTACATGGTCTCTTCCTGATGTGAGTAATTAGTTCTCTTTATGAGTGTACATAGTCTTTTCCTGATGTAGGCAATCAGTTCTCTTTATGAGTGTACATGGTCTCTTCCTGATGTGGGTAATTATTTCTCAGCAGGAGGTGATCAGGAGATCCGGCCAACATTCAACACTCAGAGGTATCGAAATATGGAAAACCAGACCGCTACTGGTCTGATGGCTGCTGAATATGGGGACAGAGCTCTTATTTGAATGTCCCAAATACTGTGTTTTTAGTTCTTATCCAAACTTAACTCAGCAACAATTAGACACAGACTAGAACATTGGAAGTCTCCGTGGTAAAGTGGTTAAGTCATTCGGCCTCAGCCTCTTAAAGGTGATGGGTTTATTTCAGGGCTGCGTTTTTGTGTTCATGAGTGCAACTTTTATGGAGACTGCTGGGGATGATCCCTGGAGTTATGGTGTTTGTGCTTGCGTGACACTCCTAGCAGATGGCTAACCTTTCTGTGGAGAGAGACTGAGCCATATGCAATACAGTCTGGTGCAATGAGGTTGATCCATTCAGTTTTAATCCAGCTTTAAACTGGAAAAAGAAAATGTGCTTTTCTACAAGTATCTACTATCAACATACCACTGGGGTCCATTTGGGGTGGGTTCTCATTCATCGGGCTGATGATAATTTCAAATTCCATCGTCTCGGACTCATTGGGCGGGTCCTGCAGGTCTTGAAGGGTGAAGGTCAGTGAGTCTTTGAACACTTCATCACCATGGTGGCGGTAATAAATCTGACCTTTGATGACCTCACGCTGGCGGAATCCAAACACCTTGGTGCCAGTATCAGATGGGCGTATCTTTCTGGGAAATCAGGTTTAATGGTATATGAACATTTCTGCATATTCTGTGAAACATCTTTTGAGAGATACTTTGTCTGTACCTAAACTTTCATAATTACAATGCATTGAAAAGGTTAGATGGAAAGATACTAGAACAAGTAAGGTGTTTCTCATATTTCAGGGATATAATATCTGATACCAGAATTCTTCTTCTTCTTCTACCTCTACTTAGCCTACCAGATATAAACTCTGGTGGAAAGTGATGGTTATTTATCCACTTCTGGACTTTGCTCTTGTTCCAAAACTTGAGTTTTGCATGCACATTCCTTTTACAAATGTTGTGTATTTGTATGTAGACTCTTGGTTCCTGGTCTCTTGGGCACTCTAACTTTGAAGGAAAAAACCACCTTTTACAACATACTTGTTACAAGGTCTAGTCCCTCCACCCCCTTTCCAAATAGGGTCCCAGAAGCTATTTAGGAAATCAGAAAAAAGTGAAACAGATTTTTTTTTTTAAATGAATGCCATCAAATTTTATTCAACAATATTTAAAAAAACACACAATAAAATTAATAAAATTAGAAATTGTAAAATTTAATTAACAATTCCCAGAATAAAATTAGAAATTGTAAAATAGTGTAATCATGTTACATGTCACTGTAGGATATAGAAACTTAGACTGAACATATAAACACACAGAACTGATGTCCCATGAATGTGAATATGCCAAGAAAATGCATTTCATGAAATGACATGGGTACTGGAGAATAGCTAATACTTAATGGAAATAAAGAAACAAAACAGTCTTAGAAAAGCTGGAAATGAAAACGATGGAAGAATTAAAATAAAAAAGAGGCATGCCAATTATTTTGAGTCTTGTGAATCACACATCGGCCAACATGACAGTCTTGTGAATCACACATCAGCCAACATGACAGTCTTGTGGATCACACATCAGCCAACATGACAGTCTTGTAAATCACACAGCAGGAAACATTCAGAGGATAAACAGTTTAAGTGGTGAGATCGCTGATAGATACGGAGCAACAAAAGTCTGCAAAAAACAAACAAAAAACTTGTCTGACTGACTAAACAAAGCTTGTGTAAGAAAGATGTGCTGATGGAGCTCACCCTGATGGCCTGCCTTGAGGGATATTTGAAGATCCTATTTGGTTCCCATTTGTCTACCAAGTTCATATATGGTTTCATAAATACTGCTTGTCGGTGCAGTGCAACATCACAGGCACAAGTCACGTGTGAAGTAGGAGTAATACTGCGTAAGCGCAGTCGATAGGAGGCTCACTTTCAAATCCAGCTGCCACTCGCTGCAGCCCATGGCCAGTGTTTGAAACTGGGCGATTTTCCGGGGTTCACCCAGCCTCAAGGTAATGTGTACCATAGTTAACACTTTGGGGTAAATGGAGGAAAGTCGATGTAGCTACAGAGTTGCGTGCGGAGGGCAACATAGGTGGATAGTTTCTCATCAGCTGTCTGCACGGGTGGCAGAGCACTTATGGTTTATAACCGTGTGCAGTGACGCTGGTTCACATCTCCCGACTTTACCTTTACCTTTAAGGAATGACTGAGATGGAGAACAAGACAAAAGAAGTTATACTGATTAACAGTTTGTAAAGTGAAATAGAAAAGTGTGTTTGAGAGATGAAATAGAACATGGATGACCTCAGAAAAGGGGCTGGGGATTCACCATGTTGTATCACCTTAAAGTTGGGAAAATAGAGAAAATCAAAATGTTAACAGGAAGTAGGTCAACAGTACATTGACTGTGTACAAATAACTGACACCTAGAAATTGTATGGGGGTGGGGGGGGGGGGTAGTCACAGCGACATCAGAACTGTCAAAATGTATGTACACTTGATAATACTATATGATGCAGAGACCTGAACAATGAACAAGCAATTAAAAAGTTGATTTGAAATCTTGGGATGTAGATATAGACGTATACGCTGTATTTCATAGAAACAATAATAATCAAAGATGTTCAGAAAAGGCTGGAAAAGAAGGTGCTGAAAGAAATGAAAAAGAGAAATGTCAAACATTGTGGTCATATTAAAAGACATAACACACTTATGAAAACCATTGTGGAGGGACAGGTTGAAGATAAGTTAACAAAAAACGGACAGTGGTGTAAAAAGGAGGATAACAGCAAGAGCTGGATACACAGCTGTCTGAGAGAAAATACAGTCAGGCCAAGAAAAGGAGAATACTGGATATCCATTGAGAAAAAGTACAGTTAGGCCAAGAAAAGGAGAATACTGGATATCCATTGAGAGAAATATAGTCAGGCCAAGAAAAGGAGAATACTAGATATCCATTATAGTCAACCTTCGCTGTCAACATAACACCTGTTTTATTGGTCAATTTTCTTTTTTAAAAAGGTTATGTCCCCTTATATGTCTGTTGCATAGGTGATGTGAATGTACTTTGAAATTCCGATGTATCTTGTAGTATTGAGAGCCCAAGTTTCAGTGCAATGGTAAACTTCTTATTCAGCAGTCTGAGCTCTTGAGGTTAACTGCTGCAGATATCTCCCACCTCCATTCATCTCTGTGACTGGCCCTCTGTTTTCAGCATTACCGAATCTCCAATCGCCATTAATCTCAGTGACTAGCCCTCTGTTTCCAGCATTACCGAATCTCCAATCGCCATTAATCTCAGTGACTTGCCCTCTGTTTCCAGCACTGCAAATATCTCTCATCTCCATTCATCTCTGTGACTTGCCCTCTGTTTCCAGCACTGCAGATATCTCTCATCTCCATTCATCTCTATGACTGGCCCTCTGTTTTCAGCACTGCAGATATCTCTCATCTCCATTCACCTCAGTGACTGACCCTCTGTTTCGGGTGCTGCAGATATCGCTCATCTCCATTCACCTCAGTGACTGACCCTCTGTTTCGGGTGCTGCAGATATCTCCCACTTCCATTCATCTCTGCGACTGGCCCTCTGTTCCCAGTCAGTGACTTCAAGTGTTTGGTAGTCTGTTGAGATGTGAAAAACTACTGGAGGTAAAAATTCATAGTTAAACAAACAGGGGTTATTTCTCTGCAATGTTTTGTAAAAGCTTTTATTTCACTGATAAGCTGTGAAAAAAAAGTGATCTTTCTTACCGAATTATGTCTCCTGCACTAGGAGAAGCAACTATAGTGTAGATGATGTTGTTGTCTAGAGAATCCGTGTCATGGGCTAACAACATATCTTCACTGATCTTCCTCATCCCACCTTCGTTGACTTGAAGACCCAGGTTATTCACTAGGTATGGAGGAGTGTCATCACGTGGAATAATGTTGATAGGAAATGAGGAGAGCACAGTGTTGCTGCCATCACTGATCCTCAGTTCAATCCAATCTCTGAAAAGCAAAATACAGTATTATTTTATTACCAAAAACGTTAGTATATTATAAATTAGGCAAGTTTATTTAAACAACATAACAAGCCTAAGCACAATTCACAAGACTTTAGGAAGCGGAACAGAATATTTGGATTTTTCCTGTTACCTTGGTAATCAAGGTGCGGTTCTATGGGTCCCTGGGTTCCAAACCTTCAGGTCAGAGACCAGGAGGGAAAACTGGTCAATCAACTGGTTTATGTACAATTCTAGCAGCATCAGCAACAACAACAACAATTAAAGGTTTTTTTTTTGTTTTTAGAACATGCATCTTTCCTGAACCAACATTTTAGTGTGTATTTAACCAAACAATGCAAGACATATGTTTAGCCTTTCATGGTCTAACAGCCCCCACCCTTTTTAGGACGAAATTTTTTGTTATTTGAAGCCCCAGCCTGGCTTTTGCCAGGGGCGGCAATTTAGGCAGGCCATAAATATGGCCAATTGTCTGAACGCAGTTTCTGAGACCTCTCCACGGCGATCCTCATCCACATGGTGGCACTTTGTGTCATCGGGTGTTTATCGCTTGTGTGATGTCCAAGTGGGGTAGAAAGTCAGTCAGTCAGTCAGCCTTTCGTTTTATATCCATAAAATACATGGACACTTCCTTACCTTTTTTTTTTATTTTTTTTATTTTGTCATAGCATGATAGCATATTCAGAAAATCTAGCTTCTACAGTGGGTGCTTTCGATGTCTGCATCCAATTTGAAAGTAATGCATTCATGATGGTGACTTTTACTTGCTTTAGCAATTCTCCTGGGACCGAAAGAGTTAAAGAGAATACTATATATATATATAACATATATGGTTTATTTTAGATTTGGTAGTGTGCCATTGCTATCTACACGGTGGATGCTCAATAAATTGTTGAAAATCAACGCAAAATGGTATACTTCCACACTGTTTGCAGCTAAATCGACCTGAGTATTTTAGAATTTAGAATTGTATTCATAACCCCTAAGCCACAGGTACCATTACAACTCGACAATTGATCTATATCTGACTGTTTTACCTGTCGCTTAAGCCATGGACGTACTGGTTTCTGAAGCCTAAATTCACATAGATCCCCTGGTAGCTCCTAACAGCGTCATTCTCCTCAGACCGTAATGATCCACCAGCGCCTCCACATTGTTCACACACAGGAACAGAGCAACTATGAGGTGACTCATTTGCTGTGAAATTAGGAACTGCAATTACCTAATATAGTATTGGCGATTGTTTTAACCCACACATGACCTCTGGTGACACGTGATGGTTAGGGTGCCCCAATTATAACTTTTCTGGAGGTTGAAGTAGGTATCCATGATATTCTCCGTTGGCCTGGCGCAGTTTCTCTTCGCAAAGTAGCTGGTTACATGTCGAGAAAATTCCATTTGGCACAATCGTTCACAGTTCCAGGGACAACCCTCATGGGTCTATGAAGGAACAGAACACACAGAAAATAACATTGTGGTTTACTATCTAGACAGAGATTTTGTAATATGAGGGTGTCAAACCTTCAGATAGCATGCGAAAGGGGAGAACAGTTAGTCCTGCAGACTAGAACAAATGTGGTTCGAACTGAACACAAAAGAAAAGAGATGAACTATACACAGTGCAACTACACTGATGATAAATTTGAGCAAGTATGATGGGAAAGATCTATGAATAATAAATTCTGTATTGGCAGCAAAAGGCAGCTATAAGAATTAACAACTGTTTAGGTGCATTTCAGAGCATAGAGAGGGGCGTACAACAAGGATGTGTGCTGTCACCTGATTTATTTTTACTTTGAGGTGAATAAATAATAAGATCTTTAATTGATATGCCCGGAATTGTGGTTGGTTTGCACAATATAAACAATTTATGTTATGCTGATGATACAGTCTTGATAGCAACAAGTCAGAAAGAATTACAGGAAATGATGGCCATTGTGGTGGTAGAAAGTGGAAGAATAGGCCTCAGTTTGAATAATCGGAAGACAGAAGTAATGGTGGTATCAAAGAAAAGAATATTCCTAAATGTGTAATAAAAGTCAATAGTGTTATTTTGGGACAAGTACAGCAATTTAAGTATCTAGGCACATGGATAAGATCGGATGGAAGATGCATTACTGAGACAAGAAACATAATAGGACAGGCAAAACCTGCATTTTATAAAATGAACAACATCTTATGCAATATAGCTTTGTCATTGAGGGTTAGAAAAAGAGCAACCAAGAGGTTTTGAAAGAGGCTGGAGCCCAAAGACAACTTATCACAGACATCAGAAGGAGACAGTCATCATTTTTTGGCCATTTATGAAAAGGGGGAAAATTGAACATGTTGTGACCACTGGAAATATCTGTGGAAGGATGGATAGAGGATGACAACAAGAGAAGATTCTTGACAGTCTTGTTGAATGGCATGGAGGTGTGTCAGCACACGGACTGATACATGCTGCAGGATATTGCAGATTGTGGAGAGGCATGATCGCCCACGCCATTCGGCAAGGCACCTGATGCTGATGATGGGGAAACCCGATTGCCGCGAAGGTAAAGCCTAGACTAAGACAAAGATAATGTTGAACCACCCTGGGTATCTTCCCTCACCTCACAGAGTCACTGTCGTCGTGCTTATAGACTACGTGACCAGCCTCCACATCCTTCATGGAGAAGATAACTGAGTGTGAGCCTCTGACGGTCAGAGTTCCGTGCTGCAGCCCTCCTTTGACGTACATTCTGACCCTGCTGAGGTTATCTTTGTCAACCACCTGGAAAACAAAAACAAAACAGGATTTCACGAAACATATTGAACTGTTAAAAAAGGTCAGATTCATACAATAAGATAGATTCAGTAAACATAATGACTTGCCTGGGAGAAACACTTAAAGGCCACCACTTTTACATAATGACATTAATGGCATTAATCCCAGAAAAGAATTAAACCCCGGTAGGTAGATGCTTTGCTGGAGTAACAAAAATCGTCACATTCAACCACCATCCCCGAAGAGGGGGTGGTTCTTTAGGTTATAATTGTGACTATATAAAATAGCTTAACACTGAACGCCACCAAGAGCCTTGAAAAAGACACCTGCAGTGTTGATGCGATCGAAGGAGACAGACCCAAATATTGTATCGACCGGCGACGAAGTCGCCTACCGGCGAGCCAGTAGGCGATCTAGTCGCCGATGATTAAACCCAGAATAGACGGTTGTTTTATGATGCTCTCTAGACAATAGGATTGTTAGAGCTGATGATCCAAGCCTCACAATAATATCAAACATGAAAACAAACTGAGGTCTCTGTATTACCTTCGATAAACGACTCTCCTCCAGGGACTATGTGAAGGCAGTTGCCGACGAAATGCCAGAAGGGTCTCAATGCATTAACAAATTTGACAGCAATGGATATGGAACAAAGAATGCTGTTCACGATATTCCAGCACTAGATCCTCTATGTGGTAGATGATGGACTCGGAATGTTTGCTGTATCAAACAGGCAAATGATAAAATCTTAAGCACACAGAATGAAGCCATGAGGGGGAATTCTAGGATATACCAGAGAGGCCCGTGTAGTGTAAATGAGAAATATACGTGCAAGCCGAATATTATAGATAGGTTCCATGTGTTTCCTGCAAAGTCATATCTCATAGTAGCCACAGTCACACACGCACACTCACACTAACACACACACAGACACACATGTCATTCTGCATAGTGCGCTAGATAAAGCTAAATGTCAAGACTGAGAAGATAAGATCTTGGGTGGCGAAAACTGAAGATACAATTAGACGTGTTTGCATGCTTGATAACACAGAGCGAGAAGTAAAGTGAGTCAAGGTGTCTGAACAAGTCAGACTCGTCATGGTGTCTGAACAAGTCAGACTCGTCAAGGTGTCTGAACAAGTCAGACTCGTCATGGTGTCTATGCAAGTCAGACCCATCAAGGTGTCTGAACAAGTCAGACTCGTTACGGTGTCTGAACAAGTCAGACTCGTCAACGTGTCTGAACAAGTCAGACTCGTCAACGTGTCTGAACAAGTCAGACTCGTCAACGTGTTTGAACAAGTCAGACTCGTCAAAGTGTCTGAACAAGTGACTTCAGAATGGATTCCGTAACACTGGGTGGAAAAGCAAAGTCTGGCCAACGGGTGCTACAGAATCAGAAGCTCAACAACCGATTTATGACAATTGCTGCCAATTGTGTAATTAATAATACGTTGAAAGGCAAAAGAAGTGCATGGGAGTTCACAACAAAAGCGAATGGATGTCGTTTGGTGCAACAAAGCCTTGCATCTGATACGACAACCTCTAGTTTGAGAATAGAGGCGCGGAAGCCATGCAGATCTTCAACTGGCCTGAGAACCAGCTGAGCACACACATTCGAACAGACCTGGTCTTTTTTTTTCGGAGAAGCTGCAGTCTCTCACCTGGAAATGCTCCGCTCTGATCTCCCTGCTCTGTCCTTCAAGCAATGTCAGGCCAGTATTGATGGAAATCCGGGGCGCTGTGGTGTCAGATGGCCTCACCGCAACATGTAGAGTTATTGGCAGACTCTGGCGAGTATTAGAAACACATACAGATCAAATCAAATAGTGTAATTACCTTTTCGAATCCCAATTCTTATATTAACGAGCTACGTCATACTCTGAACAAAGAAAACACAAAACAACAATCTGTACAATGAATTGCTCGGCTAGAAATGGGCTAAGGAAACAAGAATGTCCACTCCGAAACCTAAACCACACGTTGGAATAAAAGGTCAAAGGTGATGGACTTGATTCCACCTATGATATCGAGAGGATTGCACCGGAAAGAACGGGTTTGAGGAATAACTGCGGGCCCAGTATGTCATATAGTGGAACAATATGATGATGATGTTGACAACAGTTAGCTGTGTCTGTCTTGTTAGTATTTTTTTTTATTTATGCAGTTAAATAAATTTAATAATTCAACTTAAAAAAAAAGCCGCACTCAATTGCCCTTGCTTGTTTTTAAAAGGGCAAATGTAAATTTGCTTAACCATGTCTTTTTGTCTGCACACATTGTTGTGACCATGCGCGTAGCCTAACTGATTATAAGAAAAAACAGAAGATGGCGGCTAATACTGATTAGCCAAAAGGTATAATCGTACAGACATGAGTACTTTTATTTATTTAGCGACAAGAAAAGTGATTAGCGATTAGTGGGGATTATGTTCACCGCACTCTGGACAGATCCACTATTGCTCCCATCTCCTACGAGAAGAGATCGATGACGACTGTTCTATGTTAATTAATCAAACGTCTTGTCCCTTTGGTGAAATGTTCGTTTCTTACAGCTTTACTCTTCATCCACAGCTTAGACCGCGATACGGAGTCATGCCGTCTGCGCGGTAAATGCTAAACATGGCATAGATAACTACACATCTGCCCAGTGCCGGACCAGAAATAGCAGTCGAAGTGTCTGTCTGCAACATAATCTGCATGTTCGTTGCCTAGAAAAGCCGCATGACGTGGCATAAAGAAGGTTAGACCAGCCATTCGCGAAGTGTTTAGTGTTACAATCTGTTTGTGTCTGATGAACCTAGTGTGGATTTTCTTAAGCTTATTAGAAAATTAATAATTATAACTCACAAACGCTCCACACACAAATCAACATGTAGGCTTAAAATTGCACACTTTAGATTCTCTTGTGGGTTCCGGGGCTCCCATATTTTGGGGAGGAGATAGACTCGGAGTGTGTCTATTGAGAGGCCAGGAACCAACAGTCTGCATACAAATAAGCTATATGAGTAAAACTGATGTGAACGCAAAACTCAAGTTCTGAAACAAGACCAAAGTCCAGAAGTGGACGAACAAGCAGAACTTTCCACCGGAGTTTACAGCCAGTGAGCGCTAAGAAGAAGAGTTGCGAAGAGTTAAGCAGATATCCTTTAGCAAGTTTATCTTGCAGAGAGCACACTGCAAATGATGAAGTACGTGCAGTCACACTAAAACACATAGGTAACTATGAATCCCTATCAATGTCAGTAAATGGCGTGGATTTATAATAAAATATACCTGCCTTACCAATACTATATATTAAGCAAACTGACGTGGATTGAGTGTCACTCATGGAAAGAAGCAGAGAGATGGGAAAACACATTAGACAACATAAAAATCGAAAGCTGTAGTTACCATGCCGAATCTGTCCCCTCCAAATGACGACAGCACCTGGATGTAGGAACAGGTATGCTGAGACGCATGACTAACGTTTTCGTTTATTTTTTCTGCCTTCCTTCCGCTAAACAGCTTATGCCCTCAGCCAACTCAATCCAAGTTGTTCTATCCTTGGCTATTGTGTGCAACTTAAGTCATTTACTCCCCATCTTTTTAACTTCACTCTGTAGCTGCCTTGCCCTTGTATTTCTTGGGTCTGCTTTATTTCTGTGCCCCTGTAGGTTGCAGTGCAAAGACATTCTAGCTATACTTTTCTAATATTTTCTCAACATGCGTCCTATCCGACGCCAGCATCTTTTCTTCACCACTTTGTCCACTGGAACTTGTTTAATTCTCTCCTAAAGTTCAACATTAGTGACTATCATACTATTTAATTCCTTTTGTTCTGCGCAGGCACCAGTTTAATGAGCGTCCGTAGTTTGTTAACAATTGATTAAGTTGTTCCCTACGTCTCCGCTCCATACTACTGTACTGATTTGACATTAGAATTAACTGTCTTCAGTTTAGTATTAGTTTATTGTCTCTTGACCTCCATAAACTTCCTAGTGCTAGGAAAGCTCTTTTTGCCTTGACATAGTATCTGCCAAGTGTTTCATAAACTCTGTACCCACAGCAATGGGTTTTGGACAGAATTCATTCCAAACCACTGAAATAGCGCCACTGGTTATAACAATGGAGAATGACATAAATCAAAAGGAGGATAGTCATAGCCATGCAAAGATTAAAGAGCATTAAAAGTCTATGGTTAACTCTTTCAGCCCCAAACAACGTGTAATGCGTAATTAGCACTGCTGTGAATCCTACTCATGTAATATGTTCTGGTCTTTTTCTTGGTCACATTATTTTAAGAAATCTGACTCCCCTAGTATTTAGACTCTTTGAAAACAATACACCGGTGCTTTTTCCCCCTATTGGCTATTTATACACTGTGAATCTCCGGTAAAACCTTCTGGTACCCAAGCAGTTGAGCACCACCAAGGAAATCAAAATTAAAATTTTGAAAACATGCATCTTCCCTATAGCAACATACGGATGTGAGTCCTGGACTATTTCCCAGTCCTTATAACAAAGTAGAATCGAGTACCCATGTGGATGCAATTTCTCGTTATTTGAAGCCTTACTCTGGCTTTTGCCGGGGGGCCCTAAAGATAGCCGGGCCATAAATATGGCCTAGCGGCTGAACGGGATTTATGGGAACTATCCAAGGGTGATCCTCTTCCGCATGGTGACACAGAGTGTTTATCGCTTTGTGTGGTGTCCTGATGGGGTACAATTTACATACATACATTTCTAGTCCATAAGAAAGCAAATAGAGGCTTTTGAACTGAAATGCTATAAAAAGATTTTCAGAATATCGTAGACAAAGAGAAGAAATACTGACATTTTACAAGTTCTCAAAATTAAGGAAGATTAGCTAATAAACATCTTTAGGCAGGCATGGTACCAGGAAGGTGGGGCGGGGGTTGACCAGCACAAAGATGGGTACATGATATAAGTGACTCCTTGAATATGAAAGTACACGAGGCGGGAGAGCTGGTGAAAGACAGAGTTTCTTTCAGCGCGAAGTTCTACAAAGGACCTGCTACATGATGATGGTTATAGAATTCGTATTAAGCAGGCTTAGGTCGAATGACAAACACAACACAAAAACTCATTAGTCCGTAATGATGTGTCTACAATTTGCAAAATCTGGCTCACTTGGCGGGCCTCAGATCAAGTCCAGCGCGTTTTATGGCCAGAAATAGAAATATTTGGTCAGTAACTCTGTGACCTAACAACAAACACTGAGTTGTATGGGTCTGTAGACAAACAAGTATTGATAGCATACTCATCCTATTTTGGGAGTCGCCGTGGTAGAGCGGCCAGACGCGCGCCGCGGATCGGAAGGTCGTGGGTTCGCTTCCTGGTGGAGACTGACTTTCCTTCAAAAATGACCTTGGCTCCCAGGTCGACCCAGCCTTGAGGGGGTACCGGGTGCAATCCAGGGAAGTAGAGGCGGCCGGCGTGATGCTGACCACATCACCCATATTGTGCCGTTGATCTATAAAAATATAGGTCTAGCCCTATATGCCCTATACGTCTAAAGGCATGGAAAGGGTCCTTTACTTTTTTTTTTTTTTACATCCTATCTTATGCTATCAGTGCCAAACGTGGGCAATGAATAGGACACCAGAACAGTAAAAAAAACAAAAACCTCAGTGAAATGAACTTTCTCTGCAAGATCACTAACAACACAAGATGGCGCAGGGTTACGAATACCAGCATTAGAAAGAAAGTATGATTAGGACCGTGTCTGAATTACATTGACATGCAAGGAATGAAATGGGCCAGCCATCTGTTGGGAATGCACCCAGACTAAACAACATGTGCGATTTTCTAAAGCGGAACAGTTGGGAAAAAAGACGAGAGAAGACCAAGAAGGAGATGAATAAATGATGTGGCTAAAATCAGAAGAAACAAAAATACACAAACCAAGCAAACCCGAGAAGTGCAAGACAGATACAGAAAAAGCATGACAGGGCTATAACATGACATAAGTGAGGCGACAAAATAAAAAAAAGAGAAGAAGAAGACAAGAAGCACAAGGTGAATCTTTCAAACCATCCTCTAGCACAGTGCTATTCAACTAAGTTTGCCGAGAGGCCAACATTTGGAAAATGATCGTCACGAGCCAGAGGGCTAAACTTTAGAATAGAAAAATCAATATTACAATACAACTGGGAATGATCCGCGGGCCAAATGCTAGGCCTCCGCGGGCCAGATTTGGCCCCCGTGCTGCCAGTTGAATAGCCCTGTTCTAGCACAAGAGAGACACTCACCTGTACGAAGTGACTATCGAAGACCATAAACTCTGCCTCGTAGACTCTCTGATCCGGATAACTGACACTTGGAGGTCGATATGCAATCCTGTGATTGTCCAAATCATCTTGAAGGAATGAGTAAATAGGTTTGGCATGATTGTCTAAATGGGCCAAATATCCTTTACCTTCTCCAAAAGGTTTAGAAATATTATAAACCAACTGCCGTTTCGGAGTCTCGTAATCCTCAGCAGAAATCACACCGGGGATAATTGTTGACAGTACGAACTGGTCAACATCCATCATGTACAGGTTAATGTACGACGCGTGAGGCGGAGAGTTCTGGAAAGCACCTTTGATATGGATGGGTAGGTAAAATCTCTCTGATACAACCTCATCCTTGACAACGGGATCATAGAGTTCTACAGTGAGTGGTAAGTAGTCAACGTCTGGCGTCGGAGACCGCAGGTGCTCGTAATGTAGATTCATAAACAAAAACTCCCGACATTCCTTCTTTACGGAGTCAACGACCTGTTTCCTTTCCCCCATCACTATCTGACCTGCCAGCGGCCAGGAAGAAAAGAAATTTGAAAAGCCAACCACACAGGACACATTTTGGTTAGAGCTGTGCCGAAATCTTAAAGCCGATGAGTCTATAGCATTGGAAAGCCCCTTGTATTCTGGAACTACAAGCGGGCGAAGTCCCTGAGTTAATATCACCTCGTGAGAAGTGTTTCTTATGAAGATTGTCAAGAGGACAGACTCAGTCAGAGTTGCTGTGTCTGTGAACTTGTGAATCCACAGTCGGACAACGTCCTGGTGGAGAAGCGGAGACCCGTTGTGGATGTACTGAACCGTCTTTGCCGGGAAGTCGCAGTCAAAAATCTGAAATGGAAAGACAGTATCAATTTAGTAGATTGTGCACAAAAGACAGTGTCAGTTAAGTAGATTGTGCACAAAAGACAGTGTCAGTTAAGTAGATTGTGCACAAAAAACAGTGTCAATGATTGTGCACAAACGACAGTGGCATTTTCAGATGGCTACTTCATTTCATTTCATCCTCTTCTGAATATATCCTCTTGCAACAGTTTTCCTGTTTTCAATCTCACATAATTACCGATCCAATTAGTGTTCTTGAACAAGAGAAGCGTGGTGACCAAGCCATCAATCCAGGCATGTATATTTTAGTTTGTCAGTTATCATTCAGTTTTTCAAGTTTATGTTTTCTTAACCAACGTCGTCCCCAATGTGGGACGCAATATTTTGTTATTTTGGTTAACGGTTGAACGCGGTTTCTAGGACCTCTCCATGGGTGATCCTCATCCGCATGTTGACACTTTGTGTCACCGGGTGTTTTATCGCTTTGTGTGATGTCCTGGTGGGGTAAAATTTACTTACTTACTTATTCTTTCTTATTAAGGGTCCCCAAATATCATGACTGTGTGTGCTAAATTTTTCGGATTAGCCTTTATCTGTCTCAAGAAGGAGCAGAGACACCTGGCAGTGGTGGTGCCTTTGGCACCTTTAGCCTCTCAATAAATATTGTAGAGAAGAAGCTCAGCCCCACTCCTCCTAAAGCTATCAAACCCCCCCCCCCCCCCCCCCAGGCTTTTTTAAAAACCAACCACAAATTGCAGTTCTACTTATTTCGTTTGTGTTTATCCATATATTATGCATATGTATCCCACTGAGCCCATGACGGCTCCCTTGGTAGATCTCCATGTCCGACTATTCGCTGCCACCTGTTTTAATTTTTAGATGTTCATTAGGACATGCTTGAGCCTTCCCTGGTGATGGTTCTACACAGGGTCTCCCCTGGTCTTTCCCGTTTTCTTTGCTCTTCCAGTGTCCATGATACACATTTTATTTTAATATACTATTTTATTTATTTGCAGTTCCACACATCATTGTCGTCATCATCTTTCTCCTCCTCATCATCATAATTATTATCATTATGAAGCACTCAAAGACGGCTGAACACTTGATTTCCCTCCCTTAACGTTTTCTTTGTGTCGGCACCCATAGACTCGTCGATGACACCTCCATTGATTTCTGTATCAGCCCATGATATTCTTTTGTACTTTTCTAAGAAACCGAGTCTCTGCTTTAATTAGCTGGGGTGTTTTTCTTCCTCTCCCCAGTTTTACTGCTTGTTATCTCTCCGACCCCTCTAATGTTTGAAGCCACGGTATCACTTTGGCAAGCCCTCTTGCCCGCCGGCCTAATCATTGTCGCGTGTGCAAATCATTATCGTGGCTGACATTTTCACAACTTGCATAGGCTTCCAGGCCAGCCTGACCTTAAATAATAATTAAAGAGTTGCATATTCCTTACAGGACGTCGCAGAACCAACCCCAGCATTTTCTGGCTGTTGTGGTTTCTCCATGCAAATTTACGTCCAGTAGTTTGACATTGTTGTCTAGACGGTCGGCTTCTCAATGCCATTGTCGAAACCGACGCAAGGCGCAGGGCCCACAGTAGGGATCGAACCCGGCCCCCTGGCATTACGAAGCGCGCCACAGACGCCGACTAAATGATAATAGTAATCATAAAAATAATAAGTTAGCACCTCGTCGGGTGCATTCAACTGTAACAATTGATTAAAATGAAGCAAATAAATGAATTCTTCCATCTGAAATAAATACACAACTGAATACGTGCAAAAATGACTGTCAGTTTCATCGGAGCAAAAGCAGGTGTCCAATTGGTGTCTTCTTGTTCAAATTCATAATAAGAAAACAGTGCTGTAAAAGAAAGTTACTTGCGTATCATAAAGGTAAAGGTAAAGTCGGGAGATGTGAAGCAGTCTCACTGCACACGGTTATAAACCATAAGTGCACAGCCACCAGTACTGAAAGCTGATAAGAAACTGTCCGCCAGTGTCGCCGACCACTCGTATCTCCGTAGCTACAGCGTCGTTCCTCAATTGAACTCCAGAGTGTTAACTCTGGTACCCATTACCTAAAGACTGGGTGAGCCCCGGGAACTGTCCGGTTTCGAATACCGGCCGTGGGCTGAAGCGAGTCGCAGCTGGTTTGGAAAGCGAGTCTCCTATCGACTGCGCTATCATTTACAGGACGTTGCAGACCAACCCCAGCATGTGTGTGTGTGTGTGTGTGTGTGGCTGTTCGTGATTTTAGAAGGCAATTTTACATTCAGTAGTTTACCAAACTAAACGGTCGGCTCTCGATACTATTGTCAACATCAGCGCAAGGCGGTTTGCTGCTAAATCGGATGCAGCTGATATCCAACCCGACACCTCGGGATTACAATGCGCTTTAGCAACGCCTAGCCACAGACGCCGGTAATAATAATAAATAATAATGATAACAACAACAACAATAATAGGTAAAGAAGGTCAATGATAAAATCTGGCATATAGTACGAAACCCATATTATTAAAGTTTAAACAGCCACGATGGTGTGGCTAACATCAGTCCGGTAGCCTGTATCTCCCGGGACATTTTCTTTTATCCATTCTTCTGGTTCGTTCACGTACTTTCAATCAGTTCTGACACAGCTGATCTTCCATGCCATGATGTCAAACTAGCCAGTATCTTCTCTAGGTCTTGGTTTTTGAACAACGGATCAACATCGTGACACAAGGATAGTGACCCATAAGTGCTCCGTTCTTCTTCTAACATAAATCTAAGTCCGAAGAAGCTCAGCCCAGTGCACAGGCTCTGTAGCACCGGCCCGGATCCTGAAATACTTTGGGTAAATGTTTGCCCTGGCAGCGACGTTAGGCTACTCTTTTCGATTCCCAGCTGCCAAGGAATTTTTTTACGTGCAAATCAATGCACACGGGCGTCCGATCTGACTACCCAGAGACCAGGAGGAATTACTAGAAGTCCATGTCCAATTCCAGCTCCCACCGGGGATTAAACCAGAAACCTCCAGCACTCGAGGCGGTCACCAAGACTCGAGATCACGCAGCCCCTATCTTCTCTCTAACTGTACAATAGGTAAACACAAATACGTGGCGGCGTGCACCAAACATGATATCCCATATTGTTCCAGCGGCTTCGGCCGGAGGAACATATTGGGGAGAATACTAGCCTTATCCTAGGAAAAGGAAACGCAACCAGAAAACTTTATGTTATAGCAGGGCAGAACCAGGTCCTTAGCCTTGGCTGGCAGCTGGCCTAGGAGGAAAGCTCAGATAGAGCACTGCTCTTCTAAACCGGCAGCTTCTGCAGCCTGCTTTGTTCCAAACGTACTGGTGTTGCCTTTCCTTTGTATTAAACAAGGCAAGTCGAGAAAGGGAATCAATATGCATGGGCAACATATGGTCTCTACAATACGGCCCAAACTTTGATCTACAGAGAAGAGGAACTAACACTTGCAATCGCCACAGGCTGTGAGTGCCACGCCTACTCGTGGCATAAAATAACACTTCTTCCTCTTCTTCTATACTTCCTCCAGCTTGTGGAAGTGTCGGGATGAGATGTAACTTTCATTGATGAGATCTGTCAATAGCACTATTAAGATTGATGTTCATTTCTGTAAGGCTGTTCCTAATACCATCACTCTATGTTTCCTGGGGTCTTCCGCTCGCTCTATACCCGTCGTAAGGTTTCAGTGTGGCTCTCTCTGGCAGATAGTATATAAAACACAGTATATAACAATATAAAACTGTCGTCCGGAAAGATGGAAAAGTCTGGTAGTCTGGTAGTCTTAATTTCAGCTTCATAGCAAACGGGTCACCTCATCTTTGCTCCGCTCCTGTGCCAACGAAAAACACACAGAATGTTTATCACAGTCCCTTGTGGAAAGTTTGACAGACTGTTGTCTAAGCATATCTAGCCTACACTCGCATTAAAGCATACGGTAGCCACCAGAAGTGCTAACACAAACAGTCCGACGTTAGAAATACAGTTCATCATTGATGGTAGCAGAAGTCACCATCAGATCTGCAGTTGCCAACGCGATCAATTTTAATCACATACGGGCACCACCAAAATTGCGACAACTGGCATCGCGCCGTTTTCTGAATAGATGGAAAAGTGCCGTCAACAGGTGTATATAAATGAAGGGGACCCAATTCTGACACGCTCGTTAATTATATCCAATTTTGTCCTTTTTTAGGACGAAATTTTTTGTCATTTGAAGCCCTATTCTGGCTTTTGCCAGGGGCCGCAATATAGGCAGGCCATATTATTGGCCAAATGTCTGAACGCGGTTTCTGGGACCTCTCCACGGCGATCCTCATCCACATGGTGGCACTTTGTGTCATCGGGTGTTTATCGCTTGTGTCATGTCCTGGTGGGGTAGAAATTCAGTTCAGTTCAATTCTGACACGTGAGACTGGAACCAATATAAAAGTGTTGAATGTTGGATTAGCAGTCGACATCATAGCACTCGGGACACTCCCATAAGCGCTCCGTCCCCATCTTCAGCAGCATACGAAGCGTTCCAATTCCGATGGTACTAGTAGCTGTCTGATTGTATATCCGTCTCGCTTTTCCCTTGAGTGTTAAGCGTCAGCCAGATCCCATGGTACCTCCCCGCAGCACCATTCTCATCAACCCGTAATGATCTGTCTGCGCCTCCATACTGTTCACTCCCTCCCAAAGGGCCCTCACAACATCGATTCACCACAAAATGGTACAGTACCGGCCAGTCTTCTGCCTGCTCGTTTCCCAGCACACCACCATGACATGGAGAAGATATCCGAAGGACGCTAACTACCCGGCACCTCTGAAGCGTAGCTTGCCACTCTGCACAGAGCATGCCTATATCAATCTTTCTCGAGACCCTTTATGAAATCAATATAATAATACTATAATGATAACCATAAAAAACAAGTAGAATATCCTTACAATCGAATAGACTACTGGTTGACCAAAGAATACGTGGCAAAAGAGAATTAAAGCAGGAGGTAAAAACGACAATGGAGGATATGGTGGTGAGCTGGACACGTTAGATAAGGATGGTACGGCATTGAGTCAGCTAGGTTCAGGGCTAAAATCCATCGAGGAATAAAGACAAGAAGAAAACGAACTATGAGGAATAGGAAGGGGAAGAAGGAAAACGACGATGAAGAGATCATAATAATAATAATTAAGATAAAATCAGTTCTAATATGTCAGTGCATAGGCAATTAAGGAGAAGGGAATATTGGATAGTTAGAAAGAAGAAAGGCACACTATTTTTAGGAAGTAAACGAACACCTTATTAAATTGTGCAAAAGTTTATACATGAACAGTCAATGCGCAGTTAGGACAAATACAGAAGTTTTAGAAAAGTTCTACATTAGATCTGAAATGGGACAGGGTGCGTTCTATCATAACTACTATTCATCATATATTTTTAGTTGCGTATCCTTTACAGGACGTTGCAGAACCAACCCCAGCATTTTTTGGCTTTATGGTTTTTTAAGGCAAATTTACATCTAGTAGTTTGCCATTGCTTTCTGGATGGTCGGCTTCTCGATAGCACAGTCGAAACGAACGCAAGGTGCAGGGTCCGCAGCTGGAATCGAACCGAGCACCTCGGCATTACGTCGACCAAATTTACAAATCAGCTAACATTAGAGAGAGGGAAAACATCGGAGAATGAATAAATAAACTGCTTTTCACCGACGATCAGGCAATCATAGCACCAAAAGCAGTACAACTACAAGAACATATTAATAAACTCCATTCAGGATGCGACAACTATGATATGAAGATCAACGTAGACAAAACAGAAGTGATGACATTCTCCAGAAAAGTAAGAACCAACAATATCAAAACTGGCGAACACCAGTTAAAGCAGGAGAAGAATTTTACATATTCGGGGAACATTTTTTCAAAAGATGGACAGCAATAAAGCTTATCAAGTTTTAGACTAAATGGCACCAATTTTAAAATGCAAGCATGTGAATGTTGAATTACGAATCGACATCAAAGCACTCGGGACACTCCCATAAACGCGCTCCGTCCCCATCTTCAGCAGCAGGCGAAGAGTTAAAATTCTGATGGTACCTGTAACAGTCTGATTGTATATCCGTCTCGCCACTCCCCGAGTGTCGAGCGTCGGCCAGATCCTCCTGTAACTCCTCACAGTGCCATTTTCCTCATAACGTAATGATCTTTCTGTTCCTCGGCACTGTTCACTCGCTCCCAAAGGGCCCTCACAACATCCAGCTTGTCATATATCAGTTCACCAACAAGTGGTGCAGAACCAGCCAGTATATCCGCCTGCTCTTTTCCCAACACACGGGCGTGACCTGGAGAAAATATCTAAAGGATGCTTTCTACCCGGGACTTCTGAAGTGAAGCTTGCCACTCTGCAGAGAGCATGCCTGTCACCGCCTTTCTCAGCATGCTCTGTGAGTCAGTTACAATGACAACATGTGTGTACAGTTGATTCTCAAGCCAACGGAAGGCAGCAGTGACTGCCTCCACCTCCATTCTCAAACTAGAAGTTGTGATATCATATGTCAGGCTTTGTTGCGCAAAGTGACGTCCATTCGCCTTTGCTATGAACCCCCATGCACTTCGTCTGCCCCTCATCAAAGAGCCATCTGTATATACAATCACATTATTTGGGCGGAAATTGTCATGAATCATTTGTTGAACTTCTGATTCTGCAGCACCAGCTGGCCAGTCCCTGCATTCACGTCCCAAAATGATTAGAACCCTACACAAGTCTGAAACATGATCGGACACTTTGACCCACTCCTCTCCTCGCCTAAATTTATCAAGCCTGAAAGCATGTGAATATGAAGACTAAAAGAACACTGTTCAATACATTATGCTTACTAACGCTATGCTATCAGTGTCAAACATGAACAACTTTTTCAAAAAAATGAAAAATAGTCACAGCAGAATCTAAATGTTTACGTACCATACTATGTGTAACGAGGAAAGATCGACTTAGGAACGATAAAACCAGGAAAAGAGTCGGTACAGCACCAAAACTGAACTTTATAGCTAGACAGCAGGTCAAATGGTTTGGCCATGTAATAGTACTGGCATCAGACAGGGTACCACAGAGAGCAATGTTATGCAGATACAGCGGTAACAGAGCCAGAGGTCGACCACGCAAAACATGGACCCCACAAATATCAAAGCCGCCCAAAAGTTTTTTTTTTTTTTTTTTAAATCGATCACCGGCTGTGAATTCCAGTGGAAGGTCCATGATAATCGTCCGCTTGGACTTTTGGCTTTCACCTGGACCTGATTTTTGCGTGTACAACCGTGTTTCATTTCCCTGCCTCCTGGGCAGCTGTACTCCGACTTCGAAGGAAGACGTCAGGCCTATTTCTAGGGTGACTGTGGCCATTGTTTTGTGTGGGTCGAGACATTGCCTGACTTTTGTGGTGTCCACTTTGTCTCCTTCGCCGCAGGTATTGCCCCCGGAGTACCCCTTTGGGGCAGCCCCCTGTGGAACAGTTAGCCTTCAAGGGAAGGCAGGGGCAGATCATGGGCATTCCCCGCCATCAAAGGAGGCTTCCATGCATGCAGAGCCGGCACATGGCGCTCTGGTTCTGGGCTCACCCAAGGAATCGTCACGTCCTGCACATGCCTGCTTAACCTCACAACCGTATCAGGCCTCCCGCTCGACAGGGGCTGCGCCCTCTGGAAGTCAGCGGGGAGCAGCCCGTGGGTTTTGGACTTTTGTGACCACACAGATAGGTACATTCTTTTTTTTTTTTTTTTTCTTCGCACGTTAGATTTCTTTGACGAGCCGTTAGCTCGACAGAATTTTACATCCTGCATCCGGCATATCGTTATCAGTTTTGTCCCAACACTCGGGCGAGTGGGGTCTTTGGGTGTGGACATTCAGTCTTTTTCAGTTCAATACAAATTTTGATGGTCAGATTTTGATCCGTATGATCTAGTTTTGTCGGACATTTAGGCTTAGCCATCCGATGGATGGTTGCTGTTGTGGTGAATCTCAGCGCGGTGACGACGACACTGGGGGTTAACCGAGGATGTACAAGGATGGCCAGCCTATGGATGGTTGCTGTTGTGGAGTACCTCAGCGCGGTGACGACGACACTGAGGGTTAACAGAGGATGTGCAGTGAACAATGTTTTCTTTATTTCGCTGTCTTTTAACCAAGGGTTGTAATTTTGGCTGTACGTTTGGCAAACCTACTCATGTTCCTAATGAGTTTTGATAACATTTTTCACCCAAGCGTTTGGGGGCGGGCTGATGAGAGCCACAAAGACACCTCACCTCGGGGGGCCGCCGAACTCCGAGATCCCCTGACAGCTCTGTTAATGCTCATTTGAGACATTATCCATGGCGCACGACGAGGACGTGCTGTAGGGGTCTTGCGTGAGGTTCCGTACAACCAGGATAGTAAAGGACGTACGGAGTATCTCCTTATACACATCATGTTGGACTTAACTTCCCCTCACGCCTGTGACATAAATCACCGCGCCACCGCCCAAAAGTATTATTAACGAAGCGAACAGAAGGACCCATTCCAGATATCTCTTCTATTCCTGACGCCGCTAGGCATTCCGGGAGTAGAGAAAAGAGGGTGGAAAAAGAAGAAGAAGAAGAAGAAGAAGAAGAAGAAGAAGAAGAAGAAGAAGAAGAAGAAGAAGACAGACAGACAGACAGACAGACAGACAGACAGACAGACAGACAGACAGACAGACAGACAGACAGACAGACAGACAGACAGACAGACAGACAGACAGACAGACAGACAGACAGACAGACAGACAGACAGACAGACAGACAGAAAAGAAAGAAAGAAAGAAAGAAAGAAAGAAAGAAAGAAAGAAAGAAAGAAAGAAAGAAAGAAAGAAAGAAAGAAAGAAAGAAAGAAAGAAAGAAAGAAAGAAAGAAAGAAAGAAAGAAAGAAACAACGACAGACAGAGAGAAAGAAGCACGGAAAGACATAAAGAAAGAAGCACGGAAAGACATAAAGAAAGAAAGAAAGAAAGAAAAAAGAAAGAAAGAAAGAAAGAAAGAAAGAAAGAAAGAAAGAAAGAAAGAAAGATAGATTAAGGAATCAGTGACGTAACGGGAGAAGGCTTGTATTTGAACGTCATCAGTGTCTGTCGTGCTTATCTTTTAATTTTCTCTGTGTGTGTGCACTCCCCCTCCCCCCCCCCTCTCCTCCCTCCTCGAGTGTGTCCGTCCGTGTGCACCCACGCACGTGGTAATCGTTCAGATCCCAGACCCAACAAAGAATTCTCTGACACGACCCGTACAGGAAATAATCAATTTACGGACAACAGTGTCGACCTTCCCCAGGCTTTGTTTATCATCTCCCCTAGCAACGTTAAGTTCACCCTGATCATGGGGCACGGCTGGACATCTGAAGCTAAGCCTCGCAGATTTTAATTTCGCCCATCAGTTTGTTTCTTTGACAAAGCTACAGCAAACAGGGGCGCAGCTGAATTTGTAGACAGAGAAAACATTAGTTTACGGGCAAGAGGCTTTATTCGATTCTGATTAGTTTCATTTCTTGGCAATTTACCGAAAAGAACCGTGAACCGACTTTGTTGCCTGACACCCCTGGTGTGTTTAATTTGCAGGGAAATTAGTGCGTACTGTGTGTCGTTGAGATAACAGTAACAATAGACTTAAGGTAACTCCATATGGTCCATAAAAATATCATGGAGTGATAGAAAAACAAATCAAGCAGAGCTCATCGAAGATAAAAGTCGTCAACTTATTAGAACGTACACAGTCGGTATTTTTAGATATCTTGTGAGAAGGAATGAAGTGGATAACTTGGTTACAACTGGCAAGATTGATGGGACAAGAGAAAGTAGAAGGTAAAGAAATAAGTACTTAAACGGTTTGTTCACTTGAATAAGGTGATCTTTGGTTCTGGTGATTGTGTGAGCTGGCGAAGGATGGAGTAAGACAAGAACATTGACCTAATCTGTGGTTCTGGTGGTTGTTTGAGATGGCGAAGCATAGCAGCCTGTGCTTACCAGCATGGTACATGATTATGATTATGATGGTAAGATAGCTGGCTGAGCGGTTAGAATACCGGGTTCCAATGTGGAAGACCCAAGTTTGAATCCTTGGTCAGAGGTGGAATTTTTTTCCTGACAGGGCAGAAGTTGAAAAGAAGCCATAACCTACACGGAAAAATGAGCAGACCGAGCGTGTAATGGTACGGACACGTAACAAGATCTTCCTGAATCTACAAACCGATACCACAAAGCTTCGCTAAGGGAAAATAAGACAATAGGCAGACTAAGAAAGACATGGATACAGAATCTAGCGGAATGGACAGGCCTTAGACACACACACGTCAAACCCAATGCAACTTCTCGGCAGAGGTGGAGGAAATGGTCAGGCAGTGAACAGGAACTGGTGACCCAGGTACTGAGGTGCAGGCAGTCAATGCAGCCGTCCAATCGCCTGAGATCCAACTGCACACACACACACACACATGCCGTTATTGTAACTGATACGCAAAGCCAGCTGAGAAAGGTGGAGACAACTATGTTTCCTGCAGAGTAGCACGCACTACTATAAATATTTTTTCAGGGCATGCATATGTAATGGGAAATGAACAGTGATACAGACTGGCTTTTCCTGCGTCACTTAGTTTCAAATAATTGCATGACAAGCTATACGTTATCAAGTACCTGGGCAGAGATATAATTAGATCTGAAGAGAATGATGCAGCGGTTAGTGACCAGGAGATCTCACGGCTCAACACTTAAGGGAAAGACAATGTGGCAGTATCCTGCCTGGATAGTCGCCCAGGTTAGACTATGTCTACGACCATGAACGTGATGGTATAGTGCTGTGAAGGCTGTGTCCCCCTTTGCTGCAGTCCCACTTTGTGGACATCCATTCGCTACACACTACCGTAATGAGTTAAAAGGCCGTGAATTGAAATAGTAACGACTGTTTATTTCGCTAAGCGGGCGCTGAAGCACATCTTGATTGGCACGACAAAAACAACACATAGTACATACGTTATCGTGTCCCGTCCTTAGTCACGTCTTGTAATAATCCTACTTGTCCAAGGAATCTTCTCTCTAACAACACTACACGTAGATAAGCCCCTCCACCGATGAAGCATTGTAGTCATCTCTGCTCGTTCGTCCGTTTCGACCTTCTTTTTATCAAGCGTGCCGTATGAGGTTAGAATGGCGATTGGCCATCCTTCCTTTCTTGTAACTACTAGAACTCCTATTCTCTGGTCCTGTCACTATCGTACTAGTCTTGTCGATTTCCAGCTTCCCGTGTTACCGGACTGGTAGACAGCGTTCAACATCTAAGACTGCTGCGGACTGACTAACTCTCATTCTCCTGCTGCTAATATGTTGCAATGGCCGGTATGTCACATGATCTGTTCCTAAACATTTTATTGGGTAACTACGATAGAAATTTCCTTTCCCGTCAAAGTTTAATGTACTAAATTAATTACCAGGTGCTATTAAATTGTCAATCTGATTGGGTCTACGTGACATTCCAAACATTGTCCGAAGGCTGGCCCTAGCCCCGTCAGTCCGTGAGAATCGTTTTGTTTGTGTCAAGCGGCGTAATTTGCCAGCTCGATGTGAAAACCTAGTACGTGGTGGTTTTTTGATAGAACCCTCGGGCTGTGTGCCGACTGGAAAAGGGTCGAATATCTGATGGGTTTCAACTGCTTTGCCTGCATCTAATTCTCGGCAGTGGGGACGCTACTCTGTAACAACAAAACGGACATACAGTTCGAATGCTGTTTGTAATTTCAGAATTTGAACTTTGTGCTGACTGCTGAAGATGAGGACGGAGCGCTTATGGGAATGTTCCGAGTGATGTGATGTCGGTTTTTGAGTCAGCAAAGTTCTGGCGATCCAGCAACAAATGGTATTATAATAACATGAGAAAACTAGGACAATTCTTGGCAAGCCACTGTCAATGTAACACTAAATCCTCACTCTACAGACGCCCCCCCCCCCCTCACTTGTCCCCTCCTGTTCTTCACCTGTTCATTCGGTGTAAAGGTCTGATTTTTCGTTCACTTCCTTCTTAATTTATTCCTGTTCCAGAACCTGTGCGTTGCGTGTACATCCGTTTGCAGCATTGTTTCCTAAACTTTTCTTGGTCGCGACGCCTTTTTTTTTTTAATTTTACATTTTCCACTGCGCCCTAACCTAAGCAAACGTATGACTATTCGTGTCTTGGCTAAATTAATTATGAAGCTTTTTACAATATTTTGAGGCGCCCCTGCGAAGAGGTCGCGGCTCCCAGGGGCACCGCGGCGCTCAGTTTGGGAATCACTGACATATTTGTATGCAGACTTCTAGTTCCTTGCATCTCCGATAGATGCCCTCCGACTTTAAAGGAATTTGCCTACCCTTGAGACATGCTTGTTGGGAAGGCAGTTGGTGTGTTCTTGTCTTCCTCACAATAGGGACCCTGAACCCAGACGGTATTTAAAAAAAATAGTGACACAAATTGTATAAATCTATACAAGAAATGATACATTTAATACCAAATAATGATTTATTCTAGACTGCTTTCTGCAGTCTGTTTAGTGCCCGCTTGTAAAGGATGACACTGAGGTTCGCACTCGTGAGGAATTCTTCTGAAACAATGATTCCGTTCTAGAGGAGGAGGATATGAATAAGAATAAAGTAGCAATAAGAAAGAAAGTAAGGAAAGGAAGAAAGAAAGAAAGAAAGAAAGAAAGAAAGAAAGAAAGAAAGAAAGAAAGAAAGAAAGAAAGAAAGAAAGAAAGAAAGAAAGAAAGAAAGAAAGAAAGAAAGAAAGAAAGAAAGAAAGAAAGAAAGAAAGAAAGAAAGAAAGAAAGAAAGAAAGAAAGAAGAAAGAAAGAAGATCAAAAAAACTATTTGGAAAAAAAAAAGAACAATGATCCCCACGTAGCTAGATGTAACAACATTAATTCTGACAAAAAGATTTTTTTTAAAAACCCATGCTTTTCAAGGATATTGTGCAACAACTGTGATCGTCTCCCCCACCTTTGTATCAATTTAAACCCCCCTCCCCCCCCCACGCCCCCCCCCCCCCAATCACAACGACTTATGCAGAAAACAAAATAACTTCTATAATTCCATTGCCGCGATTTCCCCCTCGGGTCGAAAGCTGACTTTAAATAACAGCATCATTCGAACATTTAAAATTCCATTGGCAGCAAATCAGCTTTTCACAAGGGGAAAAATAGATAATATCGTCTCTCTCGGAGATATCAATAAACAAATTAACATAATGATTGTTGCGGCACATTAGCGCTGGTGTTAGGGTGATTTTGTGACGATTTTTGTTTTCCTCCATGATTCTTGTCAACAATTTCCCGCAATGATTCTTGCCAACCATTTCCCTCACTGATTCCATCATGCTTCCGCCCCGATTTCTCTTCCGGGAATTTTTTCAGCTTCTTTTGTTTTCTACAAGATAATTTTTCTTCTTCTTTTCCTCATCCACCCGCTTCTTCTTCTTCTTCTTCTTCTTCTTCTTTTTCTTCTTCTTCTTCTTCTTCTTCTTCTTCTTCTTCTTCTTCTTCTTCTTCTTCTTCTCCTTCTTCTTCTTCTTCTGCTGCTGCTGCTTCTTCTTCTTCTTTTTCTTCTTCTTCTTCTTCTTCTTCTTCTTCTTCTTCTTCTTCTTCTTCTTCTTCTTCTTCTTCTTCTTCTTCTTCTTCTTCTTCTTCTTCTTCTTCTTCTTCATCTTAATCTTAATTTTTTTTCTTCTTTGTCCGTCTGCAGCCTTTCTTCTGTCCTTCTCCCCCTTTCTTCTTCTTCTTCTTCTTTTTCTTCTTCTTCTTCTTCTTCTTCTTCTTCTTCTTCTTCTTCTTCTTCTTCTTCTTCTTCTTCTTCTTCTTCTTCTTCTTCTTCTTCTTCTTCTTCTTCTTTTTCCTCCTCCTCCTGACTGGTAAATAAATATTACAATGTATTTTTATTTATATGATATGCATAGACAATGACACACAAAAAACCGCCCATACATTGTAGTGGTAAGTAGGAAAGGGTTTGGTGGGGAAAGGAGGGGGAATCCATCCCAATTTGATTAAATGGCGGGCCTAAACCCCCTCTAATTTTTAAAATGTGTTTTTATGCGCGCTAAAATTGCCTAAGACCCAGACTCTGACGCACCTGATCTAGAGTGTGTAATGTTTGTTTTTGTATAATGTGTATACTCTAGTTACCGTTTACGCACAAATGTGTAAGCTTAGATAGTGTTAGATTTGTTGGCTGAGCAGATGAAATGTAGCTCTGTGGCGGACTCGTGGAAGCAATAAATACTTTCTGTGTAGATCCAGCTCGCGTGCTAAAGAGGTTTCATTCTCATGGACTTTTCAGATCACTTGATCTGTTGTCGCTTTACAAATAAAATGATAAATACATCCATTAGTAGTTGTAGACCTTAACAGACCATGCGGGACAAAAGAAATGGGGAACAAGCGACGACGGTCTGGAAGAGTCCATTTTAATTAATGGTTCCCGGGACAAATTTAATGGGTTGTAGTATCAAAAAAGAAAAGAAAACAAATTGCCATATCCTCTTTGGGAGGTGGGGTGGGGGGGGGGGGGTCTGGTTAAGATTTCAACATTTAAATATCTCTTTCTACTTTACCTCCTCCTTTAACGCTGCGGATGTCGATAAAGATATAAGGTGCTGCCTTTTGGTCTTTTAATCGCCTCGATCATAGGACACATGGTGCTGTTGTGGGGTTTCTCACTTTGTTCTTGGTCTAACCTGTGCTCTACGTTTGTCTTCACTTTTAGTGCATACCTTGTAGCACGGTTATGGTTATTATAAAAATGATCACCCGGCTCGCTAGCGTAGTTGGTTAAACCCGACTTCGTGGCGACCGGGTGACGAATTCCTTGTGGTCCGGGTTTACGCCCGGGGGTAGGCAGAAAAGCCACATATTTCCCAGATTTACGGTATCTATCATAGAATTAAGGCCGAAAGGTTGCGATATCCATAATACCTAGCCAAAGGATTCACATTAACAACTCATGGTTTCTGAATATTTTAGAAAAAAAAATAATTAAAAAAAAAAAAAAAAGATAGAATCTATGGCAGACCTTGGAAAACAAGAGGCGGTCCGCGAGTCTTATCTTACTGGAATCCGCTGGTCAAGACAGCAGAATAAGTTAAAATGTATAATGCACACGATAATTGTTGTACACGTTCTGTAACAAACAACTGACCATCTGGTAATATCTGGTAGTCTTGAGTTTTAGCTTCATAGCAAATAACGAAATCGACACATGATGTCCATCACTACCCCATGTGGAAAACCTGACACAGACTGCAGTCTTAGCATATCCACTAGCATACACACGCATTACAAGCATAAGGCAGCTATCAGAGTTGCTAACACAAAAAGTCCGATGTTAGCAATGCAGTTCACCATCGATGGAAGAAGCAGTTACAAACAGATCAGCAGTTGCACACGCGATCATTTTTAATCACATTAGGCACCACCAATACTGTGGCAACAGGCACTCGCCATTTTCTAAATTTACAGTTTACAACACCAGGTTGGTCGCAGTCGAAAATCATTCTAAATGAAATCTGTAGCTCACAGTGTCACGTCATGAACTCAGCTCAGTAGCTGGGCGACAAAACTATATTCGTTTAGTCTATAAATGGAGGAAAATGCAACGGCTACCGTCTTTAAGAATCACAATTTGCCACGACTAAAAAACTGTAACCGTGCCTATCATCCTACTGACTATGGTTTCTTGGTCGTTCCGAAGGTAATATGATGCCTTGATGTCATTTACCATAAACAGCTGTTTTATTAACCCCATCTATCCGACTTATTAGTTAATTGCTTCATGTCCATGCAGCCGCCGTGTGGTAGTGGCTAGACTCTTGTGTCTGGCTCAAAGGTCGTGGGGTTCCAATCGCATTCAGCTGATTTTGTTTTCTTCTTCAAAAATAACCATGGCTCTTAGTTTGACCCAGCCTAAAATATCCCGGGAAGTAAAGGCGCTGGACGTGACGTCGACCACATCACACACCGACTGTCGATTGTCTATAAGATATAGACTTAACCCTATATGCCCGATACGCTTGAAGGCGTGAAAATAGGTCATTTACCTTTGCTTACTGTTTTGCTTTATATGTCTAGTGAGGGGCATCTCAGATAGCCCTTGATTTGGAGCTGGCTAAGTATCTTGACCAAGATTGGATTTGCTTCTAAACAGCTAAGTTATTTTACAGTCAGCTATTATGAGTTAGATTATCTTCCAACACTCCGGACACATCCATAGGCGCTCAGTCAGCTGCAAATCCTTAACTTTAAAAGATGTTGCAGAACCAACCTCAGCATTATTTGACTGTGATTTACTTAGCAATTTTACGTTCAGTAGTTTAGCACTTGCTGTATAACTGTTGGTGCTTCATGAGTTCGTTGCGTAACATTTACAGAACGTCGCAGAAGTAACGCCAGCATTTTGTTGTTATTGTTGCTGTTGGTTGTTTGTGATTTCACTAGGCAATGTTGCTTTCAGTTTCTGGACATTTCTTTCTAAACAGTCGGTTATTGACACCACTTATGAAGAGGGAGGAGAAGGTTTAGAGAGAAGAGGAGGAGGAAGAACAACAACAAAAACAACAAAAGTAACCCTTTATACGTAATTATAACCAGTCTGACTTCCCCATGTGGATTCAGGGGCCCTATTATAGGGAAAATCATAATAGACCCACTGCCTACCCAAAAGCATGTCGTAAGAGTCGACTAATTGGGGGGCTTCCTTCGAAGTCGGAGTTGATCTACCAGAAAGGCAAGGAACCAGCAGCCTGTACACAGATGAGTCAGATCTGTCAATCAGATGCACACGCAACAATCGGGTTCTGGAATAGGACTGCAGTCCAGAAGTGAACGAACAACCAGAATTTTACTCCTGATTTTGCAGCCGGTGAACGCAAAGAAGAAAGAAGAAAAACCAGTCCGACTACTCGGTGAGAGCTGTTATACTTTATATTTGAGAACCCTTGCCTCAGCCCATCTGACAGTGAAAATAATCCTAACGGGTGAAAATGGCGTAGTCTTGCCGGTCTTTGTTTCGGCTGTTTTGAATTGGTTCAATGAAGTGTTTATCGTCTGGTTCGTGTTGTTTCATCATTTCGCTGAGGCGGACCAGTAATTAACGGGCTTCGGTGTTTGAAGGACACTTCTTAATCTAAGAACCATCAAAGCTCGGAGAGTGCTGGTCTTTTTCGTCGGGTTAAAGACAATGAGCGAATTGCCAGTTGGGGCAAGATGCCTTGGTTCATATCGCATTTTCTGCATCTGAGCCATACTGTACTTCTGCTCTAGCCATGTTCTGCCTTTCAGCGTCAGGTTAGGGGGCTGCGTGGTCTCGAGGCATGGTGTTCGCCTCGAGTGTTAGAGGTTCCGGGTTCAACCCTCGGTAAAGACTTGGATTTTTTCACAAGGACTCTGACTTCTAGTAATTTCCCACTGGTCTCTGGGTAGTGAAATAAAACGCCCGTGTGCATTGTTGCGCACGCAAAAAGAAGATGAAGAAGAAGGAGGAGTAGGGGGAGGAGAAGAAGAAGAACGAGGAGTAGGTGGGGGAGGAGGAGAAGACGAAGAAGAAGAAGAAGAAGAAGAAGAAGAAGAAGAAGAAGAAGAAGAAGAAGGAGGATGAGGAGAAAAAGAAAAATTAGCCTTGTAAGGAAAATTCTAGGCAAGACATGCGTAGAGAAGTGTATATGGGAAGCTTAAATAGCCCGACATCAAACAGTAACACAAGAAACCACAAGTTGAGAACCACTGTGTTTGCTGCCAGTCGGACGTTTCACGCCTGACAGCGGCTGACACCTGCCGTGGACGGCTGGCAGCTGTTCTTAGGGTCTGGGAGTCGGTCGAGCCGGCGTGGCAGGCTGATAATCGTTAACTAACGGTTCTCATTAACTGATATGCTGTCTTGTTTTCCTTGACAGAGAGGTAGGCCGGGCGGAAAGACGAAATCGTGAGTGTAGTAGAAGGGGTCTCTGAGTGAATAAAGGCACATTTGTGGTTAATAAGGCAGTCGAAGTAAGAAAGAAAAATAAATGACACCGATATGAAAGACGAAACAGGATTAACTCGTACAGGAGGCATGCCACAGGAACTAAACAAATTACACTAGACTGACCGTATGTTAACTCCCCACCCACCCATTACCCCACCGTCAAAAACAACACACAGAGAGAGGGGAGAGAGGGGGGGGGGATATAGAGAAAGAGAGGTGAAAAAAGTTATGCCTTAATGAGTATGCTAAGGAATATGTAGGGAGATGGGGTGGGTACGAAACACTGGTTGGTGTCTCTTAGGCGGTCACAGCTCACACAGATCCCTCATGTTTTCAGTGCCAGGGCAGCGGGTGTACAAGGAAATGAGCAAACAGATTGGCTTGCAGGTAAGGCATCTTACAGTAGAGGGCAGGGGAGCCATGGCTAATATACTGAATACTCTACAAGAATTAAGACCTTTGCGAGAACCAAGTGACGACCGTGAATCCACAAACATGACCAGACAGCAAGAACGGCTTGATACTAGGGAAGTGATCACTCAAGAGCACTATGCTTGAAGCCAAAGACAATCAAGCGGCTACACACTCTAGGAAAGAACGAACGAACGAGCGAACTTTATTTTCAAAGGACTAGGAATTGGGTACGCAGGCCTGTCTAACATTCCGCCCTTCTAGTCTCTCTCCTTTAATTTCGGTATTTGGCCGAATACTTGCGGTCAGGCCGAGTACGAATAGTGGTTACCTTACACCGGTTTCTGTATACAATGCGATGGACTGAAATAACTCTCTCATTAAAACAATAGTTGCTGTTGTCTAAGTCTGATGTGGGGGAGAGGGGGGGGGGGGGGCAGCGACCCGGTTGCGTGGTACAACAGCTGGAAAGGTCTTTGTCTGCTGACTCGACCGAGGCATTACAGCAGAGATGCTCAAACTGGGTGCGTATGCCAGTGGTGCCGCGGCGAAAATCAAGAAAAGTCGGCTATAAATGTTGACATTATTAAAGAAGGCATGAAGATACTTAAAAGTTGAAGTTTAAATTGTCTTTCTTCGCCACTGTCGAAAAGAGTTCCCCCCCCCCCCCCCCCCCCCCCCCGTTTCACACTTAAATTTTATCATACTGAATAAAATGCCAACCGCAGCGTGCTAAAAATTTGTCTTCGTATTTATCTCAAGGTGCGACCTATCCACCATCTGTATTGGTGAAGGTGCAGCGGATAAGTAAGGTTGTGATTACACATTTCGGCTGAAATTTTAAAGCTGAAAATGTGGTCTGTACAATAGTTACTGTTAGCCTCGTCAAAAAAGCACTTATATTCAATGGCATTGCGTTGTGAGTCCTGTACAATCGGTAGACCGGCGGAAAAATTTCTTGAGGCCTCAGAGATGTGGTTTTACAGAACAATGCTTAAAATACCTTGGACAGCAAAAAAAAAAAAAAAAAAGGCAATCAAGAGGTTTTGAAAGAGGCGGAAGCCCGAAGTTAACTAATCACAGACATCAAAAAGAGACAGTCATAATTTTTCGGCCATGTTATGAGAAGATCTGCAGGTATGCTAGAATATGTTTTAACCTTTGCAAGTTGGTAAACACTTTCAGCTGTTTTGTTTCACAAGTGGTTGTACATGAGAGTTGAAGGTTAGATTTGTATCAATAATCAACCCCAGTGCTTTGCTTAGGTAAGCTTTCTACTAAAGTCCTCCTTGTGTAGAGTTAAAGCGCTTTCTGTGAATTTAAACTATATAGTTTTTTTGTCTGGTCGTAATTAACATAGATTTTGTTTTAATAATGTTTACTTGCATTCAGTTTGCACTGCTCCACTTGACTTCATTATTTAATTCTTGTTGTAATGACAACTCTAGTATACTACAAGTTTGAGCATTTGTATAGATCGTTGGTGCTTATATCGCTAGACGACAGACACAAGAGAAAATAATTTAGGTAAATACCGAACAACAGAGGGCCCAGAATTGAGCCTTGGGGCACCCCAGTATGTAAAGCAGTGGTAAGAGATAGGGATGTATTTTACAAGATTACTTATTTCTATTTAACAAAAAGTATTTTATTAACTGTAATAGCCTATGGTTTAATTTCATTGTTTCTAATTTTCTTATAAAAATATTATGGTCTATCGTGTTAACGAGGAGGGGATCCGAGCACTTATGGAAAAAATGGTTCTATGTGCAGTGAGGATAAAATGTCGACTAACTAGTACTGGCATTTTTTAAATCGCACTTTTTTTTTTTAAAGGGATGCTATTAATAGACATATCCTAAAAATAATCCCTAGATATGAGCGTCAGTCAGGGGACGTATTTCTTGCGTCCGTGAAGCACAGGGCGAGTATGTTGAATTATATGCTTGTACCTTGTATAAATACTTGACTACATGTAGAATTTTATAATTGAATAGATGTATATTTTTGTACTTGCATGCATGCAGATTCTTGTGGTGTCAGCCAGAGTTCACACATCCAAATAGAATGTGTTCAAAATGTCTTTCCAAAGAATGTCTCCTGACATAACAACATCACATTTCCTTCAGATTTCCAGTATTTAAAACGAATTCTATGAGGGTTTACAAACTCCTGTGACATGGAGATAAAATAATCTCTAGGACAACAGGCCGGCTCCAAACATGTTCTTAGCATGTCTAATGGAGGCCGGTGTCATGATTTGAGGAAACCTGTCCAGGTTTTTTCTGTCTTTCGAAATATAATTCGCTATTTAGCTCTTTCAGTACCAAGATGCTGGCTGTAAATACATTGATTCTTCTTCTCCATTTTTTTTTTCCACTCTATCTTCTTCTTCTTCTTCTTCTTCTTCTTCTTCTTCTTCTTCTTCTTCTTCTTCTTCTTCTTCTTCTTCTTCTTCTTCTTCTTCTTCTTCTTCTTCTTCTTCTTCTTCTTCTTCTTCTTCTTCTTCTTCTTCTTCTTCTTCTTCTTCTTCTTCTTCTTCTTTTTTCTTCTTCTTCTTTCCTCTTTTTCTTTTTCTTCTTTTTCTTCTTCTTCTTCTTCTTTTTCTTCTTCTTCTTCTTCTTCTTCTTCTTCTTCTTCTTCTTCTTCTTCTTCTTCTTCTTCTTCTTCTTCTTCTTCTTCTTCTTCTTCTTCTTCTTCTTCTTCTTCTTCTTCTTCTTCTTCTTCTTCTCCTTCTTCTTCTTCTTCTTCTTCTATTTCTTCTTCTTCTTCTTTTTTTTTTCTTCTTCTTCTTCTTCTTTTTCTTCTTCTTCTTCTTCTTCTTCTTCTTCTTCTTCTTCTTCTTCTTCTTCTTCTTCTTCTTCTTCTTCTTCTTCTTCTTTTTTCTTCTTCTTCTCCTCCTTCTTCTTCTCATTCTTCTTCTTCTTTCTTCTTCTTCTTCCTCTTCTTCTTCTTCTTTTTCTTCTTCTTCTTCTTCTTCTTCTTCTTCTTCTTCTTCTTCTTCTTCTTCTTCTTCTTCTTCTTC
>CAJHNH020001557.1:72500-82500 GCA_905116865.2 Candidula unifasciata | reverse complement strand
TCATGTAATCAGTCAATTCACAAAAGCGCGCCACAAGTATTACTTGCAGATACGGCGAATAAATAAAAAAAAAAATACAAACCAGATTCAGGACACAAAGTAATGTTAGGATGGAAGAAAAAGCAACCCAAAACACTTGTATATTTGTCCGCACACACAGCCCTTGTCCTGAAATCTCATCTCTGTCCGACTATAGAAGTCATAATAGGGAGAACTGTGTGTTAAGTGTGTGTGTGTGTGTGTGTGTGTGTTGTGTAGTGAGTGTGTATGTGTTGTGTGTGTTGTATGCGTGTGTGTTTATGCACACGCGTGTGCAAATGTGGAATACATGATTATAAATGTGCGTTTGTGTGTGTGTTTTAATACTTCCGCCTACACCCCTTTTCGGGTACCCAAGAACAAGGCGTGTTCTAACATCGGTACCCCACTTATTTCGCTTAGAAACTCAAGGCCAAAGTACGGAATACACAAAGTAAAAACTGGCAACCCAAACATAGTCAAGTTCGCTCATCCAGTTGATCAAAATTAATTGCTGACTTCCGGCAACCCAACAGGGCAGGAGGTGGGCATTTTTATTCTAAGAAACGTGATAATTATTAAGTGTGCCTGGAGAAATTAACTGGCAGACATGGACTGATGCCCCAGCTAACCTTTCTGACCCGAGAAAACACGGAGTAAATAGTTTTATTGTCGGATTTGGAGGGTGGGGGGGTAGGGTGGGGTGGGGGGGGGGGCAAATATTTCTGCTGGAGAAAGAAGAAAGTGAATATTGAAGGTTTGAGGTTTGAACAACGGATCAACATTATGGCACACGGGTAGTAACTCAAAAGTACAGTGTCCTTTCTTCTAACTCAAGTCTGAGTCCTAAGAAGCTCAGCACAGTGCACAGGCTCTGTAGCACCTTTGAGAATCGATCCTGAAATCTATGGGTGTCGGCGTCTGTGGCTTAGGCTTTTGCGAACGCGCTTCGTAATGCTGGGGTGTTAGGTTCGATTCCAGCGGCGGGCTGTGCGCCTTGCGTTAGTTTCGACAGTGGTATCGAGAAGCCGACCGTCCGGAAAGAAATGGCAAACTACTGGACGTACATTTGCCTAGAAAAACCTCAACAGCGAAAAAAGAATGTTGGGGTTGGTTCTGCAACGTCCTGTTAAGGATACGCAACTAACTAACTAATATAAATAGTTAAAATAATGTGAAACACACACCCACACACAAAGTTAGTTGCGTATCCTTTACAGGAAGTTGCAGAACTAACCGCAGCACTTTTCAACTTCTGTGTTTTTTCTATGTATATTTCACGTTGAGCAGTTTGCCAAAAATCTCTGAAGCCAGTCTGCTACCAAACTGCCTGCCGCTGGGATCGACCCGGTTCGCAAGGTCTAAGACACAAACGCTGACAAGAAATGTACAAACAAACGCTTAACAAGAAAACGCGTCTATACGGGAAAGAATTATGTACGAGTAAAATATGCCAATAACAATAGGATTTTTTAAAATGGAAACGTATGATGGAAAATGGAAAAGGATGTATTGGCATTGAAAGCACATAGGGCTGGAGAGCTGGCTAGGGAAAGGGATACTTTCAGGCGTTCCGTGAAGAGAGCATCATCATCATTATCATCATCATAAACCACTTCTGCCGTTAAGCGCCGTGGGGAGGAATAATTTGCGATCCAGTGCACGTTGGCTGCCACTGGCTATTGTCATGCCGTGAAGGCGTAGAGTGTCTTTAACGTTGTCGATCCATATTTTCCGCGGCCGTCCTCTTGCTCTTGCAGCTGATCTTCTGAGATGTAGTGCTTGTGATGGTATTTGATCTTGCTGCATTCTAACGAGATGGCCAAACCACTTGACGTTCTGCAAAGGATTTGCTGATTGATGATGATGATAAATTATTTTCCCTTTATTTCTTATGAGAAAATTCATTTAATATGCGCGCTGTGTGGTATACGTGCAATGGTCTGGAATGGATTACAGGGACAGAAAACGAACTAGCGAACTACCTTTTTTTTTTTCAATTGGGCACGCAGGCCCGTCTAACATTCTGCCCTCCCAGACCACTCCTTGCATACAGTTTTTTATTCATACATCATTTTATAGTCAGTTTTTAGAAGTTGATTATTGGTCACTTTCTCTGCAGCACTGGGTGGTGAACTGATGCATGACAAGGCAGATGTTGTCAGGGCAAAAAAAGGAACGGAGTCAGAAGCGACACATACTATTATGGCCTGAAGAGAATGAATCACCTGGGTGTAACCAGGGGGTTTGGTCGGTACCTTACACTCAGGGGAAAAGCAAAACGGACATATAAACAGATTACGACCGGTACCATCAGTATTGGAACTCTTCTCTGGCTGCTGAATATAAGGACGGAGCACACATGGGAATGCCCGAGTGCTGTGATGTCAATTCTTGACTCAGCTCAGTTCAACTCAATTCGTAGTTAATAATAATGTAAAGTAAAGGTCTCTTTTCCACGCCTTAAGCTGTATTGGGTATATAGGGCTAGACCTCTATTTTATAGACCAAACGGTATTTGGTGGGTGATGTGGTCAACATCACGCCGGCCGCCTTTACTTACCATGACTGTGCCTGTTACGGACTCGAGGTTGGGGAGTCATTTTTGAAAAATGTTCGGCCAGTATAATTTTAAATACTAAAATATTTCCGACTGATCCAAGGACAGCCCACTAATATAAAGGAAAAGGGCAGAGATCAGCAATGGTTTCCGACCATTAGTTCAACATGGACATGGTGAATTAAACTGAATATTTCCTTCAAGTCGGCTCTGTGGCTAAGTCGATGCGAACACTTCGCTTCGTAATGCCGGGATGCCGGGTTCGATCCCAGCTGCGGGCAATGCGCCTTGCGTTGGTTTCGACAGTGGTATCAAGAAAGCCGACCGTCCAGAAAGCAATGGCAAACTACTGGACGTAATTTGCCTAGAGAAACCACACAACAGCCAGGGGCTGTTAGGGTTGGTTCTGCAACGTCCTGTAAAGGATACGCAACAACCTTTTTATTTCCTTCAAACGAATACAAAAGACAGTTTTTCTTTAGGTTGGAGAAGAAACAAGGAGGAGAAGGTTACATTTTCCATGAGTCTTTTGAAAGTTTCAAGATGTGAATGTTTCGCTGCATTAAACAAGTGCTAGATGGCTGACGGACTCCTCACTAAGGTCAATACATCTTAGTCCAGATAAGCAGCCATCTTGACAATTCCAATAACTCCACGCCCGAAGTTGCTAAGTGACGCGTGGTTGTCAGAACCACTCAAAGTACTTGTAACATCTCTTCAAGGGTGGCCGGCCAATCTACGCATGGCTTCCATCGCTTGTCACATTTATCTTCTCAGGAGCATCTGGCAGCAGTGGCTACGTTAACAGATAACAGAGTGTGAAAAGATTAAAGAAGTCACTTCTCGCCGCGTTTAACAGACAACGTTTTAAGATCAAGTGACCATGAGGGGGAAAAAAGCAAGTATAGTTGGAGAAAGAGAAAGTAAATCAAAGATTTGCCATTTGTGGAAGCCGTGGTAGCTCAGCGGGTTGCCTGCTGGTCCGGTTCCCCTCTCCAAGATTGCAGTCTACGGCAGAGGTTCTCAAACTGGGTGCTGCGGCACCCAGGGGTTCCGCGAGCGTATGCCAGGGGTGCCGCCGCAGTAATCAAGAATTTTTCTAAATCTGCTCGAAACAGCAGTTTGAAACAGAAACACCGTGAAGGAAGGCAAGAAGAGTTCTTAATGCAGGTGTATTCAGAAGACAATGCTTTTGGCAAGGCTGCAGTGCATTCTCAACGTACGCTTACATAAAAAAAAAAAAAAACAGATACGTGAGCAAGCTTTCTAGGTCAAGTGATTAGAGGGTTAAATTAACTGAACTTCCCATAAACATAAAATAAATAATAAAAAATTCACCCAAACAGTTTCATACAACCAAAGATTAAATGTGCTTTGCCCCCTCCGCTCCCCCCCCCCCCCCCCCCCTTTTTCCGTATTTCCCTTTAAAAAAAAAAAACGTTTAAGGGTAGGTGTGCCACAGTGAAAAATGTTTGAGAACCGCTTGGCCACGGGATTACCATCTCAAGAATAAGAATAAAACAGGTGCAAACCCCGCAAATCCCCGTTTAACAGCATAGCCGTATAACAGTGTTATACTGGGGCACCATAAAACAGTTATGGAGTAACCTTTAGTCCAGTGTGAATGTTTAGTCCAGTGTGAGGGTCAGCTGTTATTATGATAACTCACCCGGCATCTGTGTTTTGTTCGTCCATCACGGGCGATGATGACCACTCCTTTCATCCAATAGTGAGTGAATTAGGTGTTGTGAGTGGGCAGATGGCTGACAAGGCCAATTCTAGCACTGAATGTTCTTGAGCAGTGTGGATAGGGAATTGAGGCAGCATCTCTCTGGTGATTTGCTTCAGTATCTTTTTTCTGGCTTGTCTTTTCTGAACTGCTGCTGCAGTTCTAGCAGCTTCATGGGCCACAGCCTGTCTATGAAGAGAGGAGCTACAGGATGAGCCGTAACATACAGCGATTTTCCAGGTTTTAGGATCATTAAAGAAATCTTTCAGTGAGGTCTTGAGGTTGTCCTTGAAAAGTTTCTTCTCTCTGCCTTGAGGGCGTTTTCACTTTTGTAACTCACCGTAGAAAATTATTTTTGGCAGTCGGCGGTCAGGCATGCAGACTGTATGACCTGTACAGCGAAGTTGTGACTGTTTTAGAATCGAATAAATACTGGGCAGTCCAGTTCTGTCAAGAACTTCAGTGTCAAGGATCCTGTCTTGTCGTATTATGTTCAGCAACTTTCGGAGGCCTACCGTGTGGAAATGGTTCAGCTTCTAAGCAAGGAGCTGGCAAACGGTCTATGTTTCACATGCATAGAGAGAAGTACAGGAATAACAACAGTATACTTTGAGCTTCATCTGCAGGCTGTGTGTGCTTCCATCATGTGTGTGCTTCCATCATCCTGTGCTTTGGATATCCTTGTATTGATTTCTAGATCAATAACTTTCTGAGCGAGTAAGCTGCCAAGATATGTAAATCTGCCTACTGTCTTTAGTGCTTTGCCCTTGACTGTGATGTTTGATTCAGGTTGCCTTGTACGTGGAGCTGGCTGGACCATTATTTCAGTTTTGTCAGTGCTTATGACCTGCCCAAAGTTTGTGCAGGCTTCGGATAATTTGGTTACACTAAGTTGTAGTTCAGATTCTGAGCTGGCACGATATCATAGTCACTCGCGAAAAGTAATTCTCTAAAGGTGTCTGATTTGACCCTGGTTTTAGCACTTAGCCTCCTGTGATTAAATAAACAGCTATCAGTTCGAAATATCTGATATCGATACCAGCATCCCTATCTTTGAAGGCATCAATAAGCATATAAGGTTTGAGGCATGGATGAAAGGAAGACTTGCGCGTTGATTTTGATATAAGTGAGAAAGAGTTGCGCAATTCGTCGACCTCACTCTTTCGCCCAAGTCCATCCAAGTGCAGTGGCAATACGAATCAAGACTTCTGGAAATAAACTCGGCAGTGGATGACCAGGACTTCTTGGGTGCCTTGCCGTGCTCAAGGCTGTCCACAGAGCCTGCTGGTAGTTGCCTTTTAGTCCGTTGAACCAAGGCGGTTTAATGCGCACAGTCCCCCGCATCCAGACTTTGTATACTGAATACGCTAGAGAGCCGTTCGGTAGGATGGATAGAGGGATGGGAGACAGACAGACAGACAGACAGACAGACAGACAGACAGACAGACAGACAGACAGACAGACAGACAGACAGACAGACAGACAGACAGACAGACAGACAGACAGACAGACAGACAGACAGACAGACAGACAGACAGACAGACAGACAGACAGACAGACAGACAGACAGATAGATAGATAGATAGATAGATAGATAGATAGATAGATAGATAGATAGATAGATAGATAGATAGATAGATAGATAGATAGATAGATAGATAGATAGATAGATAGATAGATAGATAGATAGATAGATAGATAGATAGATAGATAGATAGATAGATAGATAGATAGATAGATAGATAGATAGATAGATAGATAGATAGATAGATAGATAGATAGATAGATAGATAGATAGATAGATAGATAGATAGATAGATAGATAGATAGATAGATAGATAGATAGATAGATAGATAGATAGATAGATAGATAGATAGATAGATAGATAGATAGATAGATAGATAGATAGATAGATAGATTGATAGAGAGATAGAGAGATAGAGAGACAGGGAGAGACAGACAGACAGGGAGAGACAGACAGACAGACAGACAGACAGACAGACAGACAGACAGACAGACAGACAGACAGACAGACAGACAGACAGACAGACAGACAGACAGACAGACAGACAGACAGACAGACAGACAGACAGACAGACAGACAGACAGACAGACAGACAGACAGACAGACAGACAGACAGATAGACAGATAGATAGATAGATAGATAGATAGATAGATAGATAGATAGATAGATAGATAGATAGATAGATAGATAGATAGATAGATAGATAGATAGATAGATAGATAGATAGATAGATAGATAGATAGATAGATAGATAGATAGATAGATAGATAGATAGATAGATAGATAGATAGATAGATAGATAGATAGATAGATAGATAGATAGATAGATAGATAGATAGAAATACCAACATAAAAGACATAGAGACATACAGACATACAGACAGACCGAAAGGCAGTCAGACAAACAGGCAGACACCACACATTTCTGTCTGTTACAGCTGAACTAATGAAGGGGCTTCCAATATAAACGCCATTGTATTACCACAAATCTAACCGCTCGACGAATCCCAAAAAACGGTATGTGGCGGGTGAATTTCGCAGATGCGTTGGAATAGTTCGGTGCATTAAAGAGGTCAGTGCGTTCAACATAACGCCTAGGTAAAGTCTCCAGGGTTGGCACCAAAAAGAAGAAAAAGAACAATTGACTGGGTTTCCCGGGAGGTCGTGAAAATAAAAGGAGCCACGGGAAAACATTACAGTAAAGCCGTAACAAGAAGAAATTGATACCAAACCAGGTCCTGTGTGGTCTACGATGAACTTGTTAGTTGTTCCGGGTGCCTGGTGCACTAGATTTACTTAGAGACGCCAGTTGAAAGCGACAGTCAAACAAACAGGCAAGTTTTCTGCACACAAGAACAGTCAGCACAGTGGTAGGTCTCTGTGTGCTTTGGTTGGCACCTTTCCTTCTTTACAGAGGATCACAGGGCCCAGAACCTGGAGCTTAGATAGCTTAATGCAACCCTTCCTAATGATTAGGGGGTGGGGAGATATGGCTCAGTCCTCCCCCTCCCTTTTCAGTATCATCGGTGACCGGGATGCCCACTGGCTCGCTGGAAGACGACTTCGTCGCCGGTCGGTACCGTATTTGGGTCTGTCTCCTTGATCGCCAAACACTGCAGGAGTCCACTTCAGGACTAATTGATGGCGTGGATTGCTAAAGCAGTTTATTTTTATGGTGCAGATAACCTAGTCGCAATTATAACCTAATGCTCCTCCTTTGAGGTTGCTGATTACACGTGATGATTTTTTTTCTCATTTTCTTTCTTTTTGTTTTTGTTGTTGTTGTTGTTGTTGTTGTTGTTGTTGTTGTTGTTGTTGTTGTTGTTGTTGAGCTGCCCCCTCTCCCCTCTCTTCCTCAATAATATTTAGGGAGCAGAGACCACAACTTACCCACTTTCCCCCTACCATGTATCCACATTCTCTTTTTAAGCATTTGTTTTTACTGTTTATATTGTCGCAAACACTAAATTCATTTGCCATTCATCATCATCAATTAGCATGTCCTTTACAGAACGTCGCTCTCTTCACAGCGTGTCTGAAAGTCTCTCTTTCTCTAGCCACTTCTCCAGCCCTGTGTGTTTACATAGCCAGTGCCTTTTAAATAGCTTGTATCCATGACATGACATTGTAGAAAAGATACCAGCAATTGTGTGGTGTGTGCGCGCTTGTGCGTGTATGTGTGTGTGTGTGTGGTGTGTGCATGTGGTGTGTGTGCATATGTGTGTGTGCGCGCGCGTGTGCGTGTGTGTGTAGCTACAAAAACTGAACTGTTCTGATCATTAAATGAGAATGAATCCAACGATGCCAGGAACCAGAGCGTACAACATTGAGCTAGAAACAAACGACCCAGAGAAAAAAAAAACGATGAACTAAAGTGAGACTTCTCAACATCACAGCATAAAGAGCTACCGAGCGTGCCCTGGCTCAGAAACCAATCATTTGTTAACCTCCTCGGGGTGGCAGCACAAAACAGAACATGTTCGCATGTTACGTGGTGACATCTCTGACCTCAAATACCGCCGGAACCGTTTGATTCATCATCATCATCATCATGTGCCCCGCCAACTGGCTCAAGCGTCTCCACAGATCACGATCTCTAGTTGACTGAAACAGCTCTCTTGATGATGTTCCTCCATGCCATCGTTTCAGCCCATCCAGCATCGTCTCTCTTAGCCTGCCTCTACTCCTTTTCTCACTGATCTTTCCAGTTGTCACGATGTTCTCCAATGTCTCTCTTCTCATTATATGATTTTTAAAAAAAAAGTCTGCAACGGAAACTGAAACCCTAGTACCTCTCAGTCAGGGCTATTCACCTGGAGGCCGACAGACCGTATCTTGCAGGCAGATGTCTAGCAGTTGACTCGCGGATCAGTGATCTATGACGGTGGGGTTCGACCTCTTGTTCCAGGACCTGAGTGTTGCGTGTGCATCCGTTTTACTGACCTGACTTAGTTGCATGCAGACTGCTGGTTCCTTGCCTCTCAGGCAGATGCACTCCGGCTTCGAAGAAAGCTCCGGTGAAGGCTGGGATTTTTTTCACGTGGACTTCTAGTAATTTCACCTGGTCTCTGGGTAGTGAGATCGGACGTCCGTGTGTATTGTTGCGCACGTGAAAAAATCTATCGGCAGTTGGAAATCGAAAATAGTAGCCTAACGGCGCTGCCGGGACAAAATTTTGAGTTTTAAATCTACCCAAAGTATTTCATGATCCTTGCTGGTGCTGCGGAGTTCGTGCACAGCACTGAGTTACTTTCTAAGCCATCTCTAAACCGTCTATCTAAACCGTCTAAGCCATCTAAACCATCTAAACCGTCTAAGCCATCTAAACCATCTAAACCGTCTAAGCCATCTAAACCATCTAAACCATCTAAACCATTTAAACTGTCTAAACCATCTAAACCATCTAAACCGTCTTAACTCTAAACCGTCTAAACTCTAAACCACCTAAACCGTCTAAACTCTAAAACAACCTTTGCTCTCAGGTCGGTCCATCCTAAAAAAGGTTCAGTACTATGTAAAGTTCTAGGAAGTAGAAGCTGCCGGTGTGCTGCTGACCTCATTTCGCATGGACTGCCCAGTGGCTTATACAAATATTAGTCTAGCATCACATGCGCCTTGCAGCACGGCGCGAAAAGGGTCCTTCACTTTATGATGAGTACAAAACTACACGGAGTGGACTATATCAGTGCTTCTCAACCTACCCAATACCGCGACCCTTTAATACAGTTGCTCGTGTTGTGCTGACCGCCATCCAAACTTTTATTTTCATTGCTTCTTTATAACTTTAGTGAATTCGATCGTCTTAGACGACCTCTATGAAAGGGTCGTTCGACTCTCAAACGGGTCGCGACCCACAGGTTAAGAACCGCTGAACTATTAGAAGACCACAGTGGCAAATCACGGACTATATGAAGAATCTTGTCTGTTGCTGTCTTCAGAATAATGAAGACAGAAGCTCGGTGAGCTGGTGGCAACATGTGCCCGCAGTTGTCCTGACAATGTAACGCCCCAGCTGAAGTGATAGACCTGATATGTAGTTGGTGTGACTCCCCAGCTTGATCGTGCGTAAGAAACCCTGTACATTTGTCAGCGTTTTTCTCCCCGAGAGAATGTTAATCTTATCTCTGATAGAACGCCGCTGCGACTTATCTTCTTAGCGTGGGGTG
>CAJHNH020001557.1:52500-67500 GCA_905116865.2 Candidula unifasciata | reverse complement strand
AGCGAAAGAGATTGTAATTTACAACGGTTTAACCAACATGGCTGTTCATACAAGAGAAGAGAAGAGAGTAGAAGATTTGTAACGGTCGTTTTCCCCTTGTGTCTATTTAGCATTGATCTTATCGATTAAATTTGTTCACACCTCACAGCTTTTGTTCATAGTTCAATGCAAGTTGTAATATATCTAGTGTGGAAATAATCAGTCGATGGGCATGGCCAAATCGTTTAATAAGTCAGTGTCTTGGGATTTGCTGTTCTGAAGTGAGTGTCTCTACTCTCTTCCACAACGCGGGAAGTTAGACTTACATGAAGTAAGTACGCGCGGTGACTTCAGAATGACTTTCCTCAACCTACTTTTATTTGTATGTATTTTGAAGTATACAGACAAATAGGGATTTGGATACATCCTTAATCAAAGTAAGACGACCACATCACACCTTTAATTCTCCTGGACCGTTGGTCATATCAAACACTAAAACTTTTTCCCAGATGTTAAGTGTTAAGGTACAGAGATAAGACTGACCAAGCAGACTTACTGACTGGAGATTTGCACACCATTTGTTGGTGTCAGATAGTTATTCCCCCTGCCAGACCTTCAGGAACAGATAACAAGGGCTAATTGCCATTATCTCCCCCTGAGGTTACCTAAACTGGAGTGCCGGTCCGACGGTCACTATTGACACAGTGAGCGGAAAGTGTTGGCAGAAGAATTGACAAAGTCGGATTTTATTGTGATGACAGGTGAAGTAGACTAGAGGTGTGACTTGTCTTATTTGCTCTGGTCAGATGAATTGACCAGGAGATCCTAGCGTGGGAATTCAAACAATTGTTGTACAGTCACTGACTGACAGCGAATAAACTTACCCACAGGGGAGGAGCTATGATATCCTTGTATGAGAATGATTTTAGGCGTAATGTAGGAGGAGCTTGATAAAAGTTATAAAGTGGTGAACTTAAGGTCTGGTAAATGAGATCCTGTCTAGCACATGCCATCTGTTGGGCTTAACCTAAGCTTGAGACAGAACTTTTGGCATTGTGGTTTCATTTTTCCAGGTAAGATCGAAATTAGGTTCAAATCTATATTTTATGATAGAGATCTAACTGTCTTTTTACTCAAGTGTGTGTCTTCATCACTTTGTAATACTCCTAGGCGGACATTTCTTCATTCTCGTAGGGCACTGTCACATTGCTTTATTTCCTATTTGATAGTGTCATGAATGTTTTTCGTGCACATGTGTTTCAATGTTGTAAAACCTAAATGTTGTTACCATTGAAATTTAATGAACTATCATGTTTTTGAAATCACAAGCGTGAAGATAACTTTGGCAATCTTTTCACGTGTGGTTAATGTGAATCTGTATTACATACAGCTAACACACTGAAATGTGTTTAACTCTCGGGAGGCAAATGCGGAGATTGATCCCGGAGAGTAAATCCACGAGATTTGTTATTTGATTCGCCTCAGAAATATTGTTAGCTTTCTGGGCGCGTCGATTGTTCCAAGCATAGATTCCAGAACTGGTTCTGTCTGACTGATTGTCATTTTGAGTCTGTACGAGAGATGGCACCTGACGTAGAAGACTTGACTATCATTACAGGACGTGTAGAGGAAGGCAGAAGATGTAACAGTTGGAATGTGAGACATAAGCCCTTCCAAATTGGACAGGAGTGAATGTGAGCATGAGGGAGAGATGAAATGTTTTATTTAAATAAACATGCTTGATGTTAGTATAATATACATGCTTAGTGTACATCTAGAGCAGATACTACAAATATGCGCTTGTTTCTTCATTCTCCAGTTCCCACATTGGGCAGGGACTAGTAGGCATCCATTATTTGCCGACCGTCGAGTGTAACGACCTGCAGAAAGCAGTGAGGACGACAAACTGGAAAAGATAGGCAGGGTCTCAAGCCGAGAACTGTCCTGATGAGCTAAGTTATGTACAACTTTAATGTCATCTATAACATCATCCCAACTCTACTAGCCTAAACAAGTTCATTTTATTTTAGTCAGATTTATTAAATAAATCTTTTTGATGTTTTAAAACATAGTTGATTAAATTGTGTACTTAGGTTCAAGTGTCTTTGTGCATATTAGTTTACTTCAGCTAACAAATATTTAAATCACTTGATGGGGGCTTTTAAGTAATGCCAGGAGAGGAGACCAGTCGCAGGGGTTAAATGAGCACCTGGATTATATCACAGTGGGTGTATCCAGATATCTATCTATCCCTTCTCCTTCTCCTGTGGATACAAGTACAGCAACTTTCATTTCATGGAACGAGCCACTCGCTGTTTTCTTGGCTATCCAGGACTGTCTAGGATTAACATAGCTTAGATAATAGTCCAGTTTCTCACGTGGGTGGGCATTGTTAAGGTTCAAACCCATACCCTCACTATATCAGTGTATTTACCCACGTGGGCGCGCGACAATTGGGGTCTCGTCTCGGAATAACATCCACCGACCCGCTCGAATTAAATCACCTGACACAATTGGCGCTCTCTAGAATTAGGCGATCAACCCGCCAGACAAACCCGGCAGACCCTAGACGAATAAAAAGTTTAATTTCATAGATTTCATTTTAACTCTTCATCCAGTTCTTAGACTAAAATCATACTTAGTAATTGGTAACTGGGAAGATTAAAATTATAATAACTGTAAAAGTATTTAATTGATGAAATCATATGAGTTAACTGTCTATCATTGAACATTTCATGAACATTGATCAATGTTTAATCTATAGTGCTTAGTTAGAGTTGATGAATTGATGATTTTTTTTTTTGCATATTTCATTTGATATAGAATGTAGAACATATTACATGCTGACATCATATCATTGAGATTAATAATTAGTGACTGAGTGTAACATCGCTTTGATCATTTATAGGTTTATCCTTTTGCTGCTATAGTATTCTATAGGCTGTTAATCTGGTAGGCTGCTTTGCATCATATACATCTTTGTGCGGCTGTCATAGTCTCCTCTGGTGCCAAGTTCACTGTACTTTGCTCTGACATATCCTTCTTATCCTACCTCGGGGAAGTATTACATTTATCTCTAGATAGAATGGACTTACGTACCGAGTACCAAAAAGATGTAAGGAAATTCGGGATAGCTGAGGGTAGAGTAGGGGCACAGTTAGAAACATATATTAAATGCCAGATGGATACTTTTGATTATATGGTTGCCCGTAATGCTGCAGAGAAAAAGCGCCAGTTGGAGCTAGAAGAATATAATAGGCAGGAACAGCTTAGGAAAGAAGAGTATGAAAGAGAGGAACAGCTAAGGAAAGTAGAGTATGAAAGAGACATACAGCTTATAAGAGAAGAATTAGAAAGAGAGATAGAGTGTATTCAGGAAGGATTTGCTGAAAGGATGCGGCGTAAGAGTGATGAAATTCATCGAAAACTGCTACTTGAGAGGGCAGAAAAAGATAGGATAAAACAGCAAGCAGAAAACATTAGCGTTGAGGAAACTGCGAGTATATGCGAGGAAAAACCATTACCTCAGGCTGAAACTCAAGCAGATATGGTGGGGGCCCACTATCTAACCATTGAGGTGAGCACTCCTTGGCCAAACTCAACAGCTAAGGAAGAAAACATAAAAACCAGAGGACAGTATCTCACACCTCCTATTCCGACAGAGAAAAGAGGCAACAAGGAGAACTCTTCTTTAGGGATAACCAGATCTACATTGCTGGACCCCTTAACTTCCATTCTTAGGCCTAAAAGGAAAAGATGGAACAAGAAGCAGAAATCTTTTAAAGGGACCAGATCTACATTGCTGGAACCCCTTACTCCCATTACCTCAGACGAGATAAATGAGAGCGAACCTGACAGTAGTGACAAGCGTGATAACGGTTGTAACCGTAGACATAGCGGTTCGACTGTCACACCAGACATTAATGAGGACGAGGGCAAAGACTTACCCAACTCCCATATCCCCTTTGGTCCCTTCATGCAAGAAGAGGAATTAAAGCAGACTGATGTAGGGAATAACGCTGAACCTGTGTCCCCTATTTCCTTGGATGCGGCCGCATGCCTAATGGAATGTGTTAGTTCTGACTTTACACCCAAAGGAGTTGACTGCGATGGCGGCAACACACCTCCTGATTTGCTTTCACTGGACTGTGCATATGAAAGCCAGACCAAGGTGAGAATAGCAGATGAGGAGGAGAGTTCTCTGGACGTCTTGACGATCTTAGAGACTCGACATAAACAGGACAATTCTGCTAGGCCTGTGCACGTCGATAATGGACAGACAGAAGTGTTTGCCATTATCGAAGAAGAAAATACTTTTCGTGAGCAGGGAGACAACTTGTCTCTGCTGCCTTGTACAGCTGGGGCGACAGGGATACTTCTGATGAAGGACCCTGAAGCAGAACAAGCCATGAATAGTAGGGAACCCCAACATTCTGGTCTTGTAGTACTCTTTGCTTCGAAGGAAGTGACAGGGGTATCTCAGCTGGTGGTGGAAACTTCATTGCGAAGAAATCCCACCTTACAGTCTACAGGAAACCCTGAGTTTTCTTATGATTTGACTGTATACCCTGACTTGATTTCGTGCTCTGACTCTGGACTGATCTTTGTTAAAGACAATTCCACCCTGACAATTTGGCAAGGTAAAGACAGAATGCACCGAAGAGGCAACAAATGGACACTCTTCAGAGAAATTGTTAGTGGTAAGTGGCACTCACTTCGTGGGATCACGATGAGTGAAGATATCCCTCGTTTTAAGAGGAGATTTGTAACAGATTTTTCAAGAATCTGTGGACTGAGGAGAAGAGGATCCAACCTGACTGCGACTAATCCTTTTAGTAGAACACTTCAGGCTCTCCCTAGGCAGATAGGGCGCGGCGAAGTGAGGAAACGCACAGAGGTTGTCAGTCATCGGCGCAGAGGAGTCCCGTTGACAAAGCATGGATCTTTGATTATCCGATGGAAGGAGGAACCTCCGGACAAAGGGACATTACCGAGCGACTGCTTGGAATACCCGCTCAATACCAGGATCAATGACAGTATTGAATTATCCTGGATGAAAGGACACGGGACGTCTGCAGACGAGTGCAGGAATTCCCACTGCCATAAAGAATACTGGAAACAGAAAACTTATGGGCAGTTATGCAAAGAAGGACTTGAAATTCTTGGAAGCCACAGAGCGTGCTGATGTGCGGTCAGGGTGACCGAACTTAAGGGGGAGGCTCTGTGACAATACGCTCGGTGACTTCAGAATGACTTTCCTCAACCTACTTTTATTTGTATGTATTTTGAAGTATACAGACAAATAGGGATTTGGATACATCCTTAATCTTAGTAAGACGACCACATCACACCTTTAATTCTCCTGGACCGTTGGTCATATCAAACACTAAAACTTTTTCCCAGATGTTAAGTGTTAAGGTACAGAGATAAGACTGACCAAGCAGACTTACTGACTGGAGATTTGCACACCATTTGTTGGTGTCAGATAGTTATTCCCCCTGCCAGACCTTCAGGAACAGATAACAAGGGCTAATTGCCATTATCTCCCCCTGAGGTTACCTAAACTGGAGTGCCGGTCCGACGGTCACTATTGACACAGTGAGCGGAAAGTGTTGGCAGAAGAATTGACAAAGTCGGATTTTATTGTGATGACAGGTGAAGTAGACTAGAGGTGTGACTTGTCTTATTTGCTCTGGTCAGATGAATTGAACCAGAAGATCCTAGCGTGGGAATTCAAACAATTGTTGTACAGTCACTGACTGACAGCGAATAAACTTACCCACAGGGGAGGAGCTGTGATATCCTTGAATGAGAATGATTTTAGGCGTAATGTAGGAGGAGCTTGATAAAAGTTATAAAGTGGTGAACTTAAGGTCTGGTAAATGAGATCCTGTCTAGCACATGCCATCTGTTGGGCTTAACCTAAGCTTGAGACAGAACTTTTGGCATCGTGGTTTCATTTTTCCAGGTAAGATCGAAATTAGGTTCAAATCTATATTTTATGATAGAGATCTAACTGTCTTTTTGCTCAAGTGTGTGTCTTCATCACTTTGTAATACTCCTAGGCGGACATTTCTTCATTCTCGTAGGGCACTGTCACATTGCTTTATTTCCTATTTGATAGTGTCATGAATGTTTTTCGTGCACATGTGTTTCAATGTTGTAAAACCTAAATGTTGTTGTTGCCATTGAAATTTAATGAACTATCATGTTTTTGAAATCACAAGCGTGAAGATAACTTTGGCAATCTTTTCACGTGTGGTTAATGTGAATCTGTATTACATACAGCTAACACACTGAAATGTGTTTAACTCTCGGGAGGCTAATGCGGAGATTGATCCCGGAGAGTAAATCCACGAGATTTGTTATTTGATTCGCCTCAGAAATATTGTTAGCTTTCTGGGCGCGTCGATTGTTCCAAGCATAGATTCCAGAACTGGTTCTGTCTGACTGATTGTCATTTTGAGTCTGTACGAGAGATGGCACCTGACGTAGAAGACTTGACTATCATTACAGGACGTGTAGAGGAAGGCAGAAGATGTAACAGTTGGAATGTGAGACATAAGCCCTTCCAAATTGGACAGGAGTGAATGTGAGCATGAGGGAGAGATGAAATGTTTTATTTAAACATGCTTGATGTTAGTATAATATACATGCTTAGTGTACATCTAGAGCAGATACTACAAATATGCGCTTGTTTCTTCATTCTCCAGTTCCCACATTGGGCAGGGACTAGTAGGCATCCATTATTTGCCGACCGTCGAGTGTAACGACCTGCAGAAAGCAGTGAGGACGACAAACTGGAAAAGATAGGCAGGGTCTCAAGCCGAGAACTGTCCTGATGAGCTAAGTTATGTACAACTTTAATGTCATCTATAACATCATCCCAACTCTACTAGCCTAAACAAGTTCATTTTATTTTAGTCAGATTTATTAAATAAATCTTTTTGATGTTTAAACAGAGTTAAGTAAATTGTGTACTTAGGTTCAAGTGTCTTTGTGCATATTAGTTTACTTCAGCTAACAAATATTTAAATCACTTGATGGGGGCTTTTAAGTAATGCCAGGAAAGGAGACCAGTCGCAGGGGTTAAATGAGCACCTGGATTATATCGCAGTGGGTGTATCCAGATATCTATCTATCCCTTCTCCTTCTCCTGTGGATACAAGTACAGCAACTTTCATTTCATGGAACGAGCCACTCGCTGTTTTCTTGGCTATCCAGGACTGTCTAGGATCAACATAGCTTAGATAATAGTCCAGTTTCTCACGTGGGTGGGCATTGTTAAGGTTCAAACTCACACCCTCACTATATCAGTGTATTTACCCACGTGGGCGCGCGACAGTTACCTTGGTTAGATATGACTGATCCACCGTTTATGAGTAGTTGGTACTACCTGTTATCTGTTAACTTGGTCAGATATCACTGAGCTAACGTATATAACTAGTCGAGACTACATGTTCTCTGTTAATGCCCAGTATTTGGCGGCGTATACCAAACCTGACATCCTACACCATGCCAGAGACTTATGGCGGAGGAGCGCATTGAGATACTAGCTTTATCCTGGGATGATGAAATACAACCTGAAAGCTTCGTGTGTTGACAGTGCAGACAAGGCCCTTAGCCTTGGTTGGCTGATAGAGCAGACCAGGCCCTTAGCTTTGGTTGGCTGCTAGAGCAGACCAGGCCCTTAGCCTTGGTTGGCTGCTACAGAAGACCAGGCCCTTAGCCTTGGTTGGCTGCTACAGAAGACCAGGCCCTTAGCCTGGTTGGCTGCTAGAGCAGACCAGGCCCTTAGCCTTGGTTGGCTGCTACAGAAGACCAGGCCCTTAGCCTTGGTTGGCTGCTAGAGCAGACCAGGCCCTTAGCCTTGGTTGGCTGCTATAGAAGACCAGGCCCTTAGCCTTGGTTGGCTGCTAGAGCAGACCAGGCCCTTAGCCTTGGTTGGTTGCTAGAGCAGACCAGGCCCTTAGCCTTGGCTGGCAGCTGGAGCAGACCAGACCCTTAGCCTTGGCTGGCAGCTGGTCTAGGAGGGAAGCTCCGGTAGATAGAGCACTGCGTTCTGAATTAGGCAGTTTCTGCAGTATACTTGATTCCAAACGCATTGCTGTTGCCTATTTAGAGTTAGTAAAGCAGAACGAGAGAGGGATCTTGCTGTATGGGCAAACATAGGTTCTGCAATAGTACCCAGGTTGTGCGCTATGGGAAGTAAGAGCTTTTCTTCTGAACACGAGCGGATCTTGCTGATCACGTTTACCATCGACAGGGGTTGTATTCTATCTGTCTCTATCTGTATCTTCCGGACAGACGGAAAGGTACCAGTATGTTTGAGGAGAAAGGAACCTGAATGATTAGTAACAACAGAGGAACTGACTAGGGAAAGAACTAGAGAAAGACACAGTGAAAACTATTTAGATTGGATAGTTGCATGAAAATTAGAGGAAACGAACGCGGATCTTTCCGGGAGAGAGTGGAAGAAACGAGTAGAGAGTAAAAGAATGAAAAGGGGAGGGATGAGAACGGACCTTGTAGAAAGAAGGAGGCAACGGCAGAAAAAGAACAAAATAAAGGATGATATAGAGGGCGAGAGAGGGAGAGAGAGAGAACTAACATGACGATGGAGAAAGACAGAGAAAGGGTGTGAAATAAAAAGAGAGAGGAGAGGTGAAAGAAAAGGAGAGGGTAGAGAGGAAAAACAGGGACTGAGAAAAAGCGCAGGAGAAAACTGGACACAGAGAGGTCGAAAGAAATACAAAGGGGAAAACAGGAACACAGAGACGGTAAAGGAAAAAAAGAGAAGAAAACAGAAGGAAGACAGGGAGAAGGGATAGTTCGAAAATGGAGGTAGAGAGGGGGAAATGTGGAGAGAGAGAGAAAGAGAGAACGCAAAGTAACACAGGTGGCAATCTCAGTCTACACCGACAACACAGGTGGCAATCTGAGTCTACACCGGCAAAACCTCACAACCATTCAAAGACCATCAGACAGACAATCATCAAGCTGCAGACACCCACAGATAGAGAGACCCGTATGTGCAGCAGGTGTGTGGCTTCATCTGCACCGAGTCGGTGAGCGGCCAATATTTAATATATACCTGTTTACCTGACATATATTCAACCCCTTTCAACACGTGGGCAATCGCTGCATGTTGAAATGTATAGCGTTGATGGGCGTGCTGTGATATCTGGCACAGCAAATAAACATGTCTTTGTTTGCTGTGTGGGGGGTTGGACTGAAATGGCGAGTTGAATATAATGCTAGTGTTCAGCAGAGCAAGCGATATCCTTAATTGTTCCTATACGCTTCTCTCTGGGTGACCCGGCCTAACATGAGTACCAGGAAACATCACTGGAAGTGAAGGCGGCATGTGCAGCTCTGATCATATCATCTTCTGAATGCAGACTGGCCTATAAACATATAGACAACCAAAAGACAAACAGATAGATAGATGAATGGATGGATAGACAGACGGACCGACGGGCAGACAGCTAGAGATACATCGACAACCAGCCAGCCAGCCAGCCAGCCAGAGAGACAGACAGACAGACAGACAGACAGACAGACAGACAGACAGACAGACAGACAGACAGACAGACAGACAGACAGACAGACAGACAGACGGACGGACGGACGGACGGACGGACGGACGGACGGACGGACGGACGGACGGACGGACGGACGGACGGACGGACGGACGGACGGACGGACGGACGGACGGACGGACGGACGGACGGACGGACGGACGGACGGATGGACGGACGGACGGACAGACAGACAGACAGACAGACAGACAGACAGACAGACAGACAGACAGACAGACAGACAGACAGACAGAGAGAGAGAGAGAGAGAGAGAGAGAGAGAGAGATAGATAGATAGATAGATAGATAGATAGATAGATAGATAGATAGATAGATAGATAGATAGATAGATAGATAGATAGATAGATAGATAGATAGATAGATAGATAGATAGATAGATAGATAGATAGATAGATAGATAGATAGATAGATAGATAGATAGATAGATAGATAGATAGATAGATAGATAGATAGATAGATAGATAGATAGATAGATAGATAGATAGATAGATAGATAGATAGATAGATAGATAGATAGATAGATAGATAGATAGATAGATAGATTAGATAGATAGATAGATAAACAGACAGATAGACCAAGAAGTCATATTAGAGAGAAAATGAATTATTATAACAAATCAGTGTACTTGTTTCGATAGTAATTTTGACTGCCAAGGAAATACAAAGAAAAATATTTTGATACTCATCAGCCAGACAAAGACAGTCTTTGAAGGAATTGACAAACTATGCGGCTCTAAATTACATAGTTTTCAATCTAATTTACGACTTTCGATCCTAAGTGTTCACTAACACGATAAAAAGGGACAAGAATACGAATTAGAGACTAACCTGGGGGGAAAAAAACGTGCCTGAATTATACTGCCAAGCACACAAATCAAATTGTTCATTCTGTCAAAATGTAGACAGGCAAAACTGCATGAGAGATTTTACGCCGGACATGCGGAAGGAAGGCGACATGAAGACCAAGACTCAGAGAAATAAATGTTGTAACTCAGTGTTTTTAAAACTTTTCTTAGTCGCGACACCTTTTTTTCAATTAAATTTGTTTTCACGGCGCCCTAACCTAAGTAAAAGTATGACTATTCGTATGTAAGAGATAGAAAAGAAGAAAAAAGCACTCGTGTATCTTCGAATATTTCGCAGCGCCCATATGAAGGGGTTCCGGCTCCCAGGGACGCCGCGGCGCACAGTTTGGGAATCACTGTTGTAGATGAAACCTCCAAAAAATGAACAAATTCAGCACATGAACCAACCGAGAAGCGCCAAACAAATACAGCAAACTACGATACTGGCCTCAAACCCGGTTGAAGAACGCCAATAAAAAAAAGGAATGTGTTATTAATCAATAATTAACTGCAGGTGTTATCGTATTAAATTAGATTCACATGAGATACACAACCTGTTCATGATAACAAAACCGCCCCTGGGTTCTTGTCTTATAGTTTTTGAAAAAAACTTACTTGTATTTATTTTTTTAATTCGTGTGTGTGTGTGAATATATCGGGTAATTACAGATACAACTGAACTCATTTTCAAAATTTGCATGACGCCTCCTTGGAACTTGCTCAGGCCCTCTAGGTTGGATACCACAGCTTTATAGAGACATCTTGAGGCTCAACGGTGTGAAATAATGAGATAAATAACAATAAAAGACAGGAATCCCTACGAGGAAGACATAGTAAACAAATCATCTCCTGAAATTATTTGTAAATTTCATATTATTACAAGGGCTGCGGGGTTAGGGAAAAAATGGTGGTGGTGGGGGGGGGGGGGGCTGGAAGGTCCAGATCGTCCAGTATCTGATTCCACTGATTACCTACTGAGTGCCGATTGGTCTATAAAAATGGGTCTACCCCTATGTACCCAAAAAGTCTGAAGATATGGACAAGGCTCCATTACTTTTTTTTTTTTTTTTTAATAGCGTAGAGTGTATACTTTTCACTGCTTTTGAAACATGACTATCGTCTGGAACTATAGAAAAGTTCCAGCAACAAAATACAACACACAGTCTTATTTTATAAAGCTGACTGCTCAACAGTCAACACAATAAGTATTTATCATCATCACCATGTAGCAGGTCCTTTACAGAACGTCGCTCTCATCACGGTCTGCCTGGAAGAAACTCGGTCTCTCGCCAGCTCTCCCGCCTCATGTACTTTCAAACTCAAGAAGTCACTTATATCCTGTGTCCATTTTCATGTCGGTCGGACCCTGCCCCTCCTTCCTGGTACCATGCCTTCTGCTATAGTTTTTTTCCGATCAGTTGAGGCGCTTGATATGACCAAAATATTTCAGCTTCTGTGACAGGATGCTGTTTCCTAGCCAATCTTCCTTGATGTTCAGATCTTTTAAGATGTCAGTATTTCTCCTCTTCTTTGTCCCAAAAATTCTGATAATCTTTCAATAGCAGAAAGATCAGACAGATTTACAGTAGAATTACGGGAGAGGATTGGTAACAGAAGAGCGAAAGTAGAGAAGTTCTGAATTGTATACTGTAATTGTTTCTTGTTGTCCGTACCGACATCCAAGCACATTGGTCAGAACCATTTGTGCTCAGTCGTCCAATGCAGCTGCCATCTCAGTGTCTCCATGCTCAGCGTAATCAGTTGGAGTTGACTGTTGCAGTGCAGCCAGTCTCCTCATGTTTGTCCTCGTTTAATACACATTTTCAACAGGCGGTTCATTTTCTCTGACTATTTTATCTTAAAGTCTCCAGCACGAAGCAAATTCGTTATGTATATAATTCTTTCTCCACCAACTACTGCAGACAAACATGACAAGTCTGTCTCTCTCTTGTTTCCTCTTATTTGGCGTGACTCGGAGGTGTTAGGGAAACTGATGAACCTTATGTGCAATGAATCAGTGTCAACAGTTAGAAGACAGGGAAGGTGGCGTTATACTGGATACAATCTAGGAATAAAAAATCAACAGTCATGATCCTAAATAGGACAAAAGTGGACCGAGATGGCAAGGACGTCCAAGAGAAACCCTAAGACGAAGGTTGGCGAGAAAGGCCAAAGGTGCTGGACTTGATTTCATGTATGATTTTGAATGGATGACTTGAGTGAGAGACTTGTGTGACGTATAGCGGCAAAAATGATAAGAATGTTAATGATGATCGTTTATTACATATCCAGGACCTTTTTAAAAAATGACATTGGCTATATGGTCGACCTAGCCCTAAATGGGCACCAGGTAAAAGTCTTCGGTAGTAAAGGCGGCCTGCGTGAAGCTGACCCCATCATCCACAGAGTGCCGATTGGTCAATAAAATCTGGGTCTAGCTTGAACTCCCAACCACCTCCCTCCAACCACCCTCCAACCCCCCCCCCCCCCAAACCCCCATTATTTGCTTTTTTCCAGCGACTGCGCTTGAATGAAAATGGCGGAACTTATCACGAACTCGCCCGCCGTATATAATGTTTGTGGGAGGACGTGTTGTCGTGAGTATCTTTAAGGCGCTGTAGGCGCCTGTGTATAAGTAAGAAGTACTGCAGGAGGGTATGCCGCAGGCGTGACTGTTCGTGAGTATCGAAACTGGGATGTTTTTTTTTTTAATTACCTTGGAATTATTTGTGATGCCTGCATTCCTTAATTACTGTAGGGGCTAAGTTTGTTCCGTCTTTAAATAACAGTTAGCAAGTCAGATCAGAAACAACAGTGATTGAGGTCACGGGTTACAGGGAGAAAAGGGGGTGGGGAGGGGGTGTTGACGTTTTTCACAGTGGAATCAGATACTGGACGCTTTGGACCTTCCAGTTCCCCCCCCCCCCCCACCCCTTTTTTTCAACCCTACAGCCCTTGTAATAATATGAAATTTACAAATAACTTTAAGAGATGATTTGTTTACTATGTCTTCCCCGTGTAGATTCCTGTGTCTTATTGTTCGTCTGGGGAAGGGAAGGCGGGGGGAATAGACTCACTGCCTCCGTAATAAGCGTGTCGTAATAGTCGCCTTATTAGGGGTTCACTTCAAAGTAGGAATGTATCTGCCTGAGAGGCAAGGAGCCAGCAGTCTACATAGAAATAAGCCAGACATGTAAAACGGATGTGCTCGCAAAAGTCAAGTTCTGGAAAACAGACTAAAAATCCAAAAGTGGTCGAACAATCAGAATTTTTCAACAAAGTTTACAGCAGGTAAACGCAAAAAAAAAAAAAAAAAAAGCAAGAAGAAGACATACACAGCTAAAGGAGGAATCTCGGCCCCTAAAAAAGAAACAAATTATTAGGCTGGTGCTCTCAGACCACCCCTCCCATCCCCACCTCTTCCCCAACCCCCGTTTTTTTTTTAAATGTTGTTTCTGGATGAGAGCACTCAAGAATTTGAGGTTCCGCACCACCATCCAATTAATTGCCTAGAAAATGTGTACAATGGCGAAGTGGCCTGGCTGCGGTTTTTTTTTTTTTTTTTCCTGGGGTCGGGGGGGGGGGGGGGGGGTCTGAACCTCACTTATACTATGACTAGAAGCTGGGAGGGCGTGGTTATGGTGGGACTGAGACCCCCTGTCCAAAATTTTCCTAACTGGGGTTGGGGAGGGGCGCTCACCTCACACCATGCCCCGCCCCCACCCACCCGTGTTTAACAAGAAAATGTGTAATGTTGGGGGAGGTTTTTTTCGAAAGGGGGGGGGGGTGACTCCTGCCCTTGCACCCCCCCCCCCCCACATTCGTTTTCTTTGTGGTGGCGCGCCTGAGTATATATACCTATTATGCCTAAAGCCGTGAAAATGGGTCTTTTATTTTCACTATTACATTTTAAAGCTAGATGAAGCTTATTACTTCTTTGTCAAATTTCAGAGTGCACAAGTCCGTTATTTTCTTTTTAGAATGCGTTGTTAAAAGAGAAAGAGGTATCGACGTTGTTAAATTCTGGCAATTGAGCACAAGCGCAGCGTGGCGGAAAACTTTCACAGCTCTGAAACAGCCAGCCGTGAACTGGTGCGAACGTGTGCACATCTCATTAAATCTTCACGCTGTCTTCATATTTCACATTAGCACCAGACCAGAGTCATCTACGTCCCTGCCTTCATTCAATAATTCTTTCCCCTTGTCTCCTGGCAGCGCGCTGGGGGTGTCTAGGAGATTAGCGTCTGCACGATGCTTTCTTTAATGTAGAGCTTCGGGTGAAGAATTAAACAAATTTCGGTGATTGAAAAGGTGAGGAAAGGCGCTGGCGTTGGATAAGACACGAGTAGCGGAGGGGGGAAAACACGATAACACTGAAATAGAATGTCGTTGCACTAGGGACTCACAGGTCAAAGGACTACGACAGATACACAAAAACCACTTTCCACGCCCCCTCCCCCTTTCCACACACACACAAACGTGCGCGCAAGCACACACATCAACTTGAGACTAAGATTAGTGAGGAGACAAATGGGAAGGTACAAGGGGTTACCTGCATACGACAGCAAAGGATAA
>CAJHNH020001557.1:5000-47500 GCA_905116865.2 Candidula unifasciata | reverse complement strand
GTCTGTGGCTTAGGGGTTGTGAATGCAGTTTCGTAATTGCAACATACAGGGATTCGAAGTCAGCTACGTGCGATTTAGTAGGAAACTGCCTGGTGGTAGTCATGGCAACGGTATGAAGTACTAAATGTTAATTAACTAGTAAAACCACACAATAGCCAATTCATGTTGGGTTTGGTTTTGTTAAGTCCTGACGTAAATATGTAAAATCTAAAAAAAGGTGTGTGTACAGACATGAGATGGGCAAACCTCAGTCTCAAAAATTGAAACACAACGAATGTTGGAGATCCATTGCAACCAATCGTTAGTGTGAAGACGGAACCTAATTGACTGACTGATTGGTTGATTAGCGGCAAGTTAGTTGCGTATCCTTTACAGGACATTGCAGAACCAACTCCAACAACCCCTGGCTGTTGTGTGGTTTTTCTAGGCAAATTTACGTCCAGTAGTTTGCCATTGCTCACTGGACGGTCGGCTTTCTCGATACCACTGTCGAAACGAACGTAAGGCGCATGGCCCGCAGCTGGGATCGAACCCGGCATCCCGGCATTATGAAGTGATTAGTGGTAAGTAGTGCTAAATACCATAAAATGTGGCTTAAGACAGCGTAAAGGGTAACCGAAAGGACGCGTACGTACAAATACCAAAGGACGTTATCTTTATGAACGGAGTACTGAGTACAACACAAACTGGACCTGGAAAACTGAACGGACAAGACAACAGAGCTTCTAAATAAATAAATGTTAGCACGAAGCTAAAAAAACATAGTAACTGGGAGAGGAGGAATGTGGACATAAAGGGCTATATTACGAAACGAAATAAATGAGAAAGCGTTTAAAAAAAAAAAATAATTTAAATACATTTCATTATAGCTGTGGTTAATATTGATCGCTCCAGGACTACGAACACAAAAACTGTGAATGTCACGATTTTCTGAGGAGTAGTGGTTGGTTTGATCTCCGGAGCAATATGTTATAGTAGTAGATAGATATCGCCTATGCCTTGATGGTCAGAACTAATAAAACGAAAGGAGACTGGTATAAATGAATAAACTTATGATGTTCATGGAAACATTCTGCTAGCTTCCGTCCTGTTTTCCCATTATATGACTGGGGATAAGGACATCTGCACTTTACTCTGAGTAATCTCATATATATATATATATATATATATATATATATATATATATATATATATATATACATATATATATATATATAATCTATACATAAAACAATCAATATTTATAAAGGATACACACACAGACACGCATATATATATATATATATATATATATATATATATATATATATATATATATATATATATATATATATATATATATATATGTATACATACTTATAAAACAGAAAATGTCACAAACTTTGAATACCTAGGCTCTGTGATAAAAAGCAACGGAGACTGTTTGGCAGAAATTAAGCAGAGGATGGCCATAGCAATGCAAATATTAAACAGCCTAACAGTCTTTGGTTAAGCATCAGCAAGGAGTTCAAAATTAGAATTCTGAGAGCATGCATCTTCCTTCTCCGTAGCAACATACGGATATGAGTCGTGGACTATCTCCCAGTCCTTAAGAAAGAGAATAGGGGCTTTTGAGCTGAAATGCTATAGAAAGATTCTCAGAATATCTTGGACAAAGAAGAGAAGAAATACTGACATCTTGAAAGATCTGAACATGAAGGAAGATTGGCTGATAAACAGCATCCTGTCTCGGAAGCTGAAATATTTTGGTCATATCAAGCGCCACGATGGATTGTAAAAAATAATTGCAGAATGCATGGTAGGACGGACAGGGCCGACCAACACAAAGATGGGTACAGGATATAAGTGACTCCTTGAGTTTGAAAGTACATGAGGCTGGAGAGCTGGCGAAAGACCGAGATTTTTTTTCAGCAGTCCGTGATGACAGCGACGTTCTGCAAAGGACCTGCTACATGATGACGATGATGATATATACTTAGTATGTTGCATGTTGAGCAGAAGGCTTCATAAAGTAAGACTGTGTGTTATGGTAATCTGTTGCAAGCACCTTTTTATACTTCCAGGCGATAGTTTTCCACTTTGCTAAAGGGAGCCATAGGAAATACGGCTGATGGCGATGGCGAGTGTGACTAGAAAGACCCACTCGCATTAAGAAAAGTCTTCCGCATTTAAAGCCCCATCTAGTGTTTTGATCTCAACTGAGTGAAGCTCCAGATAATGTTTCACACATCTATCTAACTCAGCGGTTCTCAACCTGCTGGTCGCGACACTTGTTTGTGTCAACGACCCTTTCCCATGGGTGGCCTAAGGCCATCGGAAAACACATATTCATTGAAGTTATAAAGTAACAACGGAAATATTTGTACGGTTGGGGGTTCTCCACAACATGAGGAACTGTATTAAGGGGTCGCGGCTTTAGGAAGGTTGAGAGCCTGTGATCTGATTTTTTGTCTTGTCTCTAAGAGTTTGTTCAGTCGGCTTAACACAACTAATAATAAAAGGTAAATACTTCACGGTGCGCAATCTCATACAGAAATACATACTTTACTTTCTGTTATCTACCACAGATAACTTCTGAAACTAAACTTTACATAAAACAAATGGGAAAATGCCAGAAGTATAAAATTTCCCCTTGCACCGGTAGATAACAACTTCGTTTATTCCAGTTACCTATTTGACAAAACGAGGGCGCCAGTGATACTGTTTGTAGAAACATTGTATGAAAACAGCGAGCTCCAGAGTCTTTTACAAATCCATCCATCGTTAATGAATGACATTGATGGATGTTTAGAAAACCGGAATTAACTCAACTACGAGGCTGTTTCTCTTTCTATTTAAACCCAATGGATTTCTGACAGTGCCAGAGATTTTTGAATTCTGCCATAATTTTTCCCTCCAACCGGTTGAATAATCTAGAGTACTGCTAATCGTGAGTTTTCACACTGTTTCGATATCAAGGTGCTCAACAGGCTTGAGTTGTTGACAAGCTTTCGTTCTTTAGGACGGCAGTGCTCCATTGTGCTAAGGCGATGCATAGCAATCCCAGGGATCCCTCTCTCCACCTGCTTGGTTACCACCTATTTTAGACGGTAGTGTTCTGTTCTACTATAACGGGGCATTGGAATCCCAGCATGATCCCTCTCTCAGCCTGCATAGTTAACTCAAAAAGAATAGTAACACCAACATATCTTGAAACAAAGTGCAGCCGGACGGCTACAAGCTAGTAAATTCAGTTGGATTGACTGGCGGGAAAATCTGGCACGCAGGAGGCCAGAAGTCTTTAAAAAAGCTTGCACTGCGCTTGTCTCAATGCAATAAACACTATATTGTTATAAATGCTAAATATCCATTCTTTCTACCGACTCCTGTGACTGGTGAACATTATGTTCATTATTTTTGTTTACTAGTAGTTATTACAAAGGGAGCCGTCGTGGTCTAGCGGTCAAACGCTCGCCTGCAGATCGGAAGGTCGTGGGTTCGGTTCCTGATGAAGGCCGGACATTTTTTTAATGACATTGGCTCTCTGGTTGACCTAGCATGAGTGGGTACCAGGTGCAGTCCTGGGAAGTAAAGGCGGCGAGCGTGGTGCTGACCTACCAAGTGTCCTTTGGTCTATAAAATATAGGTCTAGCCCAACATATCTAATGCGCATGAAAGGCATGGAAAATGGTCCTTTACTTTTTACTTTTTTATTTATTACAAACACACATACATCTCCCACATACTGAAAATGAGCGCTTTCTGCATGTCTAGGTCACTCATACAGAAATTGAAACACGTAAAAGCCACCAGTAGCTGCACGCGCATATTTTGCATATTCACAGCAAAGCAAGGAGTAGGAAAATATGACTTGATACCCCCGTCCTCAGCGTAATCGTAACCTGCTAACGCATGCGAACTAATCACCCAGACCCCTGCACCGATTTGAAGTGTGACTAGGGCAGTAGTTCTCCACCTTACTAATGCTGCGACCTTTTAATACAGTTCCTCGTATTGTGATGACCCCACCCCCAATCCCACAACCATAAAATAATTGTCGTTGCTACTTCACAAAATTTGTAAATATGTGTTTTTAAATAGTCTTAGGCGACCCATGTGAAAGGGTCGCTCGACCCCCAACCTACAGGTTGAGAACCACTGAACAAGGGAATCTGGCCAACGCTCAACATTCAGGCTAAGGCGACACGGAATACACTCAGACGGTTACCGGTAAAATCAGAACTGGAACTCTGTGCTTGCTGCTGAAGATGGGGATGGGGTACTTATGGAAATGTCTCGAGTGCTATGATGTCGGTTCCTAACTTGTGACTAGTTACGACAGTACGCTCCAGATGTCGTGCCCAACTTTTGACATTCAGTGAGTTAATTAATAACCATCCCCTTGTAAGAAATATGTTTAAATGTAAAAAAAAAAACACAGTTTTTATTTTGCCCTTTTACATTATATGAAGAAAACATACACAGATTACAGTCAGGATAAGCAAACTATTTATCAAACAAAGATCTATCCATACATGTGTTTTCGAGATATTTGTTAAAGTCTGAGGTCACGACTTTTGAAACGCACTATAGACAACTTTACGTTTGGTAATCTGTCGGTATTTTTTGAACCGTACGACGCTCCATGCATTCGAGGAAACGAACACATCAAGATCTGCTAGCAAATCGTTTGCTTTCGACTTGGATCTCAAGTGTGGCAGAACTGTGAAGTTATGAACGCCGTCAAAATTCAAAATCTAAACACCGATACGATCTACGTGTGTATACTACTAAACTAAAACCATGAATGTATGGCAACAGAGAAGATAGATTTTTTTTTTAAAAAGAGATGCAAATTTTTTTTTTAAATATCCAGAAACCATGAGTTGTTAACCCTTTGGCTCGGTACAATGGATATCACAACCCTTCGGCCTTGATCCCATAATAGGTACCGTAAATCTGTGAGAAATGAGGCTTTTCTGCCTACCCCCGGGAGTGAACCCGGACCACAAGGATAACTATGATACCAATTTGCCGGATTCAAATGGGTTTAAAAGTCTGGACAATCTTAGTAATAAAGTTATCATCGTCACCCGGTCACCGCGCTGTCCGGTTTAGCCAACTACGCTAGAGAACCGGGCAGATGATAGATTAAATGAAGCGATAACTTGAGACCCCACAATGGAAGGCGCTTAACCACAGATAAGCCCGGCTCTCTAGCGTAGTTGGCTAAACCAGATTGCGCAGTGACCGGGTGACGAACTCCTTGTGGTCCGGGTTCACTCCCGGGGGTAGGCAGAGAAGCCACATTTCTCCCAGATTTACGGTATTTACAATGGAATCAAGGCCGAAAGGTTGCGATATCCATAATACCGAGCCTAAGGGTTAACAACTCGTGGCTTCTGGATACTAAAACAAACAAACAAACAATCAACAACCCTGATCTGTCCCCTCCCCCGCCCCTTCTCCCACCCCCGCCCCTCCCAACCTCATCCTCTCTAACGTTTTTCCAGAAAATTCACACCATCCCTTCCCTTCACCACCCCACATCCCAGCCATCTATAGATGTTAATTTTTAAAGTATCCGTTTGCAAATTTATTTTATTTCAAAAGTATTAGTTTGTTAATGGCTTTCTCTGAACAAAAACGAAGCGGTACGCACCAGAATGTGTCTAAAGGGGTGACGGTACTCCCTAATATAACAGCAATCAAACAGAGGATAGCTTAAAAGTGTGCCAGTACTTCGTACCGTTGCGTTCCGTCAGAAACAAAAAAAGCTTTCAGTATATTTATTTGCAGTTCAGCGTATAGTATTATTATTATTATTATTATTATTATTATTATTATTATTATTGCGGATTTGAATCAGGCCAAAGTCCACTAAAGCCTCCGCCCTCTGGTCAATTATAATCTGACTTTTACCCCTTCCACACCTCCGGGGTGGGGGGGGGGGGGGGGACTTTCATTTTTCATGGAGTCGGTATCTCAGCGCCACACAGGGCGTGCTAGCCACGCCTCTCTCCGTCAACCATATAGACACGAAGATGGGAACCCGGGTAAGTGCCGCGAGGGTAAACATGTCAAGACACAAGACTGAAAACTATCTCCCCAAATCTACAAACGCTGTCGAGATGGCAAAGAGGATTAAAACATCATGTCAGATTTGGGAATTTTCAAGGTTTAAACAATAACGGTTTGGTCATGTGTCACGAATGCTTTAAGTATGCCATTCTTCGCTAGCATACAATGCCAAGTATTGTCGTTTCTGTTCAGCGATTAGGGTGAAAATAAATTTCCGTTTACGACGTATGTAAGTGTTGAGCTGAGAACCGACATCACCGGACTCGGGATGTCCCCATAAGCGCTGCGTCCTCATCTCCAGCAGCCAGCGGAAAAGTTCTAGTTTCGATGGTGTCATTAGCAGTTTGATTACATGTTCGTCTTGCCTTCCCTCTGGGCTTAGAGTGTCGATCAGATTCTCTGGTAACTCTAAGTTGCACCATTCTCACCCTCGCATTGCATCTGCTTCGAGTGCTGGAGGTCCCTGGTTCAAACCCCGGTGAAGACTGGGATTATTTTACGTGAACTTTTAGTAATTTCCCCCAGGTCTCTGAGATAAATGTTTAAAAGGCGAAAAAAATATGTAAGATGTCCGGATAATAGTAACTGGATTCGATTGCAAAGACTGTACTTCAAGGAACACTGGGAGGGGGGGGGGGGGGGGGGTAGTCGAAGAAGAAGAAGACGGCAAAAAAGTCTTTGGAAATAACATCAAGAAATTGACAGGACTAAGCTATCATACTTATTCATCAAGCAGAAGTCAGAGAAAGTTGGCGGGTTTTATGTGCTAGTGCTTCCATCAATACACCTCTACGACCCTAATGGATCAAGGGCTATGTTACGTTAATAGCAACATGATTCGATTGCAAAGTCTGTACTTCAAGGAACACTGGGGGGATCAAGGGTTATGTTATATTAATAGCAACTGTTAATATAACTGGAACCAAACAAGACAACCAAATGTTCAAATTTCTTCACAAACCGCTCTTTTAACTGAGGTCTTAAAGTAACGGTCCCTTTACACGCCAATGTCGCATTCAAAATATGAGGCTAGACTTATATTCCATGTCCATTTTCATAGTTCCAACATCCCTGGCTTGAGTCAGCTACAGGTGATTTGTCAGCAGTCTGCTTTGCATTGATTGTTTAGGAAAGCAATGACAGACTACTAAACATAATACAATCACTCAGTAAAACCACAGACAGTCAACAGATTCTGTGTCTTGTTTGCTGTAAAGGGTATGCAGCTACTTTAGCTTTCAACTGTAATGATCCAAGTTTTATCGTAGCGATAGAAGCTTCACCGTAGTAAGGAAAACATCTACGTAACATAATTTGTGTGCAGAGAGGCAGGGCCCAAAAGGCATAGGCCAGAAAAGACAATCACACGGTTGGTATGATTTTTACCATATAGTCAACACCACGACAAGAGGAGCTTTCATAGCACTGGGGAATTAGTGAAAGTCACAAGAAATTAAAAGAAATGATAAACTTGACATTTTTAATTCTTCTTCTTCTTCAGCGATCTCTGGTCATGCGCATAATCCACTGTGGGTCATAAACTGGGATGTCTTTTCAGGGTCTCTTAGGTTTCCCCAAAGCTTAGTTGTCAGTTCTACTGGGTGTTGCCATATGTCGCTCCGCAGCTCCGCCAGGAGAGGACAGTCTTGCAGGACATGTTCTGGAGTCTGTTCAGCACGAAGACACTGGCAGAGAGCTGTTTGGCTCATACCTAATTTATATGAGTGTTTATTGAGTCTGCAGTGTCCAGTGCGTAAGCGAAAATTCAAATCAGTAATCGGCAGAAACATGGAGAACAACTAAAGCAGCTACTAATAAATTGCAGACATTCATTAACTTGTGCCTGCGCAGAATAGAGGGAATTAAATGGTATGATATAATAACTAATGTAGAGCTTTGGGAGAGAACTAAGCAAGCTCCAATGGACCAAGAGAGGAGGAAAAGAGGCTGGAGTTGGATAGGACACACATTGAGAAAACCGGAGAACAGCATAACTAAAATGGCTTTGCATTGGAACCCCTGGGGCATAGGGATAAAGGAAGGCCAAAAAAACACACGGAGAAAAGAGCTGGAGAAAGATAGGGTGTCATGGGAAGAGCTCTGTGTAATAGCGAAGGATAGAGCGACTTGGCTTGAGTTGGTTTAGGGCCTATGCTCCATTGGGGTATAGAAAGGCAGAAGAAGAAGTCAACATCACGCCGGCTACCTTTCATTCTGAAGACTTTACCTTTTACGTATTTAAGGCTTGTCGATCTAGGAGCAAAAGTCATGATTGGAAAGGAAAAGAAATCAGGCTGATTAGAACTGACAGTTTCGCAGTACTATAGTCAAAAACTCAACACATGCCACTACTTACCGGTGGAGTTATCCGTCCCACTCTTTGAGTGATCGGATCCGCAGTAGCCACCTCAACCCGACAGCTTTCCCCTCTTCTCACAGTGGAAATAGCCAAATCTTCTCTCGTCAGATATGTAGACCGACCTATGTCCACGACCAGGTCCTTCTGTCTAACCACCAACCGGCCACCACATTCATGTGGTATAAATATAATAGCTGCTATAGCAACCAGAATTATCCACGTAATCACACTTCCGGTGGCTGCCATGGTAACAGATGATACACTGTATCTTTGCTGAGAAAACGACTTGGAAGACAAGGTGCTGAAGTTTATCTTGAAGTCAGCCAGTAGTGTAATCTTCTGAAGACGTTAGTCAACGGGATCTGGCCAAGGAAACATGGAATCCTTCTTGATGTGCATTCATGAATACAACTTTGAATCATTTTGTCTCTTTAGGCCGTCCTACAATCCCAGCTCTGATTTCTCCAAACAGCTTTGAAATATATTTAAATCTCATTTAATAAATTAAAAAAAAAAAATTTTCGTTTCATGAAAATGTTGACATCAGTGTCTGATGCTTAAGGTTTGCGACTGCACATTCACAATCTCGACATACTTCAGCTCCAAGTCAGCAACAGGCTATTTGGTAGCAAACCTTTGTGTATACTGACAAAGGTATGAACGTCGCTCCACTCAAGAAAACAAATACAGCCTACTTTAAACTGTCTCGAAAAACCACACAAATAATAAATGCTGGAATTTCTCCCAAAGAAATCAAACTGCTTGATTATCTTACTTATTTTCCCAAAATAATAACTTCTGTGGATTTTCTTTTTAAACCCTCTTATTCAAGCGAATATACATATCTTTTTGTATTTAAGGTAAAGTAACACTGGACTAGTTTAAAAAACATCCAGATATATTTCTTTCCAATGTTCGCGCGGTGGCTTATCCAAGATCTAAAGACGAGAGAAGGTGTGAGCCATGTACAGATTACAGCCAAACGACATCTGCTCTCCAGAGGAACACATTAGGCGTAATGTTCTAATCTGCAGTAAATGACCTCAAAAACATCCAACTGTGAGAAAGGTGAGAAGATGAACTGCCTGTGCGCAGCACGTAGCTAGGTCCTCCGATTTCATCGCAGCATCGCCAGGGATCTTGCCACATCCCCGGGAAATCTTGAAGGTCGTCCAACGGTACAGCATGTTATCAGACCGGGTCTTTGTTCCTTGATGAAAAGAGAAAAAACAAGTAAGTTATGAGAACTAGCGGGGGTAGGCAGAAAAGCGACATTTCTCCCAGATTAACGGTACCTATAATGGAATCAAGGCCGAAGGGTTGCGATATCCATAGTACCGAGCCAAAGGGTTTACAACTCATGGTTTCTGGATACGTAAAAAAACAAAAAAAAAGTATACATCATAAGAACAGGCGATACGGTCTGAGAAGTAGTACATATATATATATATTATATATATATATATATATATATATATAATATATATATATATATATATATATATTATATATATATATATAGTTAGAACAACGATACGACATAAAAGGATTCCGTTTTTCCCCCTTATTTTAAAGCCCAACCCCGGCTGTAGTCGAGGGCCCTAATATAACCTAACGGTTGAACGGGGTTTAGGGATCTGCGTCGGGGTGATCCTCAGCCTAATGGTGACATGTTTTGCATTTGTGTGTTTATCGCTCGGTGTGCGGTTCTGGTGGGGTTGAATGTCACTCATTAAAACTTTCTTCTTTTTTTTTTCTTTAGCATTCCGAGACCTTGAGGTTCATTGCTGCAGATATCCCCCGCCTCCACTCATCTCTCCGGTTGACCTTTTTTTTCAGTTGGTGACATCAAGTATTTGCAGGTCTGCCTGGACATTATCTCTCCATCATCTTCTCGGTCTGCCTTGTGGTCTACGACAATTAAGCTCCCTGGTGTATACAGTTTACCTCTCTGTCATCTGACATTCTCTCAATATGCCTAAGCCCTCTAAGTCTATTAGCTCTCGTGATGCCAGTGATCAATAGTGATTTAAACATTATTAAATTTCATGGCTGCTTTTCCCTCTCTATCCCCTGCTGTTTGCAGGTCCAAAGATTCGTCGTAATAATCTGTTTTCGGAAATTTATAATAAGACTTGATCTCTTGTAGTTGAGCTCCAAGTTTCAGAGCCATATAAGACGACTAGTCTTATCAACGTTTTATATATTTTGATCTTGATGTTGCGAGACAGAGACTTTGACAGACAGCGAATTAAAGTAATACCTGTTAGGTATTCAGGGAACCATATAATTGCTAGACGCTCGTCTGTCTCCTCGAAGGGATTAGGTTCGAGTCCGCATCGAGTCGGATTTTTAAAAATGTAGAACTGACCGTGGCTCTCATGTTGAGTCAGCAGTTAATGGACACAAGAAAATGTCTTGAGAAATAAAGGCTACAGGCGTCATGATAAACACATCTCACACCGAGGACCGATAGGTCTGTTAAAATATGTTTACAATTCTAAATGGGGAGCCGTGGTGTAGAGGCTAGAAGCTCGCAAGCTGATCGGAAGGTCGTGGGTTCGAGTCGTGACGGAACCAGACTTTTTTTCTTTCAAAAATGACCTTGGCTCCCAGGTGGACCAAGCCTTGAGTGCGTACTAGGTGTAATCATGGGAAGTAAAAGGTGGCCGGCGTGATGCTGACGACATCACCCAGCAAGTACCGAATATTCTATAAAATATAGGTCTAACCCTAAATTCCCATACGCCTAAAGGCATGGAAAACGGTCCCCTTAAAGGTTTGTTGCGTATCCTTTACAGGACTTTGCAGAACCAACCCCAACAGCCCCTGGCTGTGGTGTGGTTTTTCTGGGCAAATTTACTTCTTCTTTACCTACAATTATAAACCCGATGCGATACTGACTAACAAGTGTCATGTATTTACTTTCCTTCTAAGCCAGTGGTTCTCAACCTTCCTATCGCTGCGACCCTTGAATACAGTTCCTCGTGTTGTTGCGACCCCCAAATAATTATTTTCCTTCATAACTTCGATGAATATGTGGTTTCGATGGTCTTAGACGATCCCTGTGAAAGAGTTGTTCGACCCACACAAAAAAAGGGTCGCGACCAGCAGGTTGAGAACGACTGTTCTAAGGTGAGTCCCCGTTTTCCACATGACTATGCCCTTGCAACGCACTACTGTATACGTTCGCGGTAGGGTCCAAACATGACAGGAGCCATATTCAGGGTTTTCTCTGACAGTATTTAACAGTACGCAAATTGAAGCTTTTCAATTACAATGCTACAGACAAATTAGAAGAATATTCGTGGATCAAGAAGAGGAAAAACATAGACATTTTACACATCAAGGAGAATTGGCTCATAAAGAGCGTCATTTTGGCCACATCAAACGTCATGGTGGCTTGGAAAAGACAAGGATGAATGGTGTGGAAAGCAAGGCAGGGGTCGACTTCCGCGAAGATGGATACAGGTCATTGAAGATGCATTGACATTGATAGCACAGCTGGAAAGCTGGCTAGGGAAAGGGATACATTCATGTGCCGTGGAGAGAGCGACGTTCTGTGAAGGACTTGCTGACTGATGATGATGAGTGCCAACACCCCTTCTTACTCATTATTTTGGTTTTCAGTACTACTGCTAGCATTATCATAGAAAGAGGAAATGAAATCTGAAAACTGATATGTTATGACAGTGTAGACTAGGCCCTTAGCCTTGGCTGACAGCTGGTCTACTAGGGAAGCTCTGACAGGTAGACGGATAGAGCATTGCTCACCTGAATCAGTAGCTTCTGCAGCCTGCTTTGTTTCAAATTACTAGTGTTACCTTTCCTTTGGAGTAAACAAAGCATGCCGAGTGAGGGATCATGATGCATAGGCAACATATGGTTTATAGAATACGGCTCAAAGGCCTTGTTCTAGGGACAAGAGGAACTCCCCACTTGTGAGACCCATGGGCTGTGAGTCCTATGCATCCTCGTGACACAGCAAAAACATTGTCATTGGGAAAGACGTAGAGATGCTAAGAACAACAACGACAATTAAAAAAAAAAAGAAAAAAAACAGCCCTAGTGATATTCTATAGGGCGTACAGCAATCTGCGAGAAGACCAGGACACACTGTCTATATAAGATCTCTGGGCTCCTGTTCTGACGCAAATCGATGATCAAATGCGGCAAGGAATGATGAAATCAGGGATCTAATTTGACACTAGGAAGAAGAGACGTGGTAGAGAACAGGGTGGCTTTGTATTGAAGGAGATGGAGCACTTATGAACATGCCTTAAGTGCTGACATGGCGTTCTGTGACAAAAAAATTTATAAATGACATTTGTACTGCAAACGAAGGTTAAAAGGTGTATATTGGTCAAACACACAAAAGGGAAAGATGTTGGATTTGTATAATGTTATTTCTAATACTAGAATGATAGGTTACAAGTTCAAATGTACTTCCTCCTCTAATATTTTTTTTCTTTTTCTTCTCCTCCGCCTCCTACTTCTTCTTCTTCCTCTTCTTCTTCTTCTTCTTCTTCTTCTTCTTCTTCTTCTTCTTCTTCTTCTTCTTCTTCTTCTTCTTCTTCTTCTTCTTCTTCTTCTTCTTCTTCTTCTTCTTCTTCTTCTTCTTCTTCTTCTTCTTCTTCTTCTTCTTCTTCCTGCTCATTCTTTCCCAAGCCTCCTCCTCCTTCTATCTTTCTTTCGGGTTTTTTTTTTTTTTCGTCTAGAGATTTGTATTGGCTGCGTTGTCTTTTTGTATCGATAATCAAAATCTGGGAAACAATGTAGACACACAAAACTAACTTTTTGTGTATTACACTTCACGACGTAAGCAGACCGGAAACAGAAAGTTCAGCAGTAAACAGACAGGAAACAGAAAGCTCAACAGTAAACAGACAGGAAACAGAAAGTTCAGCAGTAAACAGACAGGAAACAGAAAGTTCAGCAGTAAACAGATACGAGACAGAAAGTTCAGCAGTAAACAGACAGAAAACAAAGTTTAGCAGTAAACAGATAGGAAACAGAAAGTTCAGCAGTAAACAGACAGGAAACAGAAAGTTCAGCAGTCAACAGACAGGAAACAGAAAGTTCAGCAGTAAACAGACAGGAAACAGAAAGTTCAGCAGTCAACAGACAGGAAACAGAAAGTTCAGCAGTAAACAGACAGGAAACAGAAAGTTCAGCAGTCAACAGACTTGAGACATAAAGTACAGCAGTAAATAGACAGGAAACAGAAAGTACTGCAGGCTCATTATAGACGACCTGTAAAGAGTTAAAGTTAGTTGCGTATCCTTGACAGCTGTTCAGCAGTAAACAGACAAGAAACAGAAAGTTCAGCAGTAAACAGACAGGAAACAGAAAGTACTGCAGGCTCATTACAGACGACCTGTAAAGAGTCAAAGTTAGCTGCGTACCCTTTACAGGACGTTGCAGAACCAGCACTAACATTTTTTGTTTTGTTTTGGCTGTTGTGGTTTTTATGGCAAATTTACGTCCAGTAGTTTGCCATTTCTTTGTGATCGATCGGCTTCTCTAAACCACTGTCGAAACCAACGCAAGGCGCACGGCCCGCAGCTGGGATCGAACCCGGCATTACGAAGGGCGTTGGCAACGCCTAAGCCACAGACGCTGACGTAAAGTGGAGACGGGGTGAAATAACAATACAGCGTCTGGATGTTTCATTAATTTAATTCTCTCTGTATTTCCCCAAGAGACAGCAAAATTTAAGCATGCTCTACCAACAGAAAGGCTTCACAGAAACAGAAAACGGCAAAGAGAAAGAATATTCCAGAGCCAAGCATTAACCACATGTAAAGATGTCCACATAAACATTCATAAGAAGCATTAGAGGAAGGAGGTAATAAGTATTTTAAAATAGCTATTATCTCACAGTCCGTGTCTAGTCATGTCCATGCACAATATTCTTTCTCGTGCACTTTGAAACAGTTCTGACACTGATGATCTTTTATGCCATGACATCAGACTGTCTAGCATTTTATCTCCCGATCTATCCGTCTCTTTTCCCTCTAACTTTTCCACTATCACGATTTACTCTAGTTTTCGCCTTTTCAGTACAAGCTCAAAGAATGTATATTCCCCTCTTCTCATTTAATTCCCTGCTATCTTCAAGTTTCAAACATAGCGAAAATCACTGGCCGTTTAATTACTTGGAGAATGGCGCTGCGAGGAGTTACCAGGGGATATGAGCGATGCTAAAACTCAGGGGAAGGATGAGACGGGCATACAATCAGACGGTTACTGGTACCATCGGAAATGGAACTCTTCGCTTGCTGCTGAAGACGGGGACTGAGCACTTATGAGCGTGTCCCGGGTGCTGTGATGTCGATTCTTTATTCATCATTCAACGTGCTTCAACATTCAACATGCTTACCTTTCAGCGTATCTAAAATATGGACACAGGAACAATTATACTACGACTACTACTGGTGCTGCTGCTGCTGATTATTATTATTATTATTATTATTATTATTATTATTATTATTAATATTATCATTATTATTATTATTATTATTATTATTATTATTATTTCGTATCTTCTTTCTCCTCCCTTTTCCTCCTTCTTTTTGTTCTTCTTCTTGTCTTCATCGTCGTCGTCGTCCTCCTCAATCCGTTTTCTTATGACAGACTATTGGAAGCTAAACTCACTTTGCTGTTCAATTGTGCCAAGGGTCACAGGCGTGATGGCCTGCGCCAGTCTTAAAGGCGCTAGATGATGATGATGGCAGAGGCGAGTGCAAAAGGCCCACACGGCACTAAAACGTGAGACGAGTGTTTCTCGAGTTTAGCGAGAGACAGCGGTGACCCATGCGTGACCTGCAGCTGAGCTGACAGTTATCCCGTGTGCAGTCTGTGCCACTCAGTCGTTGAGATAGTCCGAAAGTATGTAGAGATGTGTGCGACTATTCGTAAGTGTGAGTATTATTCTATTCCGGTGAGATTTGGACGATTTATTAGAATTGTGTGTATCGTTCGGAATGCTCCAGTGGAGGGTAGATAATGGAGACAAGCCGTTGAGGGCCCAACATCTCCTTATGATCGATATGTGAGGATGTGTTTCTGGTCGCATTGGAGGCTGACTCGGCGACTACGTTTCGTGGAGGCGTATCGCTGTGTGCAGCGTCATTAGTTAGTTATGGCCGGTTTCCGGTGACCCAAACCTAGTGAGGTGTTTATAAACGGCTACCGGTGACCCCAGGACCAGGCTTGTAGGTCAAAGGCTTCTTCTGTTGTGGACTCACGTCAAGTCGAGGCTGGGTGTCGCCTTACGAGGTGATACCGCCTGGGAAGTATACCAGAGAGTGTCTGGGAGTATGAGACAGACAGTTATTCTGTAATCACAAGTTCATCTTCATCGTTAAACTGTGTTTCGTCCTAATAGTTATATTGGTGCACGATTTTAAAGATGACTTTTCTCGTATTGTTGACATGGTTGGCTGTAGACCGTTATCAGCGTTAGTTTTAGGATATGACTATTTTAACTGTATTAGTGAAGTACTCTCCGGTCGTGAACCAAATCAGTCGTCTGATAGTCGACTTGAGATCTTTCGCATACATGGGTGAAGCATAATCATTCATCCCTAGACACTCGGCAAGTAGACGGTGCCTTACAAACATTCGCTTTACGACACAGACAAGATGTTCAGCCTCCCTCGGCAAATGTCACAACGTCCAGATAGCCATTGCTTTAGAGACATAACTGAGATTCCATTAGCAGAACTGAGGTTCCAGTAACAAAACCAAGGTTCCAGTAAGAAAATGTGGTTCCAGTAGCACAACTGAGGTTCCAGTAACCAAACTGAGGTTCCGGTAACAAAACTGAGGTTCCGGTAACAAAACTGAGGTTCCGATAACAAAACTGAGGTTTCGGTAACAAAACTGAGGTTCCGGTAACAAAACTGAGGATCCAGTAACAAAACTGAGGTTCCAGTAACAAAACTGAGGATCCAGTAACAAAACTGAGGTTCCAGTAACAAAACCAAGGTTCCAGTAAGAAAATGTGGTTCTAGTAGCACAACTGAGGTTCCAGTAACAAAACTGAGGTTCCGGTAACAAAACTGAGGTTTCGGTAACAAAACTGAGGTTCCGGTAACGAAACTGAGGATCCAGTAACAAAACCTAGGTTACAGTAAGAAAATGTGGTTCCAGTAGCACAACTGAGGTTCCAGTAGCACAACTGAGGTTCCAGTAACAAAACTGAGGTTTCGGTAACAAAACTGAGGTTCTGGTAACAAAACTGAGGTTCCAGTTACAAAGCCGTGGCTCCAGTAACAAAACAGAGATTCCGGTAACAAAACTGAGGTTCCGGTTACAAAACTGAGGTTCCGGTTACAAAGCCGTGGCTCCAGTAACAAAACTGAGGTTTCGGTAACAAAACTGAGGTTCCGGTTACAAAACTGAGGTTCCGGTTACACAGCCGTGGCTCCAGTAACAAAACTGAGGTTTCGGTAACAAAAGAGTGGTTCCGGTAACAAAATTGAGGTTACAGTTAGACAAAACCGACGTTCCAGTAAGAAAACTGTCATTCCAGTAGCAAAACTGTGGTTAAAGTAATAAAACTGTGGTTACAGTAACAAAACCTAGGTTCCAGTAACAAATCTTTGTTCCAGTAAAAAACCTTAAATTCCAGTAACAAATCTGGGGATCCAGTAGCAAAACTGAGGTTTCAGTAATAACTTTGAGGTTTCAATAACAAAACTGATGTTCCAGTAGCAAATTAGAGTTTTAGGTGACAAAACTGCGATTTCAGTAATAAATATGAGGTTTCTAGTAACAAAATTGACATTTGTATTAAAAAACTTTTTTACGTGATAACCTCGTTTACCTTCTCTCAATGTTCCCTTTTCTTAAAGTCTTACCAAAAACTGCTTATCCAGCCTGCCACGCTAACTGTCAACCGCACGCCCTGAGGCCCCAGCAACAGAACCTCCTACTCGTCACAAACCCTAAAGAATTACATTTATTTGCCGTTGCATGTTGTATCCATTTTGTTTTTATTACGGCTGTTGACTTCTCACACTTCAGAGACTGCTAGATAAACATAAAAAGAAAGGTTCCTCGAGCATTGAAATACGCGCGCGTGAACACACACACACACATTCACACACCCACGCGCACACACACGCGCGCACTCACACACAATCACACACAAACACCGACTCGCGGTTGTCTGGCAATTCATAATTTACCTCTTTCGCCTACATCTGGCTGTGAAAATGGAAACCTGGCGTGTTCGTTTTTAACGTGAGTTAAAACAAAAATATACAGCGTAGTCATCGTTTGACAGGGTTCCTCAGCATGTGGGAGAAAACTAAGCAAGAGTTGTGCGTTCTGGAGCCGCTGACACGAAGAAAACATAAAGGTGGGATCGGGAGCGCCTAATAGGACTTTATTAAGTGCTTAATAATATTATTAATGTATAGACATATACTTTAAATTATATGAAGCGCATAAACTCCCCGGGTGGGTTCCGGTGCTTTGCTTGAGACATACAAGAATAGAACCTACCCGACAAGCATGTCGTAAGAGTATACTAACTGGGGTTTCCTTTGAAGTCGGAATGCATCTGCCCGAATTGCAAGAGACAGTCAGCTGGCAACAAATAAGACAGCAAAGCTGATGGACACACAAAAAACAGGCCCTGTCACAAAGCCAAAGTCCAAATGGATGAACAACCAGGACTTTCCACTGGAGCTTACAGCCGGAGAACAAAGAAGAAGAAGAAATTGTGTGAAATGTATAAACGAAAACTTGAACATGAGAACTGTTTCCATTTCCGGAGGGGGCTGTAGGTTCTCAAGTCCCTAGGTTCCGTTCTCTCTGATGTGTATGTCAGTAATGTAGATGTTCACTTGGTGCGCCTTGTGGTACATAGAGGGGGAGGTGCTTTCAGAGGAAAAGCATGTAAAGTAAGAGTGGAAAATGAATGGTGAAGAGTGGGACATGAATTGTGAGAAATGAAAAAGCAAAGGAAAACTGTTTAACTGTCGCGAGTGAGCGATGAGTGCTCGACGAATGAAGATTTGTATTATGTTTTTGTAATGACGGAGGGTGGGGGTGGGGAGGGGTTGGTGGTCTGATTTAGCTCAATCCCCCAAGCTCTAATCATCGCTTGATTCTGTTATTCACCCTTCTCTCTCTCTCTCTCTCTCTCTCTCTCTCTCTCTCTCTCTCTCTCTCTCTCTTACACACACACACTCACTAACTCTCTCTCTCACACACACACTCACTAACTCACTCTCTCTCTCACTCACTAACTCTCTTTCTCTCTCTCACTCACTAACTCACTCTCTCTCCCTCACTAACTCTCTCTCTCTCTCTCTCTCACTCACTAACTCACTCTCTCTCTCACTCACTAACACTCTCTCTCTCTCTCACTCACTAACTCTCTGTCTCTTTCTCACTCACTAACACTCTCTCTCTCTCACTCACTAACTCTCTGTCTCTCTCTCACTCACTAACTTTCTCTCTCTCACTCACTAACTCTCTCTCTCACTAACTCACTCTCTCTCTCACTCACTAACTCTCTCTCTCTCTCACTCACTAACTCTCTGTCTCTCTCTCACTCACTAACTCTCTCTCTCACTCACTAACTTTCTCTCTCTCACTCACTAACTTTCTCTCTCTCACTCACTAACTCTCTCTCTCACTCGCTAACTCACTCTCTCTCTCACTAACTTTCTCTCTCTCACTCACTAACTTACTCTCTCTCTCACTAACTTTCTCTCTCTCACTCGCTAACTCACTCTCTCTCACTCACTAACTCTCTCTCTCTCTCACTCACTAACTTACTCTCTCTCTCACTAACTCACTCTCTCTCACTCGCTAACTCTCTCTCTCTCACTCACTAACTTACTCTCTCTCTCACTAACTCACTCGCTAACTCACTCTCTCTCACTCACTAACTCTCTCTCTCTCTCTCTCTCTCTCTCTATATATATATATATATATATATATATATATATATATATAAATCTCACTCTCTCTCTCTCTCTCTCTCTCTCTCTCTCTCACACACACACACACACAACATTCAGTATACCAGCTCTGCATTTTACTCGCACGCAGTCTAAAACTCCAGAGCGGTCTACGTAAGTATCAAGCACTTTATATAATTCCGCAATTTATTATTTATTTGGCTTCATTTGTTTACACAAATATGTGAGAATCGTATTAGAGCAGCGGTTCGCAATCTGTGGGTCAAGCGACCCCTCCACCAAGGTCGCCTTAAACCATTGAAACACACATATTCACTTAAGTTTTAAAGAAGCAACGAAGATAATTTTATTGTTGGGTGTTTACTACAACATCAGGAAATTCATGAAAGGGTCGCGGCATCTGGAAGGTTGGGAACCACTGTGTTAGAGTCATTTTACAGTTAGTTCATTTTTGTTTGTATTGTTTTTGTTTCTCATCATTGTTCTGCCGATGAAGACTAATCTCCGCAATGTCCTGAATTCGTTTATTATTTCTTTTGACATATAATTGAAGTGTTTCCAAATTCTTCTTTTTTAAGATCTGAAAAGCCATGCGGTTGCTGTTTGCCTGGTTCACTATAAATGGGTCTAGAGTTGTTAAGATTCCAGTTATTGACATCCCCCTGTGGGATGCAATTTTTAGTTGTTTTGAAGCACCACCTTGGCTTTTTCCCGGGGCCCTAAATATAGCCCGGCCTTAAATATAGGTCTCCGGGACCTCTCCACGGGTGATCCTCATCCGTATCATGGCACTTTGTGTCACCGCGTGTATATCGCTTGTGGGATGTCCTGGTGGGGTACAACTTTACCTACCTACCTTAAGATGCAAAGTAGACGTTTATAGGCAGTGAGCCTGGAAATAAACATTTTTCCACCCACACACGCATGCCTGCGCACAAGAAGGAACCCGTTTTTTGTGTGCCAACCATGGCTTCGTCAGACACTTTAAGCCGAAGGTGTTTCCCCTGTAAGCAGAGTAATGATATCACATTTGACGCTTGCTATCATTTCTAGTTATCTGATCAGGGGAAATCATAGTGAGGCATCTATCTGAGAAACACCTGCACTTTCTGAATGCCATTTTCACGTTTTCGCTACTTCTAAAAGCAATCTCTATCCTCATAACAGCAGAGATTAGATAACTAAGAAGAGCAGCTGGGATAACAAAAAGAAACATAAATCCTGAGAAATTAAAAGACTGGCTAAAACGAGGAGAATTCTTGAATAAAGAGGACCGGACGAGTGGGTTTGGCCCTATGACGAGACTGCCCTGGGACAAGCTGTCATAGAGTACCACGCCGAAGAAATATGATGGACACAGAGCAAGAGAAAGATCACACAAAGAGTGGAACGACGGCACCAAGAGCAACCTTATGTCGCGCATTAGAAAGAACAGACAGAAGATACTTAATCTCCCCAAACAATCAACCTTTTCTATTTATTTCTCCACGAGACAGCAGAATTTAAACATTCTATATTAACAGAAAGGCTTCACAGAAGAAGAAAAAAAGACAGAAAACGACGAAGAGAAAGAATAATCCAGAGCCCCGCATAAAAACATGTAAAGATGTCCACATAAAAATTGATAAAAAGCATTAGAAAAAGGAGGCAATAAGGATTTTCTAATCGCTATTATCAGTCGGCACACCACGGGACTCTAGAACAAGGATATTCGTGTAAAATGTGTAATCTTTAAATGCAAAGCGTTCAGTTAAACGTGCTTATCTCTAGACGAAGATATACTATTTCTGCATTATTTCTTTTGTGTTACACTTTGTTTCGTGTGATAGTTTAAACTGTTTTCTGGGCATATTTTGCGTCTTCGTAATATTTTATTTTACACACTTTGTTCCGTTATCTGTGCTTTCTAATTTTACAAGCGGGTCATGATTTGTATAGATTATTAGGCATGTCATCATGAATATCATCATGAATATCATCATTAATATCATCATCACGTAGTGCCTTTAAACAACACACATGACTTACAGACTATTCCTACATTCTATTCTATTCTGTGGAACCCTTTCAGTATATGGATATAATCTACATTCCTCTCTGGGTTTCTCTTGGACTCCCTCGTGTCCTCAATCAATTTCTTTTCCATTTCAGTGCTTGTCTGTGGATTCTTTGTCAGCTTTTCTTCGTGGGTATATCACCATTTTCTTTGCCTTGTAACCTGATGGGACATGACAACCAGAAAATTCAGGCTGGTGATGAAGGCAACACTGACTGCAGTCAAGCTAGTATCAAGAAATATAGTTAGTGGGTATTTAGCGTCCTTTGGATATTTTATCCAGGCAATGCCGGTGTGTTGGGAAACGAGCAGGCAGATGGACTGGCCGGTTCGGCACCACTTAGTGGTTAATTTATATATGACAAGCTAGATGTTGTAAGGGCTCTTCGGGAGCAGGTGAACAGTACGAAGGCACAAATTAATCATTACGGTCTGGGGACAACGGCGCTGCGGTGAGTGACCCGGAGATCTGGCCGTAACGGATGCACAATCAGTTACCGGTGCCATCAGAATTGAAACTCTTCACTTGCTGCTGAAGATGGGGAAAGAGCGCTTATGGGAGTTTCCCGAGTGCTATGGTGTCGATTCTTAATTAAATATTCATTCAACATTAAAAAAATATATCCACCTAAGCATGACAAAGAAGCCTAACAAAGGGAGAATGGGGAAATAAAATACAGGAACAATTGGAAGTGTCGATCAGACCAGAGCCTTCATCGACAATCAATAAAATAATTTTGTTTTTCGACAGCTGCGACAATCGAGCACTACTTCTCGCGGATAGTAAAAGTAAAGTAAAGCACCCTTTCCCATGCCTTTTAGACGTATTGGGTATATAGGGCCAGACAGATATTTTATAGACCAACGGCACAAGACGGGTGATGTCGTCAACATCGCGCCGGCCATTTTTTTTAAAGTCCGCCCCCCCCCCTCCCCTTTTCCCCTTTCACGCAGGAAACGAACCAACGACCTTCCGATCCGCAGGCGAGCATCTAGCCGCTACGCCACGGCGATCTCGAGGATAGTGGAAGTATTTAACCCATTCCCTAACCTCAAACTTTTCGTCGAAGTTTACAGCCGATGAACGCGAAGAAGAAGAAGAAGACAATGATATCTGGATACTAAATTGCCGCTTGTTGGCAATAGTTGATTTTATTTGACACCTTAATTCACGTAAACGTTTTTCGCAAAGTTCCGGTTAATGGTGACTGGGATTTCTATTTACATTCTCCTTTTTTTCAAGATCACATTTTTTTAAGTTAAGTTGAATTGGCGGAAAAGGGGGGGGGGGTGCATAGGGTTCTAGCCATATATTAAAGGGAGTGCAACCTGAAATAGGTTGAAAACCCCTGGCTTGAAGGTTTTAAAATTGTGTCGCATTTTCGGTTAAAGGGAGCTGGCGTGGTCTAACGACTAGATGCTCGCCTGATGATCGGAAGGTCGTGGGTTTGTGTCCTGGCCGAGGCATACTTTTTTTTTTTCAAAAATGACCTTGGCTCCTAGGTCGACCCATCCTTGAGTGGGTAGCAGGTACAGTCCTGGGAAGTAAGAGCGGCAGGCGTGCTGTCTGGTTTATAAAATATAGGTCTAATCCTACATTCCCGATACGCCTGGAGAAGTTTGCTTTACTTTAATTTATATCAGTTAACAAAAATCGTTGGATGATTTATAGAGTTCGATTTTCGACGGACGGTTTATAATAACAAAACCCGCTGTCATGGCAGTCAGACAGGGGTCCGCAAGTCACACCGTGGAAGCGACCGGATCCTCACCCCTGAATATATTCCTAAAGACAACAGCGGATGCCCTTTCTTCTTTTTAAAGTTTTAAATTCCATGCCGTTTCGCGTTGGTAGTCATGTCTATCCACAACCTTCTGTCACGTGTACTTTCAATCAACTCTGACATAGCTGATCTTCCATGCCATGATGTCAGACTGTCCAGCATCTGTTTTCTCGGTCTCCATCTGCCTTTCCTCCCCTCCGACAAGCCTTTTTCCCTTTTTATCACATGACATGTTTAATCTAATATCGTATCTTTCACTCATTCGCAATTGGTCTTTAGAATGTCTGCCTTGTTCAAAACGAGTCTTCCTGCTACTGTCGATCTTGTAGCCAAAGAGTCAGCTCTTTCGTTATCTCGCACTCCTGTATGTGCGAGACAGTATATTGACTAAAAACAGGCGTCGAAAGTTGAAATAAAACTGAAATAATTGCTGGACACGCTAGAGTTCATCAAGTGCCATATGTAGCATGAGACTCCTATGTTTGACATGTCTGTGTATAAAAATATATAAAGCCGTGTACTGGTCGTGATGAAAGCGAAATTATGTTTGACACATTCTGATTGCGGGTAGGCATGGCATTATCGTGTTAAAGAAACAATGTGTTTTGCGAGTCCATGGTAGATATTGTAAATACCAACACTGCGGTATTTGTAAAACTTTGTATATAAGTAGATGTTTGCAGCAGGGATATTGTGTATTGTGAATTAAATTGATTTAATTATCGAATAAGTAAGGATCATTTAGGTCAAATTATGAAAACGATATACGGATAATTGGGAAAACATGTGAAAACGAAGTGGAGGTAGTTGTGATAACGTAATGAATGTGTCGAGGTCGAGATAAGTGAAGTAACGCTGTGCACATCAAGTCGAGATAACCGAGATAGCACCGTACACGTGACGGGGAGATAACAGCTTACGCTGTACACCTACCGTATAGATAATTTAGGTAATCCTGTACACTTCAAGTGAAGATAACCGAGATAGCACGGTACACTACGTGGAGATAACTTAGATAACCATGTACACATCATGGGGAGATAACAGAGATAGCACTGTACATATGACGTGGATAACTTAGATTTTTCTGTACACATCAAGTGGAGATAACAGAGATAGCACTATACACATCTAGTGGAGATAACCGAGATAGCACGGTACATATGACGTGGAGATAACTTTGCTAATTCTGTACACATCAAGTGGAGATAACAGAGATAGGACTGTGCGCAACCAGCGCAGATAACCGAGATAGCATTGTACACATGACGAGAAAATAACTCTAAACGTGAAGATAACGCTAAAACTGTAATTAAAATAACAATAACTGTCACAAAGATCGACTTTATTGCACCGATTGTATCTCATTTGGCCCGGTCCCTCTTTGCAGAACAGATAGCCCAATCCCGAGAGCGTCACACACAGCACGACCTCTGTAGCTTCAGTCACAAAACTAGAGTGATTTCAGTAAAACAGAGGAATATCAGTAAAACTGAGGGATTTCAGTAACAACTAAACCCATGAAGCAAACCCCTACAACATTTAGAGCACGGAGCAGGCTTCTTGACAACTTTACCAGGGAGAACCCCCCCCCCCCCCCCCCCCTCCCCCTTTTCCTCCTTTTTTTAAAAATTTTGTTCCCTCTTCCAAAACAGAAATTGAAGTGAATTGGTGAAAACAAGAAACTGGCGAGGGTAAACTCGGTAAGAATAAAATCGCAGTTAACTAGTGAATCTGCAAAGGTAAAATTATTTAGCAAACTGAAACAACATCCGAAGATATAAAGTATGCTATACTAACCAGATAAATAAACAGAAAAGTGGGTGGGGACCCTTGAAGCCGTAGAAAAAAAATATTATATATATATATATAATAAACAAACAGGCAATGTACTGATCTGCACTCATAGAAAGAAGTAGAACGATTAAAAGGCACACTAGCCAATATAAAAATCTATAGTTACGGTGCCGGGAACCGAACCAGTCATCAGATTATATGCCTCCATAGAAGATAAAACACATGTTAGAAATAGCGCACATTTTCCCTAGATTTGTTACAACTACTACGGTTTACTGTAGTTATAAATGTGCACACTCCAATGCTTGTATTGATTATTTTGAAACTGTTGCTAATTTTTGATAAAACTTGATGTATGAATGAAATGATGTAAGAACGGAGGGAGACCTCGAAGGGGAGTATGTTAGACGGGTTTGTATGCCTAATTCTTAAACCTTTAAAAATAAAGTTTGTTCGTTCGTTCGTTCTCTAAATGGCATTTGCGCCTCGCTTTGGAAACAAGTGTATTAAGATATATGACCAGCTAGGCACACCTAAAATAAATATGTCTTCGTTGACCATGTCTATCGTACCGCTTGAAATCCACAACTATGAAATACAGATAGAATTCATCTCAAACCATTGAAATGGCACCTTAAACTTATATTAATCAAGAGTATGTCGAATAACAAACACAGGAGCAATTTAACCAGGCCGATTGTAATGCTTTGTCTAGAATGCAAAAGACATTTATTTAAAAAAGATATTTGATTGGCAGGTTCTGCTGTGTTATACGTAATACACATAAGCAGAGGGGAACCAAATTATTTTAGAATGTGTGTTGTATTCTAGACAAAGCATTACGGTTTGTTGTGTTTGTAAATTGTTGCTGTGTTTGTTGTTCGACCTATGCTTGGTTAATGTAAATTATAAAATATAAAGTGTACTGTTAAGTTTATTGGTTTTTAAACAAAAAGTAATTAGTAAACTGTCTTTATTACCAGTCCGTACAGTTTTCTAGGGCGATATAAGTTGAGTAATATGTTTGTACAGTTTTCTAGGGCGATGTAGGTAGAGTAATATGTGCGTACAGTTTTCTAGGGCGATGCAGGTAGAGTAATATGTGCGTACAGTTTTCTAGGGCTATGCAGGTAGAGTAATATATGCGTACAGTTTTCTAGGGCGATGTAGGTAGAGTAATATGTGCGTACAGTTTTCTAGGGCGATGTAGGTAGAGTAATATATGCGTACAGTTTTCTAGGGCGATGTAGGTAGAGTAATATATGCGTACAGTTTTCTAGGGCGATGTAGGTAGAGTAATATGTGCGTACAGTTTTCTAGGGCGATGCAGGTAGAGTAATATGTGCGTACAGTTTTCTAGGGCGATGTAGGTAGAGTAATATGTGCGTACAGTTTTCTAGGGCGATGCAGGTAGAGTAATATGTGCGTACAGTTTTCTAGGGCTATGCAGGTAGAGAAATATGTGCGTACAGTTTTCTAGGGCGATGCAGGTAGAGTAATATGTGCGTACAGTTTTCTAGGGCGATGTAGGTAGAAGAATGTGTGCGTACATTTTTCTAGGGCTATGTAGGTAAAGTAATATGTACGTACAGTTTTCTAGGGCGATGCAGGTAGAGTAATATGTGCGTACAGTTACTAGGGCGATGTAGGTAGAGAAATATGTGGGTACAGTTATTAGGGCGATGTAGGTAGAGAAATATGTGCGTACAGTTATTTGGGCGATGTAGGTAGAGAAATATGTGCGTACAGTTACTAGGGCGATGTAGGTAGAGAAATATGTGCGTACATTTTTTAGGGCAATGTAGGTAGAGAAATATGTTTGTACAGTTTTCTAGGGCGATCTAGGTAGATTAATATGTGCGTACAGTTTTTTAGGGCGATGTAGGTAGTGCTGGCGCCACCGACTGCGCAGGTCAAGATTTTCTTTTCTTTTTCAAAACCCTGACAGAAAAATAGGAAATTTCCTAACTTGGGGCCGAACTCGGTTCTTCTACATGAGAGCCCCACGTTGTGACCGCTCAGCCAGCTCCTCTATTACACATGAATGATGTGGTTAACATTACGTCGGCCATATTTACTTTCGATAATATTTCCCGCTACCAGTTTAAAGCGCGTCGATTTGGTTGGGGGAGGGGGGGGGCAGGGTGAGTTTACAAATCTGTGAGAAAGATGTTAACATATAACACATTAGCCAGCAGAATGGACGTAGTAGTTAGTGCTCTTCTGTTGCTCCAGTGTTAGTGCTGGGTAGGTATGGGGAGTCCGCGTCTGTAGCTTGGGCGTTGCTAACGCGATTCGCAATGCCGTTCGATCCCAACAGCAGGCATTTTTACTGCAGACCGTCTTGCGTTGGTTTTGACAGTGGTACCGAGAGTCGACCGTTGAGTAGCAATGGCAAACTACTGACTGTAAATATGTCAAGAAAAACCACAACAGCCCTCCCAAAAAAGCAAATACTGAGGTTGGTTCTGCAACGTCTTGCAAAGAACATGCAAGTAACTTTAGATATAAGGAAAAAATTGTGGCACGGAATGACAAGTATACAGACAGGCAGACAGAGAGGCCGACAGAAGGGCTGACTGACGGACGGACGGATGAACAGACAGACGGACGGACGAACGGACAGACAGACCGACAGACAGACAGACAGACAGACAGACAGACAGACAGACAGACAGACAGACAGACAGACAGACAGACAGACAGACAGACAGACAGACAGACAGACAGACAGACAGACAGACAGACAGACAGACAGACAGACAGACAGACAGACAGACAGACAGACAGACAGACAGACAGACAGACAGACAGACAGACAGACAGACAGACAGACAGACAGACAGACAGACAGACAGACAGACAGACAGACAGACAGACAGACAGACAGACAGACAGACAGACAGACAGACAGACAGACAGACAGACAGACAGATAGATAGATAGATAGATAGATAGATAGATAGATAGATAGATAGATAGATAGATAGATAGATAGATAGATAGATAGATAGATAGATAGATAGATAGATAGATAGATAGATAGATAGATAGATAGATAGATAGATAGATAGATAGATAGATAGATAGATAGATGGAGACAGACAGACAGACAGACAGACAGACAGACAGACAGACAGACAGACAGACAGACAGACAGACAGACAGACAGACAGACAGACAGACAGACAGACAGACAGACAGACATATGGACAGATAGATAGATAGATAGATAGATAGATAGATAGATAGATAGATAGACAGACAGACAGACAGACAGACAGACAGACAGACAGACAGACAGACAGACAGACAGACAGACAGACAGACAGACAGACAGACAGACAGACAGACAGACAGACAGACAGACAGACAGACAGACAGACAGACAGACAGACAGACAGACAGACAGACAGACAGACAGACAGACAGACAGACAGACAGACAGACAGACAGACAGACAGACAGACAGACAGACAGACAGACAGACAGACAGATAGATAGATAGATAGATAGATAGATAGATAGATAGATAGATAGATAGATAGATAGATAGATAGATAGATAGATAGATAGATAGATAGATAGATAGATAGATAGATAGATAGATAGATAGATAGATAGATAGATAGATAGATAGATAGATAGATAGATAGATAGATAGATAGATTAGATAGATTAGATAGATAGATAGATAGATAGATAGATAGATAGATAGATAGATAGATAGATAGATAGATAGATAGATAGATAGATAGATAGATAGATAGATAGATAGATAGATAGATAGATAGATAGATAGATAGATAGATAGATAGATAGATAGATAGATAGATAGATAGATAGATAGATAGATAGATAGATAGATAGATAGATAGATAGATAGATAGATACTACGTACGTACATTTATACATTCATAAACTTCAATATCATTATGCCTCCGTCTAGATTATTTTCTACAGTTCTAGTGGCAAGGATTATCCGGGCTTTTAGACAGGCCTACGGCACCGCCTCGATAACCTGACACTGCGCTATGACGGGTCTGCAGATGGGAATTCTGTTAGCAGACAAATCTTGACGCGAGCTTCCCCGTGCAGATGTGCTTGTCGATTCTCTCTCGGTTGTACTTGGTTGGCAGGCGCATGGACGCAAGGAAAACATTTAGACTGAGGGGTAGCGCTGAGCATACCTACACCCATTTCTGAGGGTAGCTCTAGGGAGCCTAAGCCTTGCTGTATTGCTTAATGCAGTGATTCCAAAACTGTGCGCCGCGGCGCCCCGAGGAGCCGCGACCTCTTCACAGAGGCGCCGCGAACTATTGTAAAAGCTTAAAAATTAATTTAACTAAGACACTAATAGTCATACTTTTACTTAGGTTAGGGCGTCCTGAAAAAGAAAATTAATTTCAAAAGGCGCCACGACCAAGAAAAGTTTGGGAAACACTGGCTTAATTATATTATTATAATAATAATTATCCAGTGAACTAGTTGCGTGTCCTTTACAGGACGTTTCAGAACCAACCACAGCATTTTTTGGTGGGGAGGGGAGTGGTGGTTTTTTGGGGCAAATTTTACGTTCAGTAATTTGCCATTGCTCTCTGGACGGTCTGCTTCTTGATACTACGGTCGAAACCAACGCAAAGCTTGTTATATTTATTTTCCTGTCGATTTATTATTGAACCCTTTTCCAAGCTTTCATGCGTGTTAGACCTATATTTTATATACCAACCGGTTTCGGTCGATAAGGTGGTCAGCATCAAACCGGTCGCCTCTACTTCCTAGGACTTTACCTGGTACCAATTTAAGGTTATGTCGACCTGGAAGAGAAGGTTATTTTGGGGAAATAATCCGGCAACGTAGAGACCTGAACCCACGACCTTCGAATCTGCAGGCAAGCATCGAGCCGCTATACCATGGCAGTTCCCCTGTTTAATATTATAAGTGTTTGTATTACTTACTAAAACAAGGCTTGAGTCCCTTTATCCCCTTCCCTAGAGAATATTTAAGGGGGTTGATCAAAAGGCAGGTCCAACAAGTGCCGTCTTAATATAGGACGCAATTTTTCGTTACTTTAAAGCCCCAGCCTTGCTGTTGCCGGGGGCCCTAATATAACCCAACCTGTGGGTTAAACAGGGTTTCTGGGACCTGTCCCCAGGTAATCCTCATCCGAATGGTGGCATCTTGTGTCACCGCATGTTTGGCGCTCGGTGTGATGTCCTCGAGGGGGCTGAACGTTAATGAATCAATTAGTCAGCCCCCGCACCCCTCCCTCTTTCCCACTTCTTATTTCTTCTGTATGCTGGTTCCTGTGAATCTACCTACGTCAGAACTGGGAGCTGTGTATGGCCAACGCCACCGAAGTTAACTATTTGGCCGAATATACACAAGCAGGACACGTTGAAGTTTATTATCTTGTGTGCCGCGGGAATGTGATTATAAAATATTCAAATATGTCCCAAAATGCTTGAGTTGTACACTAAAAATCTTCTTTATCACTTTGCCAAATGTATTTTATTGGGTAATAATCCCGAAGTCGCATTTATGGACACTAAGCCACAACTACTGGAAACTATTTCAGCCATTGTATTTAGCGCAACAGCCACACACACACACACACACACACACACACACACACACACAAATGCTGGGTTGATTCTGCAGCGTCATGTAAAGGATACGCAGCTAACTTGTATTTAGAGCAAAGCTCCGTTGAAGATGGTCATTTTTTTTAACTGAACCAACAACAAGATTGGAAGTGGTGGAAAATTTCGAATATCTTGGGTCACTGGTTACCAACAATGGTGACACAATGAAAGAAATTAAACGGCGACTATCCATTGCTCTTCAAAGACTAAAACAACTGAATAAATTATGGAATTGTACAGATAGAATTACAAAGGTCAGATTTTTAAGAGCATGCATCTTTCCCATTGCAACATACGCCTGTGAGACCTGGACACTTACTAAACAAGCGGAACAGCGCATAAATGCATTTGAATATAAATGTTACAGACAGGTTCTAAGAATATCTTGGGTAAAGAAAAGAACAAATGCATCCATACTTCAAGAGCTGAATATTGAAGAGGGTTGGCTAGTAAAGACAATAAAACAAAGAAAATTGAAATATTTTGGTCACTTGAAACGTCATGGAAGTCTAGAGAGAACAATAATGGAGGGGTATATGCCTGGGAAGAGAGGAAGAGGAAGGCCAAGGATGTGGCAGATGATCTCCAGATGGGTGTATCAGACGCAGGACATCTTGCTCAGGATAGGAAGGTTTTCCGGAGGGTTGTTATGGCAGCGAGGTTCCGCGAGGGACATGCTACTGAATGAATGAATGAATGAATGAATGAATGAATGAATGAATGAATGAATGAATGAATGAATGAATGAATGAATGAATGAATGAATGAACCAACAACTGAAGCCGTCGGTTCTTGAATGATCACAGCCTACACTTGGAAATAAATAAAAATACTCACAATTAGGGCTGTACCGAATAGTGATTTTCACTATTCGGCCGAATACGAATAGCTGGACCAACTAACTATTCGGCCGAATACGAATACGAATAGTGAATCATCATCATCAGGTGCTTTGTCGACTGGCATGGGCGATTATGTCTCGCTATAATCTGCGATCTCCTGCAGCATGTATTAGTTCGTGTGCTGACACACCTCCATGCCATGCAACAAGACTGTCAAGAATCTTCTCTTCCTCTATCCATCCTTCCACATATCTTTCCAGTGGTCACCACATGTTCCATTTTCCCTTATCTTATAACATGGCCGATAAATGATGACTGTCTCCTTCTGATGTCTGTGTGTAGTTGTCTTCGGGTTCCCGCCTCTTTCAAAACCTCTTGGTTTGCATAACATGTTCTTCATTTTATAAAATGCAGTTTTGCCTGTCCTATTCTGTTTCTTTTCTCAGTTATGTATTTTCCATCTGATGTTATCCATGTGCCCAGATACTTAAATTTCTGTACTTGTTCCAAAATAACACCATTGACTTTTATTACACATTTAGGAATAATAATTTTTTTTGATACCACCATTACTTATGTCTTCCCACTATTTAAACTGAGGCCCATTCTTCCACTTTCGTGTATAAAATAGATCTAAAAAGAAAACATCCATAATGTCAAATGAACGCTGAGATTTTACTTCACAAAATGTAGTACAGAATAGTGAACCTTTAAAAACATTTTGTTTTGCATCCTTCAGTCAGTCAGTCTATGGTAACTAATACATAGGAATTAAAGTATTCTTAGTTTTATAACAAGTAAATAAACTTGTAAATGTCACTGACAGCTTAGTTAATCCATGAAAGCGGCATTAGCTTTCCAAAAAAAATCGTTCCATGTTGTCAGCATTAAGGCAGCTTCATGTCTCACTGAAGGTATTTCCAGCTGTACTAAACAGACGTTCACTTGGTACGCTCGTAGGTGGTGCACGAAGATAACGATTGACAGTATGAACCAAGGTGGGACATCTTGATATGTTTATTTTCTACCAGTCCAGAAACGGGTGTAAGGTAACCATTATTCGTATTCGGCCCGACCTCAACTATTCGGCCGAATTCCGAATAGTTATTAGGTCCACTATTCGGCCCCGAAGCGAATACGAAGCGAATATTCGGTACAGCCCTACTCATAATTTTAAAACTATAAATGATGGCGGTCTGCCATGGAGGAAAGAAGATCAAAGCCCAGAGACGGCGCAAATACCAGAACTTTAGCCACGAAAGTGGCGCCAAACAGGTTGAGCGTGTTTGAGTTTTTGATTTTTTTCTCAAAAGGAATAGGAATTGGAAGTAAATAACTGTACAGCCACGTTTGGGTACTGACTTTTTCTGAAGCTCTTGCTGTAGCGAAGAGCTACCATTCTCAAGTCTTCATCACGCATGCCCTCCGTGTGGGTGTACTTTGGCTCTGTCTGGCCCCGGCGCAGTGATTTTTGCTTTACGGAAGCAACATTTATTTTCTCTGCCTCAATTATATGCTCCACTTGAATGATACGCTCATAGTAACGATCAATCATTATACTTCATAGATCTTTCAAACTTAAACTATACTTTCCCTGTCAATGTAATCTGTCTTAAATATTAATCGCTGCAGAGATGTTTGGGGCAAAGCGTTCTTTCTATATATTTTATCTGTTGTGGCGGGCCGATCTTTCATTTGTATTTGTTTGTGTAGATTCCAGAACCTTCGCAATGACTTACCCCTTCAGTTTCGCTCACATCATTTTCCAGTTTAGATTTGTATTCATTTGTTATGCATCAGTTGCACAAAGCTTGATTTTCCTTTCTTACTTTTTATACCCTCTAATGACCTCTGTTGCTCTTTGTGAATTTGTTTAAAGCCCTTTTGCCTTCCATACCTGTTTTATCTCTAGGGCACGCTATGAAGGTACCAAAAAGTATAATTGGTGGTTCTCTTGCTCGCTTTCTGTCGGAGACGTCCAATAATGGTGTTGACCGCTATTGCTCGCTTTCTGTCGGAGACATCTAATGATGGTGTTGGCCACTATTGCTCGCTATCTGTCTGAGACGCCAAATGATGGTGTTGCCCACTATTGCTCGCTATCTGTCTGAGACGTCTAATAATGGTGTTGCCCACTATTGCTCGCTATCTGTCTGAGATGTCTAATAATGGTGTTGCCCACTATTGCTCGCTATCTGTCTGAGACTTCTAATAATGGTGTTGCCCACTATTGCTCGCTATCTGTCTGAGACGCCAAATGATGGTGTTTCCCACTATTGCTCGCTTTCTGTCAAAGACGTCTAATAATGGTTTTCCCCACTATTGCTCGCTTTCTGTCGGAGACGTCTAATAATGGTGTTGCCCACTATTGCTCGCTATCTGTCTAAGACGTCTAATAATGGTGTTGCCCATTCTTGCCCGCTATCTGTCAGAGACGTCTAATGATGGTGTTCCCCACTATTGCTCGCTTTCTGTCGGAGACGTCCAATAATGGTGTTGCCCACTATTGCTCGTTATATGTCTAAGACGTCTAATAATGGTGTTGCCCACTATTGCTCGCTTTCTGTCTAAGACATCAAATGATGGTGTTGCCCACTATTGCTCGCTTTCTGTCTAAGATGTCTAATTATGGTGTTGCCCACTATTGCTCGCTATCTGTCTAAGACGTCTAATAATGGTGTTGCCCACTATTGCTCGCTATCTGTCTAAGACGTCTAATAATGGTGTTGCCCATTCTTGCCCGCTATCTGTCAGAGACGTCTAATGATGGTGTTCCCCACTATTGCTCGCTTTCTGTCGGAGACGTCTAATAATGGTGTTGCCCACTATTGCTCGCTATCTGTCTAAGACGTCTAATAATGGTGTTGCCCACTATTGCTCGCTATCTGTCTAAGACGTCTAATAATGGTGTTGCCCACTATTGCTCGCTTTCTGTCTAAGATGTCTAATGATGGTGTTGCCCACTATTGCTCGCTATCTGTCTAAGAGTCTAATAATGGTGTTGCCCACTATTGCTCGCTTTCTGTCTAAGATGTCTAATGATGGTGTTGCCCACTATTGCTCGCTATCTGTCTAAGACGTCTAATAATGGTGTTGCCCACTATTGCTCGCTTTCTGTCTAAGATGTCTAATGATGGTGTTGCCCACTATTGCTCGCTATCTGTCAGAGACGTCCAATGATGGTGTTGCCCATTCTTGCTCGCTATCTGTCTGAGATGTCTAATGATGGTGTTGCCCACTATTGCTCGCTATCTGTCTGAGACGTCTAAAAATGGTGTTGCCTACTATTGCTCGCTATCTGTTTAAGACGTCTAAAAATAGTGTTGCCCACTATTGCTCGCTATCTGTCTATGACGTCTAATAATGGTGTTGCCCACTATTGCTTGCTACCTGTCTAAGACGTCTAATAATAGTGTTGCCCACTATTGCTCGCTTTTTGTCTAAGACGTCTAATAATGGTGTTGCCCACTATTGCTCTCTATCTGTCAGAGACGTCTAATAATGGTGTTGCCCACTATTGCTCGCTATCTGTCTGAGATGTCTGATAATGGTGTTGCCCACTATTGCTTGCTACCTGTCTAAGACGTCTAATAATAGTGTTGCCCACTATTGCTCGCTTTTTGTCTAAGACGTCTAATAATGGTGTTGCCCACTATTGCTCTCTATCTGTCAGAGACGTCTAATAATAGTGTTGCCCACTATTGCTCGCTTTTTGTCTAAGACGTCCAATAATGGTGTTGCCCACTATTGCTCTCTATCTGTCAGAGACGTCTAATAATGGTGTTGCCCACTATTGCTCGCTTTTTTCTAAGACGTCTAATAATGGTGTTGCCCACTATTGCTCGCTTTCTGTCAGAGACGTCTAATAATGGTGTTGCCCACTATTGCTCGCTATCTGTCAGAGACGTCTAATAATGGTGTTGCCCACTATTGCTCTTTATCTGTCAGAGACGTCTAATAATGGTGTTGCCCACTATTGCTCTTTATCTGTCAGAGACGTCTAATAATGGTGTTGCCCACTATTGCTCTTTATCTGTCAGAGACGTCTAATAATGGTGTTTCCCACTATTGCTCTTTATCTGTCAGAGACGTCTAATAATGGTGTTGCCCACTATTGCTCGCTTTCTGTCAGAGACGTCTAATAATGGTGTTGCCCACTATTGCTCGCTTTCTGTCAGAGACGTCTAATAATGGTGTTCCCCACTATTGCTCGCTTTCTGTCAGAGACGTCTAATAATGGTGTTGCCCACTATTGCTCTTTATCTGTCAGAGACGTCTAATAATGGTGTTGCCCACTATTGCTCGCTTTCTGTCTAAGAGGTCTAATAATGGTGTTGCCCACTATTGCTCGCTATCTGTCGGAGACGTCTGTCACGAAACGATCTCAGTGATTCCAGAAGTTAGTACTTGTAAAAAGTTCTTCTGGTTATTGAGAGACAAGAGACTATGCCCTTAAACCAAATGTTACTTTAAACCGTATTGATTTAAACGTTTCCAGTCCTTAGTCCAGACAAAGCGACTGAGTCTTGGGTAATGTTACGCAATTACACCGGGGCTAGAGAATTTCCTTTCACATGCCCATGTCATAAATGTTATCTCCTGACCACACTGTAGAGGCCAGCGAACGGGGAACTTAGCATCACACCTGAGCTGGACCGTAGGTCATAAAGATTACCTAACACGAATTGAGCGGACTCTAGACATAGAGGCGACGAGAAGTTTAAAGTTTAACACGTCAGTGTAATTCTGGAGAGAACAGGTGTTTGGCAATTAGGAATGTTTTATCTTGGTCAAGGTCGTACTGTAGGCCGTTCACTGTGAGTGACAGGTCACTGGTTAGCCAAGTTGATCTGATAGTTACCTCAGAGGCGGGGCTTAAGTCATCATCTTGAGGGTTGGGTAAAACCCAGTAAAGGGAGGAGTTTAATTTGGACAATAGATTGATACTTATACTGCAAGCATTGTAGATTTACCTCATAGTGCCGCCAGCAGGCCACAGACTCAGACCTACCGTGGAAAAGTATTTTCTGACTGGTTGAGTCGTGTTTGGCATGTGCTGGAAAGTTCCCAGGTGAATATTAATATTAATCTTGTATACTTAGGTTAGGGAGTTAAGCTTAGTCTATACTACCTTTTCCTAATTTGTCTGCACATTCTGCTTGAAATAGTTCTTTGTGAGTATTCAGTATCTCAAGTTAGGGAACGGCTAAACTGTTCCTATTTCCTGTATGTTTGTGTCACATGTTTTTCAGTGTATGTTTTCATGTGTATAAAATAAGATGTGAACAATGACATTTGCTATAATGAAATGTAATTATATTGTTTCCATGATGCCAAAATATGTGCAGGGATGCTGCTACGTTCTGTGTGCCCACCATGTGCTCACTTAATGTGTTCACCTAAACAGGGGATTTATAACCCCAGGGGAAGAATGATGGGTGTACAGTATTCACGGTCACTGAAAGATAATATTCAGGACAGCGTGCACATATAAATTGTTTACGTGTTCAGCACAGAACCTGCGCCACATGTTTATGTCAAATCAATGTCAACCAGTTGGAAGTCTGAGTGATGTCAGACAACAGACTTAGAAAGTCAACTATCATGACATAGCATGAAGAGGGAAGGCAGGATATGTGACGTCCATGTAAGACAAAAGACCTTCAGACTAGACTGGAGAGAATATGGAATATGATGAGTGATGGGATATATTTTATTCTTATATGTTATATTAATTGATACATGTATTCTTAGTGTAAGTCAAGATACTACACGTATGTGTTTGTTTCCATGATTACAGCGCCCATGTGACGATCAGTCCATGAAAGAGACTACATTGTGTTAGACTCGGCCAGCTGGGAACGAGGTGGGGGCGAGAAGGAGAAACAAGCAGGGAAGAAGCTGGAAGAGGAGGAAGAGCTTGACAGTGCTCACGGCTGTCAGAGGTTCTATAAAACACAAGTTATGTTCATAAATTGTTCATACTTTATCACCTTCATCACACCACTCTAATCCCAGGTGCTGTTCTCGCGCTCAAACAACCCATTACTATCATAACTTTAGCTAGTCACTGTTTGTGTAAACACAACAAACTGGGTATTTCAATTAACTGATTGTTAGAAAATAAAGCTGTATGTCAAGTTTTATACTACATCGTTTGTTAAATTCCAAGTGTATTCAATCTTACCTGTTTTCTAAACTGATAGATAGAAGTACATTTGGTTGGGGCTCAATTAATATGATAATAATTCTTTAATTATTCATAATAACACCGGGAGAAGGTAGATGACGGAGGAATCATTTGCCCTGTCTAATAATTCATTTAGTATAATGATAGACATCTAAAATTCCTTGCCTTCTCTTGTGGGTACCAAGTTCAGCTAATGTTAATGTACATAACGAGCCAATATGGCTGTTTTCTTGGGTATCCAGGACTTTGTCTGAGAGCAACATAGCTCAGATTTTAGTTCGGGTAATCTGGTGGAGGGAATGTGTTGAGAGGAACATCCCTACACAACATTATAAACATTTAAACCACGCGTCACGTCACAACGTCTAATAATGGTGTTGCCCACTATTGCTCGCTTTCTGTCAGAGACGTCTAATGATGGTGTTGCCCACTATTGCTTGCTTTCTGTCAGAGACGTCTAATAATAGTGTTGCCCACTATTGCTCGCTATCTGTCAGAGACGTCTAATGATGGTGTTGCCCACTATTGCTCGCTATCTGTCAGAGACGTCTAATAATGGTGTTGCCCACTATTGCTCGCTTTCTGTCAGAGACGTCTAATGATGGTGTTGCCCACTATTGCTCGCTTTCTGTCAGAGACGTCTAATAATAGTGTTGCCCACTATTGCTCGCTATCTGTCAGAGACGTCCAATGATGGTGTTGCCCACTATTGCTCGCTATCTGTCAGAGACGTCTAATAATGGTGTTGCCCACTATTGCTCGCTATCTGTCAGAGACGTCTAATAATGGTGTTGCCTACTATTGCTCGCTATCTGTCTGAGATGTCTAATAATGGTGTTGCCCACTATTGCTCGCTATCTGTCAGAGACGTCTAATAATGGTGTTGCCCACTATTGCTCGCTATCTGTCTGAGATGTCTAATAATGGTGTTGCCCACTATTGCTAGAAGTGTATCATGTGGTCTATTCACCGCCTCCTCCGCCTGGTACTAAACTATCTTTTTATGCTGTATGTCTGTTACGAGTGTGAATCTAAATTGTCTTTTTATGCTGTATTTCTCTGGCCAGTGCTCATCTAAAGTACGTATATCTGTTGTATATATCTGGCCAGTGCTCATCTAAATTATCTATTCATGTCCTTTGTCTGTTACTAGTGTGCGTCTAAAGTATTCATTCATGTAGTATGCACCTTACCAGTAGGCGTCTAAATTATCTATCTGTGCTGTATGTCTGTTACCAGTGTGCGTCTAAATTATCTATCTGTGTTGTATGTCTGTTACCAGTGTGCGTCTAAATTATCTATCTGTGTTGTATGTCTGTTACCAGTGTGCGTCTAAATTATCTATCTGTGCTGTATGTCTGTTACCAGTGTGCGTCTAAATTATATATCTGTGCTGTATGTCTGTTACCAGTTTGCGTCTGAATTATCTATTTTTGTGCTGTATGTCTGTTACCAGTGTGCGTCTAAATTATCTGTGCTGTATGTCTGTTACCAGTGTGCGTCTAAATTATCTATCTGTGCTGTATGTCTGTTACCAGTTTGCGTCTGAATTATCTATTTTTGTGCTGTATGTCTGTTACCAGTGTGCGTCTAAATTATCTGTGCTGTATGTCTGTTACCAGTGTGCGTCTAAATTATCTGTGCTGTATGTCTGTTACCTGTATGCGTCTAAATTATCTGTGTTGTATGTCTGTTACCAGTGTGCGTCTAAATTATCTGTGCTGTATGTCTGTTACCAGTGTGCGTCTAAATTATCTGTGCTGTATGTCTGTTACCAGTATGCGTCTAAATTATCTGTGTTGTATGTCTGTTACCAGTGTGTGTCTAAATTATCTATCTGTGCTGTATGTCTGTTACCAATGTGCGTCTAAATTATCTATCTGTGCTGTATGTCTGTTACCAATGTGCGTCTAAATTATCTATCTGTGCTGTATGTCTGTTACCAATGTGCGTCTAAATTATCTATCTGTGCTGTATGTCTGTTACCAGTGTGCGTCTAAATTATCTATCTGTGCTGTATGTCTGTTACCAGTGTGCGTCTAAATTATCTATCTGTGCTGTACGTCTGTTACCAGTGTGCGTCTAAATTATCTTTTTTGTGCTGTATGTCTGTTACCAGTGTGCGTCTGAATTATCTATTTCTGGTGTATGTCTGCTACCAGTTTGCGTCTAAATTATCAATATGTGCTGTATGTCTGTTACCAGTTTGCATCTGAATTATCTATTTCTGGTGTATGTCCATTACCACAATGCGTCTAAATTGTCTATTTCTGGTGTATGTCCTTTACAGTTCTCGAGCTCCGAGTTCAATTCCCGGTAAGGGCTGGGATTTTTTCACTTGGACTTGTACTTCTAGTAATTCCACTGGCCTTTGGGTTGTAAGATCGGACGCCCGTGAGTATTGTTCCGGACGTGAAAATCCTTTGGCAGTTAAAAATCGAAAAGAGTAGCCTCACGGCGCTTCCCGGGCAAAATTTGGAGCCCAAAATCTACCCAAAGTATTTCAGGATCCCCGCCGGTGCTACAGAGCCCGTGGACTGTGCTGAGCTTCTTCGAACTCAGACTTGAGTTAGAAGAAGAACGGAATGTTGTTTAAACCTCAAATCTAAAACCTCAAGTGTCTTGCCGATATGTGTCTCAAGCAGATATTCAATAGTGTCTGTCTCAAGATAAAAGTGACACCTTGAATATGAAAATACACGAGGAATAAGAGCTGGCAAGAGACCAGCTTTAAGGCAGACTGTGATGAGAGCGACGTTCTACAACGGACCTGATACATGACGATGAGTACTGTCGCTCGCCAGCTTGTCAACGAGGTAACAAGGCTGTAATGTATCTAACGGAACTTATCCATTTTTTTCTCTCTCTACTGTCAGCAGCGGGTGCCATGGCTAAGGCGTTTCGAGTCCGACTCGTTATTCCAACGTACCACGATCAAATCCCACTGCTGGCTGCATGGATTTTTTTTTTTTTTTTTTGTCTTGGTATGGGGCGTCGCAGGTTGACCCAGCCTGAAGTGGGTATCAGGATGGCTGTTCTGGGGAAGTAAAGAAGGCCGGCATAATGCTGACCACATTACCCACTTAGGCCGATTGGTCTGTAAAAATATGGGTGCTCTTCCTTTATGCCCGATGCGCCTAGTGGCGTAAAAAGGGATCTTTACTTACTCTGCTGTCAGCCTCTCTCTAAAGAGTCTAAAGCGTTCCTGAGATTATAAAATTCGTGAATTAGACACACTGATTTTGAAAATTAAACTTACAACAACAACAACAACAAAGTAAACATTACCAGTTAATTTACAGAAAACTCCTTCCATGAATCAGGGAAAAAGAAATTACCGGAAAGCAGTTAAAAACAGTTCCAATTAAATGCGTTTTACAATTGGCAGACAAAAGAAAACAGTAAAAATAAAACATGAAAACTGATAAGATATACAAAGAAATGTTTCAAACAAAACGTTGGGGCAAATAAAATTAGTTAAAAACAGTCTAGCAAAATGATAAAATATTATATTCAAAATACAAAAATATCGGTAGCAAATTAATGATCTGCCATGAAACAAATATAGATGAAAGAAGGGATTACTACAATCGAAAACAGGATTTGTTTTAATGGGAGAAGATTTTATGATACAAAGATGGAATTAATTTACAAGAGAACCCTACCCATGATGGAAAGGGGAGGGGGGGGGTGGTAAGTGCAGTTTTAATATAGGGGGCGGGCGGGGGGGGGGGAGCCACATATGATTTCTTTTTTTTTTTTTTTTTTCGCGTTCAACGGCTGTAAACTCCGATAGGCGGCTCAGGTTGTTAGTCCCAATCTTGTTCCAGAATCTTAGATTTGCGTGCACACACGTGTTACAGATCGTGCTTTTTTGTATGCAGACTGTTGGTACCACGCCTATGTGTGGAATATTAAGTCAGAGGATATGCCTAGAGCACGGAAAACTACAGTAGAAAAGTGAGAAGTTGAGGGACTGGAATCTGGAGACTGAAACACCGTGAGCGGCCCCCACCCAGAAAATGTGTAACGGGTTTTACCGTTTTCTTTTTCTAGTATTTGTTTAATGGGTTCATAGTTTTTCAGAGTATACTGACTTGTCGTATAGCATATTATTGTCATCATCATCAGGGATCTCCTCACCCCCCTCCCTGCACCACCCAATAAAAATGGTGCCGGTACTCATCACAAAGTTTCTTCAAAACATACAAAAAAGTGTCCTAACTCTCAACAAAGTGTCCTAACTCTCAACAAAGTGTCCTAACTCTCAACAAAGTGTCCTAACTCTCAACAAAGTGTCCTAACACCACAAAGTGTCCTAACTCTCAACAAAGTGTGCTAACCCTCAACAAAGTGTCCTAACTCTCCACAAAGTGTGCTAACCCTCAACAAAGTGTCCTAACTCTCAACAAAGTGTCCTAACTCTCAACAAAGTGTCCTAACTCTCAACAAAGTGTCCTAACACCACAAAGTGTCCTAACTCTCAACAAAGTGTGCTAACTCTCAACAAAGTGTCCTAACTCTCAACAAAGTGTCCTAACTCTCAACAAAGTGTCCTAACTCTCAACAAAGTGTCCTAACACCACAAAGTGTCCTAACTCTCCACAAAGTGTGCTAACCCTCAACAAAGTGTCCTAACTCTCCACAAAGTGTGCTAACCCTCAACAAAGTGTCCTAACTCTCCACAAAGTGTGCTAACCCTCAACAAAGTGTCCTAACTCTCCACAAAGTGTGCTAACCCTCAACAAAGTGTCCTAACTCACTACAAAGTGTCCTAACTCACCACAAAGTGTCCTAACTCTCCACAAAGTGTGCTAACCC
>CAJHNH020001556.1:0-160124 GCA_905116865.2 Candidula unifasciata | reverse complement strand
GATGCAAAACAGCGGGAATGGAGAGTGAGAAAAAAAAAAAATTGATAATCGTTTAAATCATCGTTGATCCCTGGCATCATGGGGGCTAAAGGACTGAAAGGCTGGGGATTTTTGAGAAAAGTCGGGACAGAGAGGTAAATACTATATATCAAAGTGAGCTGAATGGATATAGACTTTAGCTTAATGCCTATTATATGTTCTTTAACTTCTTCTTCACGCTCACCTGCTCTAAACTCCAGTGGAAAGTTCTGGGTTTTCATCCACCTCTGAACTTTTGTCTTGTTCCAGAACCTGAGTGTTGCATGCACATCCGTTTTACAGATCTTTCTTATTTGTTTGCCGACTGTTAGTTCATGCCTCTCAGGCACATGCACATCTGTTTTACACATCTGGCTTATACAGACTGTTATTTTGAAGGAAGCCATAAGTTAGTTGACTCCTACAATAAGCTTGTTGGGGAGGCTGTGGGTGGGCTCATGTTTTCCTACAGTGGGGCCCCGGAACCCACACAGGGAGTTCAACTCTTTCAGTCATAGGCATTGATTTCTTTGGCATTGTCTTATTCTAAAGCTTTTCTGCCTTAAAGAAGAGTAAGACATTTTTAATTTTGGGGAATTGAAAAATATGGCTTTGGAACAGAAATAGTTACATCAGCAATTGAGATCTGATGGGTTAATGTGACAGGTGAATTGCAAAGACAAATTTCAGAATTGTGTACCATGTAAAGAGTGATGAATACCTACAGTACCTACTGTAAGTATCTAGGTACCAAAAGAGTTAACATTTATTGTTGCCATTGTGATTGTCCAGGGATCTGACTGGCTGGATCAACAGTATGACAACACTGGTGTCGACGGATGAGCTGGCTAGGGATGTCACCGGTGCTGAAGCTCTGCTGGAGAGACATCAGGTGGGTGTCATAAACTCTTTCGGTACTTGGCAGCTCATCATGTTTTCACTGTTGCGTATCCTTTACAGGACGTTGCAGAATCAACCCTAACAGCCCCTGGCTGTTGTGTGGTTTTTCTAGGCAAATTTACGTCCAGTAGTTTGCCATTGCTTTCTGGACGGTCGGCTTTCTTGATACCACTGTCGAAACCAACTCAAGGCGCATTGCCCGCAGCTGGGATTGAACCCAGCATCCTGGCATTACGAAGCGAAGCGTTCGCATCGACTTAGCCACAGAGCCGACATGTTTTCACTAGATCCTTTAAAAACAGTAATTTCTGAAATTTCAGACTCGCTTCTGTTATGATAGTTGTTTCATTAACTCAGTTTATCAGATTTGTTGGTCTTATCTCCTTCTTCTTCTTTGCATACACTACTGGCTGTGAACTCAGGGGAAACATTTTGGTTGTTCGTAATTTCTGGACTTTGGTCTTATTCCAGAACTTGAGTTTTGCATGAACATCCATTTCATTGATCTGGCTTATTTATATGCAGACTGTTGGTTCCTCACCTTTCAGGCAGATGCACTCCGACTTGAAAGGAAACACCCCTAATTATTTGTTTGTTTATTTTGTGACATATTTGTTAAGGGTCAGTGGGTCAGTCTGCTTCCCCAAAAAGGGCCAAAGGATTCATACTGGGATTACTTCTTCTGTTGAAAGTGTAATTTTTTTTAACTTTTTTTTTTACACTCACACATTTAATACTACAGACTGAAACTTTCCTGGGGTAGGAGGGGTTAAAGTAATCACAGGCTGGTAGTTAAAGTGTTAAAGAGGTGATGCATCAGTGTATGACTGTTGGTGCTTAGTTGGGGAGGAAAATGGGCTTTGTGGAATCGTGTGTGAGGCAAGTAACTTCTGCTGTTGGAACAGAGGAAATAACCAACTTGCATGTGACATAGGTAGGATATAATAAGGAGAGTATGTCACTTATCCTGTGTACACTGTTATATTTTTCCCATGTAACGCAACAGACATTTCTGTGTGGTATTATGTCTTTATCATAGAAATTCATTAACTTATCCTGTGTACACTGTTATATTTTCCCATATAACGCAACAGACATTGCTGTATAGTATTGTTATGTCTTTATCATATAAATTCATTAATAAGTATGTTACTTATCTTGTATACACTGTGTTATATCCCCCCCCCCCTTCCCCCAAGTAAACTACCTTATATCATAGTATGGTTTTATCATGCCTTTACTGTATAAATCAAACTATTTGTTAACTGGGAATGCTAACCCAGTGAACAGGTATGCAAAAGAATTTGGATGTGTCAACAGAAAGGCGTAAGTATTGCAGCGGTGCCCTAAACAGGTACAATGCAATTACGTCACTCAGATGAACGAAAATAAAAAGAAGGAATGATCTGTTACGTGTCAGGGATGTTACATATCACATCTCAGTTGCAGCATGTTGCATGTTTTTGAAGAAAACATGTTGATCACTTTAACATTTGTATTTTAATCTGACACCCAGATGTTCAGTTCTGAAATTGTCAGTCATTATGGTATCACTGCTCTCCCTGGAGAAGAAGAGGATGAATATCTAGAGGAGGTAGATCAGAGATGTCATTGCTTGAAGAACTGATGTGTTTTTCTATAAACTAATAATTACTGACATTACTGCTTCATGCTAAACCAGTGTGTCTAAGGAACATGATTGTAACTAATACTATGAGCTCATTTCTAAAGCATGTTTCCAAGGTCCACAATTACAGCAGAATCTCATCAACAGGGGTCTTGCCGACTGGCGATGATGATCATGTCTCTACACAATCGGCAGTCTTCAACAGCATGTATCAGTTTGTGTGTTGACACCCCTTCATACCATGACAAAAGGCTGTTGAGAATTGTCGCATGTTGTCTTCCTCTGTCTCTTTTTCCACAGATCTTTTCAGTGGTCACAACATGTTCCAGACTTCTTCTTCCTATAAAAGGACCCACATAATGAAGTCTGTCTCTTTGTGATGTTTAGGAGAAGTTTTATTCAAGCCTTTGCCTCTTTAAGAACATCTGGGTTGCTCTTTCTGGCTGTCTAAAGATTCTTCTGTAAAAAAACAGTTAGTGATCCATTGTTTGATGAGTAGCAATGGCCATGATGATGTGGAAAGTCTTTAATGGTATCAGTATATTTTCTCCTAGGGCGACCTTTTGCTTTCAGATGAGTTCTTTTCATATGAAGCCCCTAAAATATGAAATCTAGAAATAATAAAGTGGAAAGCCTGGAAATAATATGTTAACAAACAAACAAAAAAAGGGGGAAAAAAACTTGTTACTTTGACCAAGTCAATTGGTGTAAAAATTTGTTGAAAATAATAAAAGAAAACTTGAAGGCAAGATTTCTAGAACATGTCAGTAATACATTGGGACAGATAATATTAAGATATAGTCAAGACTGATGGACTTTTCCCTTTTGGACAGCTAGATTGATATCTAACACTCCTGCCATCCAAAGAATTACATCCAGGATGTCAGTCCCACAGGAAAACCCCAGACTTCCTGGTCGACCTCCTAAGACTTCCCCTAAAACAGCTAAACAAAGTACTGCAATGGTGTCCATGCTGTCTTTGGTGGATCACTTAGTAAAATCGTCAGGCATGGACTAACAGAATCAACAAGAAAAACTCTGGACAGAAGTTGTTTGAGATCAGTTATCACTAAACTTCTCACTGGGATGTCATTCAATGATAATGCGTTTGAATGTAAAGTGATTATTACTAGTAGTTAAGTGTGTGGATTTTGGTGTGAATTTTACTAACATATCATTAGTTTAATGTGTGGTGTGGATCTTGTAAACATAGTTAGATAAGAACACTGATTGATGATGTGTGCGAATGTTATGTAGCTTTTTCTAGCGGGCAGGTTGTTGAATGTGTGGATTTTGATTTGAATCTTACTAACATCCCAACAGCTTAATGTGTAGTAAACATACAAATAATTTAGTGTTTAAATGTACTATCATTATTGCCAGTAATTTAATGTGTTGAACTCTATGAATATAATTGATGTGCTATTAGTTTAATATGTGAATGTGAAATACCTCTAACATAACAGTAATTCAATGTGAAATGACTATAGTTAAGCTTGGTGAAGTCACAATATGAAGCTTGCTAACATATTCATAGTTTAGTGTGGAATGTGATTTGGATCTTCTAAAAGCTTCTTATAATCCCTGCATAGTGGCGGTGGTAATCGTTTTTGTGGAAATGGAAAGAAGGATTCAGGCTTTTTAATATAAATGCTATAGACACATTTAACAAATTAATTATTTAGAACATAAAACTAACAAATATGTCAGATAAAAAAAAAACAAATGTGCAAGACATCAGGAGCCTCTCTTGGCAGTGGTGAAACATGTTGCAACCTAGCTTGGTTCGGCATGGGGTTAGACATGATTCGATTGCAAAGACTGTATTTCAAGGAACATTGGGAAAGAGCAGGAGGGCAAAGAAGAACTTGGAATGAAAACATCAAGAAATGTGCAGGCCCAAGTTATCATACACTTGTTCAACAAGCAGAAGACAGAGAGATGGCAGGTTTTGTATGCTCATGCTTCCATCGATACACCTCTATGACCCTAATGGGTCAAGGGTTATGTGATATGTATTGTGTAATCATGTTTGACCACATCATTTTGTCATATCTGTTGTCAGTAATTTCTTATATATATTTTTCTCTGTGCCATGATGGTGAACTGTATGTTACTTCTCTCTTGATATCCCTCCAGATGTCTTCCACTTTTATTGTTTCGTTGTCACAAGAGACTCCAGTTTTTCTCTTCTCGGGATGCGACTTGATAACATACCAGTATTCTAATAATTACGTGGTACAAATCTTGTAGCAGCAGCAAAGCAGTTTACTGTGTGAACATTGTATGAACTTAACTTATTAATAGTTTTGTGTGGGTAGGAGTTGTAAATCTTGCCAACAAAGTAAATAATAGTTGTGTATGTGTTTCTGTCGGTGGGTCTGTCAGTCTGTCCGTCCGTCCGTCTGTCTGTCTGTCCAGTAGGGGAATATTGTGAGGAAGGAAGAGAGATTGAGAGATACGAATCTAGCTGGGGTTTTGAGTTGGAATGTTATGATGTGTATCAGATTAAAATGCCAGTGGCTAGTGCATTACATAGATTTTACTGTCAGACCGGTAGTGTTGAGAATGTGAGGCAATTCTTGGTGACATGGTGGTAACATTTATATGTGAATGTGATAGGTTTCTGTCATACTGATGGATACAGAAAACCTATCTCCTCCAACATCAGTGTTTCGTTATACTTCTTTTTTCTTTTGTTTGCTTGAAATAAATTATCTATATCTGCAAAATTTGTCTCTAGTAGGAACTTCACTGTCATTTGTTATTCACTTACTCACCCCTAAAGTTTGATTTCAATCTGTGTTTCACCTGGCCAGAAGGTTTGCCTTGATATGTTGTATTTGGGTTATTACCAGATACTCTTATTGCTAATATCTAAAAGCATGATTAATCTGTGAATGTATGGTGAAATTTTTTTTATGTTACTACATAAACTGTGATTCCATAATTATGAAATGCTAACTGTAATATTCTAATTTTAATGTGCTAATTATGAAATTCCAGAGGATACTCCAGATTAAGATCCCAAGAAAGTTTTTTTTTTTTTTAATTCATTAAATAAGATTTGTGGTGGAAAAAACAGAACATTTCACAAGTGCACATGTTTTCTGACTAAATAAACTTACATGTCAGGACATGTTGAAAAATGCTCATTATGTATGTTGATTTTGTTTAACCAAAAGAAATACTAAATGATAAAAAGAGAGTACATATTCTAGGCTATAAAATGATTTTAGATAGATGGAGAACTACAAATAATTTGATTCTGATCACAGAAGAAGCAATAAACACACTAGAACTAGACATTTTATCATCAGAAGTAGTTATATATGTTGCACCAAAATACATGAGCGACAGGAGTTGTTACTCTGCCTAGAGAACCCATCAAAACAGCTAGAGAACAAAGAGTGACATGGCTCAGATGTATTTTCCAGGTGCCCTGGTTGCACTAGAAACAGCAGATTGACAATACCAAATTACCATACGGCTATGGAAAAACAAAGGCAGTCAGAAAGATGACACTAATTATAGAGGAATATCACCACTAAGTCACTGAGGAAAAATTTATGCCATATTTTTCAAAAAGAGATTAAAACAAACTGTGGCAGAACAACCCTCAGAAGTCCAAATGTGATTTAGAAGAAAAAGAAGATGCACAGATGTGACATTTACATTAAGATAGCTTAATTAAAGATGCAAGATCTAGGTCAAGAAAATCTTTTGATAGAGTAAATAGGGTTGTGGAATGGGGTTATCTGAAAAGATATGGAATAAGCAAACTTTTTTGTTTTAAAGGTGTATGAGTATATGTATATCAAGTGAAAGTTGTGTTCAAACAAAATCAGGTTAATGCACACATTTTTAAGAAAATTCAGGATTATGACAGGGATTTGTGCTAGCTCCCCTAGTTCGTATAACGTATATCGACAGTATATGCAAGGAAGCAGAGACAGAAGAAGATGTTAATTTTTTAGAATTGTTAGTAACAAAAACTGAAGAGAGTGTCTGGAACCACCTCAGTAAAGTTAATACCAAGTGCCAGAAATATAATGAAAAGCTTAGAAAAGATGGAGACATCGGTGATAGTTAGACACCCAAATACCAAATCAGTATTTAAAAAAATCACACAGAAATAAAACAAATGTGAATTTAGATACCTAGGATCAATGTTCACACTGGAAAAAAGAATGGATAGAGAAATCAACTAAAGCAAACCAGGTCCTGGACAACTAACACCACTTTTGACACATCAAAGTATATCTTTGCCCACCAAAGCAAATCTAATAATTACTTATTTTGACCAACTTTATGCTACCAGTATTAAACATGAGGCAAAAACCCTTAATAAAACTAAAGAGCGCAAAATCACAACAATATAAATGAGATGTCTTAGAACAGTTCTCGGAGTAACAGAAAGAGTTATAATTACAAATTAAAAGAAGAGTATGTCTGATACCAGTCAGAGAGTTTATTAAAGAGCTACAGATGAGATAGTTTGGCCATCTGGCAAGAATGCCACTCTGGAGAAATACAATGGACACAGAGTGGGGAAAAGGGGGGGGGGGGGGGGGGGGGGGGCATGCAGAAGATGGGAACAACAGCATCCAGAACAGTGTTATGGAAATGAAGACCAACTTATAGAATGCATTGGAAAGCGCACACAAAAGATCCTTACATCTCCCCCAAAACTTCAATGAAGTAACCAGAGGAAGTAAACAAGAAAAAGACTGTGTGTACAATCACTCATAAGAAAAGCAAAGAATAGTAGCAGTGTCACCTGCCATGCATGCATTGTAGGTAGTTTTTACCTCACTCTGGCCCTCTGTGGTAGATGTGGGTTTAAATCCTCCATGCATGTTTAAATCCTCATCACAGTACATCCCGATGACACAAATACATTGTGAGGTGGTACAGTGTTTAAACTAGATAAATACATTGTTGCAAGGTACAGTGTTCAAACTAGATAAATACATTGTTGCAAGGTGCAGTTTTAAAACTAGATAAATACATTGTTGCAAGGTGCAGTTTTAAAACTAGATAAATACATTGTTGCAAGGTGCAGTGTCCAAACTAGATAAATACATTGCTGCAAGGTGCAGTTTTAAAATTAGATAAATACATTGTTGCAAGGTGCAGTTTTAAAATTAGATAAATACATTGTTTGCAAGGTAAAGTGTTAACACTAGATAAATACATTGTTGCAAGGTACAGTGTTATAACTAGATAAATACATTGTTGCAAAGTACAGTGTAGAAACTAGATAAATACATTGTTGCAAGGTAAAGTGTAGAAACTAGATCGCGCCTGGCAAGATGATCTTTCAATTAAATTGAACAATGCTATTTTATAGACACATATATATTGACAATATCTAGAGATGTTACCAAGTTAAATGTTGAAATATATGTTAATTGTGTCTTGTTACTAATCACGGAATTCACCCCACGTCGCTTGCGCGCAAGATCTTATGGCTGACCCCACAGGCTGTCCTATGTTCTAGAGGTGTTTCAGGTGTTGTTTGTTTTGAAGGTTTTAAGCACATCAGCCCCTGACAACAGCCACCGCCAACGAAAGTAAAATTACAAAAACATAAATGATTCGATACTCACGAACCGTCACGACTTTGGCACTTCTCTCTGTAGAACTTATTCTGTGTGCACAGGTGCCTGCAGCACCTGAGCTACTCACAACAACACTTGTTCACATGGAAGACAGTATCGAAAACACAGCTGCTTCTGGGAGACAGTGTGTCAACCTCGTTGAACGACCGTCAGTCACATTTTGCCATGCTGTGTATAGACACAGAAGAAGGGCATCTCATAACACCCCTAGATGATAGGACAGCCCTTGGGAATGGATACTAGATCTCACATGTGAGCAATATAGGGTGAATTCCATGATTAGTACCTGTGTCTTAAAATAGAAGTACTTGTCCTGTGATTGATTATTTGATGCTTCTCAGAGATGATACTGACATAACCGTTTGCCTCAGGCTGATACAATAAGTGAATTTTGTGTGTGTTTGCTGCCCACTTGAATACTGTTTACAGAGACTAAAATTATAATTCTGTTACTGTAGGAGCACCGCACAGAAATGGATGCTCGTGCTGGTACGTTCCAGGCCTTTGAGCTTCTGGGTCAGCAGTTGCTACAGAATCAGCATTTTGCCAGTGAGGATGTTCAGCAGAAATTGGAGGAGCTGGCCAAGTCAAGGGAGGAGTTGGAACAGTAAGTTCACAGTCCTTCCTTGTGCATACATAGTTAAGTAAAGTAACAGACCCTTTTCCTCGCCTTCAGGTGTATTGGGCATATAAAGGGCCAGACATATATTTTATAGACCATACGGCAAGGGGTGGATAATATGGATAACATCATGCCAGCCACCACCTTTACTTCCCTGGACTATACCTGGTACCCACTCAAGACTGGGTCAACCAGGGAGCCAAGGTAATTTTTGAAGAAGAAAAAAGGTCTGGTTCTGAGAGGACCTGAACCTACCACCTTCCAATCCCCAGGCAAGCGTCTAGCCGCTACGCCACGGCGACCCCCTTTGTGTATTCATGCTGTTCTGAATTTCCTCTGAGTGTGTCCATGTTGTGTGAAATGTCTTTTCAATATATACCGATTGTGCTAAACTATTTCTGAGTGCGCCTATTGAATATTTCAGGGCTTGGATTGCTCGACGTATGAAGCTTGACCAATGCCTGGAACTACAGCTGTTTTATCGAGACTGTGAACAGGCCGAGTCATGGATGGCATCTCGGGAAGCCTTCCTGGCAGGTGACTCTGTTGATGGCGACAACGTTGAGACACTGATCAAGAAACATGAAGACTTTGACAGGGCCATCAGTTCTCAGGTAAAGCTTGGCAGGGTTTTCTGACAAACTTTTTGATCAGAATCATCGGGGAAAAGTTAACTAAACTGCTGATATTTCAACTCTTACCTTTACTTGTAGGTATCTCCATGGCTAATTGGTTAAGTCATTAGCCCCTTGTTCTAAAGGTCGTGGTTTATTCCATGAACGGTATCATATGTTTCATGAGTGCTTTCACAGAGATCCCTGGGATCATCACAGTTTGTACAGCATTCTCACAGGCAGCTAGCCATTCTGGGGTGAGAAACATGTAATGTACATAAACAAACAGATGGGAACCCATGGAGCCATAAAAGCCTTATTTATAATAGACAGTTTATAATGGGCACACATAGAAAGAGGTTGAAAGATAAAATGACACACATAAAAAGTGAAGCTATAGTTAACATGCTGGACTCTAACTTGTCACCTCCAAATGATGACAGCGTTTCAATGAAGAAAAAATTTATTAAGACGCATGACAAACTAGGCAGCGTGGTGTGAGAAAGCAAGCCAGATTGGATAGAATCCAGTGCAATGAAATCAATCCATTTGATTTAAACATTTACCCACTCACGACAGCAGCGTACATCAAGGTTGTTTTAGAATCTTAATTATAGCTCAGATAGTTGAACTGATATCTGGGATGTTGTCCTGTTGCACTCATATCCTACTTACTGTGGTGTCAAACCTTCAGGTGATAGCCTTCAATAAGAACAACACTTATCTGTAGTCTTTCTTTTGTTTCTACATTAAATACAATGTGGAATGTTGTATTAAGAATCGACATCACAGCACTCAGGACACCCCCATAAGCGCTCCGTCTCCATCTTCAGCAGCAAGCGAAGAGTTAACATTAAATACTTTAAAAAACTGCCTTTACTGCCTGTATTTACAAACGACTAGTAGTTGGGGGGGTGGTGGGCTTTGAGGTTTAGGATTTAGGGTCACATGGCTAGTACTGTGACTGCATGTTATAATTTTTTTTTGGGCAACCAACCGAAAAAAATCCACAGACATACTGAGAATTTAAACCTGGGTCTCCCACATGAGAGCCCAGCATTCTAATCCTTTCAGCCTGTCACTCCTTGGTGAGGCTGTTTTTGAAACCTTAATTACAACTGCAGAAATGGAGCATAGGCCTTTAAACAACTCATGCCATGGCTTATTCTTTGAATGGGCATTTAGAATTTGTCTACATGACTTAATTATGATTTCAGGTGTCAGCTGAAAGGGGAACAATATTTGTCTATAGTTTTTCATTTCTTTATACAATAGAGTGTTGTATTTCTTTGAAATAAGACCATGTCTGGATTATATTGACAGACAAAGAATGAAATGGTTGGGCATCTAGTGTTAGCCAGACCCGACTGCATGAGATTTTTTACAGTCGATCATCCGGGAGAAAGGTGAGGGGAAGACCAAGAAAGCAATGTATAAATAGTGTAGCTAAATCCTGCAAAAAGGGGAACAAATCCATTACTTAAGTCACCCGAGAAGCGCAAGACAAATACAGAAAACCACGACACTGGGCTGCAACTTGTTATCAGTGAGATGACAAGAAGAAGAATTCTCTCAGCTCTTTTTAGTTCCAAGTAGTTATTGTAAATTCCTCTATCTTGCAAAGCTACTGAGTAAAAAAAAAAAAAACACACACACACATGTGCGCACGCATGCACACACACACATGCACACACACACACATGCACGCACATGCGCGAGTGCACACGCACACAAACACACACTTGGAAGTCTTCAGTAGAGAGATTATAGGGCAACATTAGCTAAACTTATAATTCTGATGCAAAGGGTTAATGTAGTGATGTCTATGATGGTAGAAAGCAAGAACATTGTATTATCTTTGGAATGACAAATGTATGTTGAGTTGTTTAGTATGGAAAGAGTTAACATATTCATATGTATCATGGATATATCACATTCAAAGAAGGGGGAAGCTAGTTTCTTCATTGTGTCACTATTGGTATGCTTCCTAGAAGAAGAGGCAGCAGTCAATTAGTAAAACAGTTGAAGACAATCTGGGCTTAAAGTACATGAGCAGTTTAATTGCAAGAGACCTTGGCAGGCTTTGTAGGGAATTGTGTTCTGTTAAGGAGCTGTAAAGATCTCATACAGTAAATTGATGAGGTAGTTGTGTATTCTTTACAGAATATTGCAGAACCAACAGTATTGGCTGTTTGGTTTTACTAGGCCATTTTACAGTCAGTAGTCTGCGAGCACCTTCCGGATGATTGGCTCTCAGTTCGTTAGTTGCATATCCTTTACAGGACGTTGCAAAACCAACCCCAGTATTTTTTGGCTGTTTTGGTTTTTCTAGGCACATTTTATGTTTATTAGTTTGCCATTGCTCTGACAGTCAGCTCTCAGTACCACTGTCGAAACAAACGCAAGACCATCCGTCCGCAGCTGGGATCGAACCCGGCACCTTGGCATTATGAAGCTCGTTCGCAACGCCTAAGCCACAGACGCCGACTGGCTCTCAGTACCACTGTCAAAATAATCACAGAGTAGCCAGCTACCAAATCACCCGCAGCTGGAATCAAATCAGGTCCGGCAGTATTATGAAGCGTGTTCATAGCGCCTAATCCACAGATGCAGATTTATGTTGATGATGATAATGGTTATAATACATATAACATCTTGATCCTGCTTAGGTTTATTTGAAACATTGTCTGTGTGTTTTATTTTTATTTTAGTTCTTGGAGAAAAATGCAGAAGGATAATTTGTTATACTATGCTTGCAATAAATAACATAATTACAGTCAGTTCTCCTCCTCCTCCTCCACCTCCTCCTCTTCTTTTTCTTCTTCTCCTTCTTCTTCTGAGCCCTTGAGGTTCATTGCTGCAGATATCACCTGCCTCCATTCATCTCTGTGGTTGGCCATCTCCTTCCAGTTGGTGATTCCAAGTGTTTGCAGGTCTGTCTAAACATTATCTCTCTGTCATTTTCTTAGTCTTCATTGTTGTTTACAACCATTCACCTCCCTTGTGCATACAATTTTTACCTTGCATCTGACATTATTTCTATATGCCCAAGCCATTTCAGTCTGTTAGATCTCATGACGCCAGTGATCAGTATTGATTTAAACAGATTATGAATGTTGTTGTTTGCTCCTCACTCTCCGTTCCAGCTGTTGGCATATTTGATAGGTCCAAAGATTTGCCACAACACTCTGTTTTTGAAAATTTGAAATGGCTTCAGCTTTTTTAGTTGTGCTGCAAGTTTCAGCCATATAAGATGACTGGTCTTATCAACGTTTTTGTACAATGATGTTGCGAGATAGACACTTTAATTTTAGCAGGTGTTAATTAAAGGCTGTAGTATACTTTATTTGCAGATTCTATTTTAGACAGTATTTCTTTTCTCAGCATTTTGGAGCAGTTGAAGTTTGCACCCGAGCACTTTATATGTTAACGTTCGTACAGTCAGTTCTTGTCAGAAATTATTCATGAAAAGGTATAATGTGGTCAATTTGCGTTCCTTATATGTAACAGGAGGAGAAATCATGAAAAGGTATAATGTGGTCAATTTGCGTTCCTTATATGTAACAGGAGGAGAAAATAAATTCCCTGCAGAACTTTGCTGATCAGTTGATTGCATCAAGTCATTATGATGGACATGCAGTTTCTGACAAGAGAGATCAGGTGTTAGACAGGTAATGTCTGTACATTGTATTTAACTTTATCTATTGCCTTGTATCCTTCTTCTTTCTTTTTACTGACCATGAATATATAGTTATGCTTTCTGATTGCATATTATCAGTCATAGGAGTAATTTTTGATGCTGTTCACAGTAACTGTGACGTTAACTTTTCATTCATAGCTTCTTGGACTCTTCTGGGTCACAGGGGTGTGAGTGTCTATTCCGCGGGACATCTGTGTCAAGCGAACTGTGACTCGACATATTGAAAGGTTGCCTGCCTGGCTGCGACAATTTACCTGTGCCCTTTTCACCCGCAACATTGCACATTGCCAGTGATGTCCCCGAAATAATCTAGAATTAGCTCACACCCCTATGCCCCAGATAAGTCCAAGGATTTATTAATGAAACGGCACGCCGTTCGTAACCTAATTTAGACATCACGGTTACTGTGAACAGCACCAATTTCTTTTTAAAATCACATTAGAGACAAAAACACTTATTTGCATGTTGTTGATGTCCATAAGCTGGCTGTTTGTAAAGTGCTACGGATATACAGCTATGAAAAGTTAGTTGTGAGTCCTTTACAGGACGTTGCAGAACTGACCCCAGCAATTTTTAACTGTTAGTGATTTCACTAGGAAATTTTCCATCAGTAGTTTGTCATTGCTTTCTAAAATACTGGTCAGCTCTCGATACCACAGTTGAAACCAGTGCAAAATGGTCTGCTGCCACATCACGTGCAGCTATAAATGAACATGGCATGATGGAATTACAAAGTGTGTGTGCAGCACCTCGGCCACATAGCTTTGTCAATCCCTAATGCTGCTAATGGAATCTTCTTACTGTAATATTACATTGTTTGTTGCTGCTAAGCTTTGACCTCTCAGTTTGGAAAATTGTTTCCTTCTTTAGTGTTGTTACACTTGTACAGTCTCCATTTAAAAAAAAAAAAGACATTCTATAGTACTGCTAGATGTGTATTTAATTCACTGATTTAAAAAACAAAACAAATTTTTGTGTTTGTTTCTGAACTTGTGGAATCATCATTCTTTAACTTTGTCATTCTTTATTAGTGCTGCTAGATTTAGCTTCTTGCTGTTAAATTTTCATTCATTGGTACCCATAGACTGTGGAATGTTTATTGGGTACTTTTGTCACTCTTTAGTGCTGCTAGATTGTAGCTTCTAGCTGTCACGTTTTCATTCATTAGTACCTCTAGACTGTGGAATGTGTATGAGGTAACTTTGTCACTCTATAGTGCTGCTTGAGTTTAATGGACTTTCACCAGTACAGCTTTTTCTCCTTGTGGAAAACCTAATTAAACAGTTTAGATGGAAGCTTCCCTAGTATGGGTTTCCACTTTAGGGAAAACAAGAACAGACCCACTGCCTAACCAAAAGCATGTTGAAAGAGTGGGCTAATTAGGAGCTTTTTTTAAAATCTGAAGTGCATCTACCTTAGATTCAAGGAACCGACAGCCTGTATCCAAAAGATGCAGATCTGTAAAACAGATGCGCATGTAGCACTCTGAGTCTGAAACAAGACTGCAGTCCAGAAGTGGACAAATAATCAGAATTTTCCACTGGAATTTACAGCCGGTGAATGGGAAGAAGAGGAGGAAGAAGACGGAATCTGTCCTGAAACAAATGTTATATTATAGTCTTATATTCTATACAAGAAAACAAGAATAAAGGGACTATAACAACAAGTGTTAATATTTTTTTCATTTACCATTCCTAAGATGGTCTAAACTGAAAGAAGCTCTCATTGAAAATCGCTCCAAGTTGGGAGAGGCCCAAACCTTGCAACAGTTCTCTCGGGATGCAGATGAAATGGAGAACTGGCTGCAGGAGAAGTTGCAGATTGCCATGGATGAATCATACAAAGACCCATCCAATGTCCAGAGCAAGCATCAGAAACACCAGGCCTTTGAGGCAGAGCTGGCTGCCAACGCTGACCGGCTGCAGGCACTGTTGGCCACTGGACAGAGTGAGCATGTGTTTTATGTGTCACATCTTGTGGATTGTTTCCAGTGTTTGCTTGTTTCCTTGCAGGCTTCTTTGTGGAGGGTCAGTTACAGATTATTCTCATCCTCCTCCTCCTCCTTCTGCTTCTTCGTCTTCTCCTCCTTCTTTTTCTTCTCCTCCTTTTTCTTCTCTTCCTCCTCCTTCTTCTCCTTTTTCTCCTCCTCCTCCTCCTCCTCCTTCTTCTTCTTCTTCTTCTTCTTCTTCTTCTTCTTCTTCTTCTTCTTCTTCTTCTTCTTCTTCTTCTTCTTCTTCTTCTTCTTCTTCTTCTTCTTCTTCTTCTTCTTCTTCTTCTTCTTCTTCTTCTTCTTCTTCTTCTTCTTCTTCTTCTTCCTCTTCTTCTTCTTCTACCTCTTCTTCTTCTTCTTCTTCCTCTTCTTCTTCTTCTACCTCTTCTTTTTCTCCTTCTCCTTCTCCTCCTTCTTCATCTCTTCCTCCTTCTTCTTCTCCCCCTCCTCCTTCTCCTCCTCCTCCTTTTTCTTCCTCTTTCTTCCTCCTCCTTCTTCCTCCTCCTTCTTCCTCCTCCTCCTTCTTCTTCTCTTCCTCCTCCTTTTCCTCCTCCTTTTCCTCCTCCTCTTCTTACTTTTTCTTCTTCTTCTGCCTCTTCTATTTCCTCTCCTTCTTCTCCTCCTTCTCCTTCTTCTCCTCCTTCTCGTTTCTTAATCATGCATGTTTGCCCTTAAATGAGGGGTTGTTGTGTTTTGATTTACGGCTTGGCTGCAACATCTGCACCTTTTGACCCAACATGTACAATTTCAGCACATACCTAATTAGTAACCTTAAGGGGGCAGTGAGTCTGTTCTTTTCTCTCGGTGTGTATGTATTAGCCTTTGTTTAATAATGGGCATTTGTGTATGTATGGGTGTTTGTGTATGTATGGGTGTTTGTGTATGTATGGGTGTTTGTGTATGTATATGCATTTGTGTATGTATGGGTGTTTGTATATGTATGGGTGTTTGTGTATGTATGGGTGTTTGTGTATGTATGGGTGTTTGTGTATGTATGGGTGTTTGTGTATGTATGGGTGTTTGTGTATGTATGGGTGTTTGTGTATGTATGGGTGTTTGTGTATGTATGGGTGTTTGTGTATGTATGGGTGTTTGTGTATGTATGGGTGTTTGTGTATGTATGGGTGTTTGTGTATGTATGGGTGTTTGTGTATGTATGGGTCTTTGTGTATGTATGGGGTGTTTGTGTATGTATGGGTGTTTGTGTATGTATGGGTGTTTGTGTATGTATGGGTGTTTGTGTATGTATGGGTGTTTGTGTATGTATGGGTGTTTGTGTATGTATGGGTGTTTGTGAATGTATATGCATTTGTGTATGTATGGGTGTTTGTGTATGTATGGGTGTTTGTGTATGTATATGCATTTGTGTATGTATATGCATTTGTGTATGTATGGGTGTTTGTGTAAGTATATGCATTTGTGTATGTATGGGTGTTTGTGAATGTATATGCATTTGTGTATGTATGGGTGTTTGTGAATGTATGGGTGTTTGTGTATGTATGGGTGTTTGTGTATGTATATGCATTTGTGTATGTATATGCATTTGTGTATGTATGGGTGTTTGTGTAAGTATATGCATTTGTGTATGTATGGGTGTTAGTGTATGTAAATGCATTTGTGTATGTATGGGTGTTAGTGTATGTAAATGCATTTGTGTATGTATGGGTGTTAGTGTATGTAAATGCATTTGTGTATGTATGGGTGTTAGTGTATGTAAATGCATTTGTGTATGTATGGGTGTTGGTGTATGTAAATGCATTTGTGTATGTATGGGTGTTAGTGTATGTAAATGCATTTGTGTATGTATATGTATGGGTGTTCATCATGTCCATCTGCACAATGATGTCACATATAATACTCTTGGCATCCTTAACAACAATATTGACAGGTTACAAGACAATGGCATGTGATTATTGTAATTTCTGTCACATTTTTAAAGATTTCATTTGAAGCCCTCTCCTAGTGCTTAGATGTAGACCTCATAAACAAGGGCTTACTTCAACATCATCAGTTAGCAAGTCCTTTACAGAACCTCACTCTCTTCACGGCACACCTGAAAGTATCCCTCTCCCTAGCCAGCTATCCAACCCCATGTGCTTTCATTTCCAACACATCTTCAATGTCCTGTATCCATCTTTGTGGAGGTCGACCCCTGCCTCACCTTCCACAAACTGCACCATCCAACAGTCTTTTCCAAGCCACCAAGGACTTACATAGGCTTCAAAATACAGACATTGACATCTGTTATTAATGGTGTTCTCCTCAGCCCTCATAGACAGACGTCACTGTGCTGGCTCTGAGGATGCCGTACAGAATCGTATTGAGAGTCTGCTTGGTCAGTGGGAGGATCTAGTTTCCAAGTCGGCAGACAAGAGTGAGAAGCTTAAAGATGCTAGCAAGCAGCAGACCTACAATGCTGGGGTCAAGGATATCGACTTTTGGCTTGGCGAGGTTTGTTAAACTTTATTTAATCTGTTTCAAATTCTATTCTCTCTCTCTCTCTCTCTCTCTCTCTCTCTCTCTCTCTCTCTCTCTCTCTCTCTCTCTCTCTCTCTCTCTCTCTCTCTCTCTCTCTCTCTCTCTCTCTCTCTCTCTCTCTCTCTCTCTGTCTCTGTCTCTTTCTTTCTTTCTTTCTTGCTCACCCTCACTCTTAATCTGTAATTATGTGATTTTTTTTAAAAATGACTTTGGGTCATCTATCTTTGTAACTTTAATCCAAGTCAACATTACTCTCTCTCTCTCTCTCTCTCTCTCTCTCTCTCTCTCTCTCTCTCTCTCTCTCTCTCTCTCTCTCTCTCTCTCTCTCTCTCTCTCTCTCTCTCTCTCTCTGTGCGTCTGCATGTGTGTGTCTGTGCGAGTATTTGTGCGTCTGTGGGTGTGATAGTATGTGTTTGTGTATGTCTCTATGTGTCAGTGTGTGTGTGTGTGTGCCATTATGTGTCTGTAGGTGTGTATGACTGCATGTGCATATGTGTGTGGCTTTGTGTGTATCTGTGTGAGTCTCTATCGGTGTGTCTATTATATAATGTCTGCGTGTCTCTGCTTGTGTCGGGTTATGCGTCCGCGTGTATGTCTGTGTGCGTATGTGTGACTGTACGTGTCTGTGTGTGTATATCTGTGTACGTGTGGGTGTTGCGTATGTCTATGTGTGTGTCTGTTTCCCTGCTTTTATGTGTGTATGTGTTTGTGTGTGTCCGCGACTGCATATGTGTGTGTCTGTATGTGTCTGGGTTGTATGCGTGTGTATGTGTATATATGTATGTATGTATGTGTCTGTCTGTCTGTCTGTCTGTCTGTCTGTCTGTCTGTCTGTCTGTCTGTCTGTCTGTCTGTCTGTCTGTCTGTCTGTCTGTCTGTCTGTCTGTCTGTCTGTCTGTCTGTCTGTCTGTCTGTCTGTCTGTCTGTCGGTCTGGTCTGGTCTGGTCTGGTCTGTCTGTCTGTCTGTCTGTCTGTCTGTCTGTCTGTCTGTCTGTCTGTCTGTCTGTCTGTCTGTCTGTCTGTCTGTCTGTCTGTCTGTCTGTCTGTCTGTCTGTCTGTCTGTCTGTGAGTATGTGAGTGTGTATGTATGTTGTATGTGTGTGCATGTTCATATGTATGTGGATGTATGTGTGTACTGGGTGCCTATGTGTTTGTGTGTAAGTGAGTAATTGGGCTTGTGTGTGTATGTGGGTGTGTGTGTTCGCGCGTGAGCATGCGCACATATTTTACCACCCATGCTTTTGTTTTTGACTTCATATCCATAATATGCATATCATTTCATGAATAAAACATGCTTCATTGATGAAATACAACTGCTGTGTGAAAGATGGAAGTTTGGAAGGGCCGAATGTAAGACAGCCCTGCGTGCCTAATTTGTAACCCTTTGAAAATAAAGTTCGTTCGTTCGTTCGTTCGTTCTCTCTCTCTCTCTCTCTCTCTCTATGCCTTTATCTTTCTTTTCCCTCTCTCCCTATTCCTCTTGCCACAACGATTTTTTTTGGGTAATGAACTGATATCTACTGATTTGTAAAACATAAGTCTAGCATGCATGTGTACATAGGTGAGTATGTGCATATCTATGAGGTAGCTTCAGTAAGTTCCCAGAGTTTGTGTATTGTGTAGAAACAAGTAACAGTGCAATTATTTACACTTTATTTCCTTCATAATAGTCCCTTTGTCAACTACACTGAGATTTATCACTACCCAGAACACTGGCTCAAGGAGAGACGTCCCGCAAATGTCACACTATACAAACGAAACATGTGGGACTACAAAAGGACTGAGCGTTTTCAAAAGATAGTAATGCTAGGGAAAAGAAGTGAAAGAAAAATGTTCATAAAGTTATTGGAAACATCCCTCGAACCCATTGTGCTGCTTTGTCACATTGGTGGTAATGTCATCAGCATCCTTGAAACGCTGCCCTTTCAGTGCCAGTTTAAGATGAAGGAGCAAAGAAACAATCAGCCGGTGCCAGACTGCAATCAAAGGCATTCACTTTGTGTGTTGCGAGGTATTGCTGCACCAGTAGGGATCGATATGATGGCGCATTATCATTTTTTCAAGGTGTTTTCTTCCGATTGCATCTCGATGATGGACATCATATATTTTCTTGTAAACTGTTTAGCCTTTGGGAATACAATTTTGGTAGACAGTACCCTAGAAATAAAAAAAATAAAAAAATGCTAACATAACTTTATCTTTGCTCAAGTACAAGCAAAATTTGTGTCTGTCGAGATAAGGGTGATTTCCATTCAGAGGACTTGACATTTTGTCAGAGGATGGTAAAGAGACACCATGTTTTGTCTCTTGATTATGTTGCTGAGAAGATTGATACCTTGATCATTCATATTTATTATTAGGTCTGCTTTCAGTGTTATTCTGGTTTCTTTCTGTTCAGGAGGTAAATATTTTGGAAACCATATGTTGACATACACGCTGCATAAATGTAACGATATGAACAGAGCCAAGTCAGGTGTTTATTTCAGATTTTGAAATGCAAGGATGTTTGTGGAATCACAACTAGTGTTTGTGTTAGACTGTTAAATAATTTTTTTTTTTTATATCCAGAAACCATGAGTTGTTAACCTTTTGGCTCAGTACTATAGATATCGCAACCTTTCGGCCTTGATTCCATGATAGGTACCGTAAATCTGCGAGAAATTTGGCTTTTATGCCTACCCGCGGGAGTGAACCCGGACCACAATGAGTTCGTCACCCAGTCACAGTGAAGTCAGGTTTAGCCAACTACACTAGAGAGCCGGGCGACTGTTAGATATAAGGATACATATACAATCAAGACAAGTGTTTGTATCAGATTTTATAATGCAGGTTTGGTTTGGATTGTTAAATGTAAGGATGTGCACAGAATCAAATCTAGTGAACATCTAATATTCAAATAATCATCATCAGGTGGAACAAATGTTGGCCTCCGAGGACTATGGTAAGGATCTGGCATCCGTACAGAACCTGGTGAAGAAACACCAGCTGATGGAAGCAGACATCACAGCACATGAAGTAAGATAATGTTGTAAATGTATGTGTGGATGTGTGATATTACTGCATATGAAGTATGGTGTGTTGTATTGTGTGTGTGGCAGTACTGCATATGAAGTAATATGTGTTGAATGTGTGTGTATGTGGGTGGGTGTGTGTGTGTGTGTGTGTGTGTTACATTACTGCATATCAGATATTGTGTGTGCTGTGTGTTTGGAGGGAGGGTATGAGAGATTATTGCACATGAAATAAGATATGTGTATGCATGAGTGCATGTGTGTGTGTGGCATGTGACAAATGATATGTGTTCTGTGTTTTTGAAGGAAATATGTGAAAGAGATAAAGAGATTACTGCACAAGAAATAAGATGTGTATGTTGCATGACATTGCTGCACACTGTGTGTGTGCATCCGCGTGTGCGTGTGTATCACGCTTGCGTGTGTGTGTGGGGTGGGGGTGTGATATATATATATATATATATATATATATATTACTATACCGGAAATAAGCTGTTTATTAAATAATTGTGTGTGATTTTACTGCAGATGAAGAAAGATGTGTGTTATATGTGTGTGGGACATTACTGCAAATAAAGTAAGATGTGCGTTATGAATGAGTCAGATATTACTGCAGATGAAGTAGGCTGTATTTTATATGTGTGCGGGACATTACTGCACATGAAGAAAGATGTGTAATAAATGTGTGTGTCACATTAATGCACATGAAGTAAGCTGTGTATTATACATTGTGGGGCATTACTGCACATGAAGAAAGATGTGCATTATGTGTGTGTATGTTTGTGTGTGTATTACTGCACACAAAATTTCCTTTTTTTATTTGTTATCTTAACCAAAATATATAGGGAATGCAGTGAGTATCTCCTCTTCCTTGAGTTAATAGACATAATGGTCCTTAAATTATTAGACCATAATGGTCCTTAAGTTATTAGACCATAATGGTCCTTAAGTTATTGGACCATTATGGTCCTGAATTTATTGGACCATAATGGTATTTCCCAAGCTTATATTTTCTAGAGGACTAATTGCTACTACTGAGACTGAAATTGTTTTGTTGATATCTTCAGGACCGCATCCATGAACTCAATGAACAAGCCGAACAGTTTGCTGAGGCCGGAGTATGGGATTCAGAGAGCATTGTGTCTCGCAAGAAAACTGTCAATGAACGATATGAGAAGTAAGAGTAATTGTCTGTGATTTTCTTTAGTATAATAAATGTGTCACTTTAGCTCTTTGAGTCATAGCAGCACGGGCTCAAGGGGTAGTAAAGACAGGCATAAAATCGGTGCATCATGCGTTCATTGGGCTTCTAGGCAGGAACCTTTGAACATATGATTTGTTCCTTGGGACTCAACGAGTTTGTCACATCTCTCACTGGCGGCAGTGCGCTAGTAAAATTACCGGGAATGCTTGAGTAATGGTTGTAGCTGGTAAGCCACTTGTATGCCTAAATACAGAGTTTAAGCTTCATGTGAAATGTTGGAAATGATTGAATATGTGAATAATCCTTTTGGTTTTTTATGTGTGTCGAAGACTGATAAATAAAGATCCATAATGTTTTCATGCTTTCAGTCAGAGACTTTACTAGCAGTGTCTTCCTACTTTAAGTCAAAAATTAGACTAATAATAATGTTTTCATGCTTTCAGTCAAGAGACTTCACTAGTAGTGTTTTCCTACTTTAAGTCAAAAATTAGACTAATAATCATGTTTTCATGCTTTCGGTCAAAGACTTCACTAGCAGTGTTTTCCTACTTTAAAGTCAAAAATTAGACTAATAATCATGTTTTCATGCTTTCAGTCAGAGACTTCACTAGTAGTGTTTTCCTACTTTAAGTCAAAAATTAGACTAATAATCATGTTTTCATGCTTTCGGTCAAAGACTTCACTAGCAGTGTTTTCTTACTTTAAAGTCAAAAATTAGACTAATAATCATGTTTTCATGCTTTCAGTCAGAGACTTCACTAGTAGTGTTTTCCTACTTTAAGTCAAAAATTAGACTAATAATCATGTTTTCATGCTTTCGGTCAAAGACTTCACTAGCAGTGTTTTCCTACTTGAAGTCAAAAATTAATAATCATGTTTTCATGCTTTCAGTCAAAGACTTCACTAGCAATTTTTTCCTACTTTAAGTCAAAAATTCATAATGATGTTTTCATGCTTTTAGTCAAAGACTTCACTAGCAATATTTTCCTACTTTAAGTCAAAAATTAATAATGATGTTTTCATGCTTTCAGTCAAAGACTTCACTAGCAATATTTTCCTACTTTAAGTCAAAAATTAATAATCATGTTTTCATGCTTTCAGTCAAAGACTTCACAAGCAGTGTTTCCCTACTTTAAATCAAAAATTAAACTAATAATAATGTTTTTCTGCTTCCTTTCGCAGATATACTAATGTTTTCATATTTTCACTTGTGGATTCTGCTGATAATATTGTAATGTTTCAGAATCAAGGAATTTGCTGTCCATCGACGTAATCGCCTGGAAGAGGCCAACACAATGCATCAGTTCCTCAGAGATATTGATGATGAGGAGGCTTGGATCAAGTGAGTGTAGCATATTCTCATCTCTGAATGTTATTATGTTGTACGAATAGATAGGAGACATTTTGCTTGTTTCATTACATCACTTCTACAAGGCCATGAAGAATAGATTGCCCGATTTTAAACTGTTTATTACTGCTGGCTCAACTACCACATGCATAAAATAAAGATTGTACAGTCCCCACAGGCTGTCAAACAGGACCACAAACACCTGAGCACATTCTGCAGACCTGCCCACTCTACCTACAACTTCGAAAAGACAACTGATCTCAAGAGCAAAGTGTGCAGAGCAAGCTATGGGGAACCATAAAGGACCTGCTGCTGACAGGCATGTTCATAGAGGCAACCCACCTGATGGTCTGATCTAAGCATACGAAACCAAACGCAAAGAAGAAGAAGAAGAAACTTGATTTAATTATCAAAGAAGTATTTAGTGAATATACAAATGTGGCATTTTAAAATGTTCAAAAAAGTTTAAAGTTTTAGAATTACCTTAGTGCACTTGGATATGGGTGCCATTTGTATGTCTGGTGATGTCTAAACAGTATTCAATCTTCCATCGCATCTTCTGAATCATGTCCAGAATAGCAGTTGCAGTCTCTGCAGCACCCATCTCTTTTAGGTACTGCGTGTGCCTTTTCTTCTCACCGCTCTTTTACGCCTAATGTCCACACAAAACGAGAAAACGAATATTGAAATGTTATGTCAAGCTTGTTCTGTTGTATGGTAGTGAATCTTGGAATGTGAGCAAACAAATTAAGAAGAGTTTGGAGCAACTGAGATGTTGTTCTTGAGAAGAATGTTGAGAATACCTTGGACTGCCAGATAACCAACATTGAATGCCTGGAAATGGCTAATGAAAGTAATACATTATATACAACAATGAGAAGGAGACAAACAAAGTTCTTTGGTCATGTAATGAGAAAAGGAACACTTAAAAACACTGGAAGACTGAGATCTGTGTCGATGCATGAATGCCTAAGGCACTCGATGATGATGATGATGATGCCCTCACACTTTAAACTTTACTAAACATTGAAGACACCATTAAATTCTTCATTTATAATAACAGTTTAAAATCCCAGCAGTGATTCTCGACGACCCTGTATTGTTACATGTGTTTTCTGTTTGTCTTTATAAATATGCTGACTGTATTTTATAAAGAAGAAAAAAACACAGGTACAGAGGCTCTGGAGAGACAGTTAACCTGTTAACCCTTTCGCTGCTATGGACGAGATAACTCGTCTGCCCGGTAGACTGCTAAGGACAAGCTGACTCGTCTTCCGTTTTCTGTGCCCTCACTGCTAAGGACGAGCTGACTCGTCTTCGTCTTCTCTTACAGATTAGAACCGTAATTCTCGGGGGTGAAATGGCAATAAATATTACCTAAATCTGATCAAACTGACACATTTACATACAATGAAAACACATATCACGTTCGTTTTTAGATGCATTTTATGTTATCCTGTTGCTTTGTTACCATAGAAGCATGGTCAGTGAACGGTATATTTTTTGCTCTGAAATATATTTCTGGTTTTTTTTTTTTTTTTATACAAAATAACAAGGAAATTGGTAAATTAAAGTTAATGAAGAATTAATGGAGTTTCTTTCAAGGAATAATAGTAAGGATCACTTTGAAACGTGTGAGTTATATGAGTTGGGTTTATCTTCGCGGCACGCCGGCGGACACGTGTACTTCTGGCCGTGAGCAAGACTGACCATATGACCCAGCTGTCTACATTGACTGGATTTGAAATTGATCCCCAGTAATCAAAATGAAGATATGGTCACATACTGACATGAAAAACATCTTGCGCAATATATCCTTGTCATTGAGAGTTAGAAAAAGAATTCTTGCTTGCTACATACATCCAGTTTTAACATATGGCTGTGAATCCTGGACAATTGGTAGGCAGGCCAAACAATTTCTAGAGGCTTCAGAGATGTGATTTTATAGAAGAATGCTTAGAATACCTTGGACAGCCAAAAAGAGCAACCAACAGGTTTTGAAAGAGGCGGGAGCCCGAAGACAACTTATCACAGACCAGAAGGAGACAGTCATCATTTTTCGGCCATGTTACGAGCAGAGGGAAAATAGAACATGTTGTGACCACTGGAAGATATGTGAGAGGAGAGATAGAGGAAGACAACGAGAGAAGTAAATTTTAAATTTAAGCTCTTAGCACTTTTGGTAACAGATCACTGAAGCATTAATTAATTAAACATCCTGTCACGTGCGTTCAGGTGGATTTAGATGCGTTACACGTTATCCTGTTCCTTTGTGAAGCGTGGTTGGTTTACTGTGCATTTGTAGGAAAAAACACACCTGTTGCAGAATTTCACTTAATGTTAGTAAGAGAAATTCTACAAAAATATTGCAAGGAAAAGAGAAAAAGTGTAGGAGGACAAAAAAGTGGAGATCTGCCATTTTGTTTAGTAAAAAGGCATATTCCTTCAATAATAGAGTCCGTAACATAACAGAAGAAATTCCCAACAAGAAAGTGTGTGGTATGCGTAAAAAGCAAAAAACGATGGGAAACCAGATACATGTGCAAGGACTGTGATTTGGCATTGTGTGTCGCACCTTGCTTTAAAATATTTCACACACAAAAATATCATTAATAATAATAAAAACCATGTATTTTCTTGCTAAAGTGTTTTGTGTTTGCTTTGTAAGTTTGTAGTGTTTTCTTTTTGTTAATGAGTTTTCATGAAGTAGCCATAGCGCGTCTGACTTGTCAGCATAAAGGTCAACCATACGCCTTCAAAAAGTTTTTATTTTAAGTGTCCAATTTGTACCCCCCGCCGCAAGCGCGTCTTCTGCTTTTGGAGGGGGAAAAGGTATTCAGCACAGGAGGAAGGATTAGCACTCGCCAGGCTTAGCACAGTGGTTACGTTAGCTGGCAGAGGGCGCAGCAGCGAAAGTGTTAATCTCACCTCCAGCGTCACGGTAAACAGGTCACTCCATGGTTGCTCATTTCTTGTGCCAGTGTGAAAATCACACAATACCCATCACTGTACTGTGTGAAAAAACTTGAAAGAGATTGTAGTCTGGGCAAAGCCAGTAAAAAAGAAATAGAATGAAAAGTTTTTTTTTTTTTGTAATTAAAAAAAAAATTCCATCCATCTATTATGTAGCAGGTCCTTTGCAGAACGTCTCTCTCGTCACAGTCTGCCTGAAAGAAACCCGGTCTCTCGCCAGCTCTCCCGCCTCATGTACTTTCATACTCAAGGAGTCCTTTATATCCTGTGCCCATCTTCGTGTCCGTCGGTCCTATGCCTTCTGCTAAAATAATAAATTTAGGTGAGCAAAATATTTTGTCTCCATTAACTCTTTGAGTCCCAGAGGGTTTAGCATCACAGGCCCAAGGGGAACTCAAGAGACACGTACAATTGGCGCATCATGCTTCTAGACAGTAACCTATGAACGTATGATGCGTTCCTTGGGACTCAAAGAGTTAAAAGACATAATATTCTTTTTAAAAAAATTGTACTGGAGGGGAGAAGTGATGGCAGGTGAGTGAGAGATGGGTAACGATACAAATGAAACATGAAAAGATGGATGAACAATATTTTCAGAGAGTGAAAATCAGGACGAGATATATCAGTTGTTAGAGATCCATTGCTGCCAACCTTTACTGTGAAGATGACGACTGACTGATTGTTCAGGCGTATGAAATAATTATTGATAAAATAGAGTTGACATATCTGTGTATAAAATATGCTTGACAGGGAAAAGAAACTTCTGGTTGGCTCCGAAGATTATGGTCGTGACCTGACAGGAGTTCAGAACTTGCGGAAAAAACACAAGCGACTGGAGACAGAGATTGAAAACCATGAACCAGCAATTCAGGTTTGGAATCTCTTTATTTGCCTCTAGGCTAGCAAGAAGTGTATGAATGAAATAATTTATTTGAAGTGGTGAGATAAGAAGTGTAGAATATTAACAGGCCTGTGCACCAAATTCTTAACACTTTGAAAATCAAGGTATCAAGGGGGGGGGGGGGGGAAGTTATATATCAGGGCCTTTCAACTGGCAGCCGGCGGGCCTGATTGTATTGTATTAATGATCTTTCTGTGCTGCAATTCAGGTCCCAGTCTAAGTTAAATATTGTTAGGGCCCTTTGGGAGCGAGTAAACAGTGCAGAGGGCAGATAGATCATTACGGTCTAAGGATAAAGGCGCTGTGAGGAGTTACAGGGGATCTGGCCGCCGCTCAACACTTAGGGGATGGATAAGATGGATATACAATCAGACGCTTACTGGTACCATCAGGATTGGAACTCTTTGCTTGCTGCTGAAGATGGGGACTGAGCACTTATGGGAGTGTCCCTAGTGCTGTGATGTCGATTCTTGGTTCAACATTCAAGGTTTTTGGAATGTGACCCTCCCCACTTTTCAATGTTTTGACCCCTGAGTAAACTTGGTTGAGTAGCCTTCTTTTATATGATGCTTATTTAACACTGAAGACCATGTCTCACAGTATTTTAGGTGTTTTTTTTAGTCAGCTACCACATCAGCTAACTCACCTCCTCTAAACGACCACCACCTATGTTGTTCCAAAACCACTTTATCAACATATATTAATGGCCAACTTCTGTATCTAGAGGCCACTATGTCGTCTGCCACCTGGTTCATGTGCCGAGTAAAAGGACAGACTTCTGTCCTAAGTAGAAACCTGTTTGTGATAAAATTCAGTGAAACTCCAATATTTGTCATTAATCCGTTCCTGATGCTATACAATACAAGGCATATACCAAAAGAGGAGATGGACTTAGAGCAAGAGGTAGACCAAGAACAAGATATGAAGATAACATCAGAGCAACTCTACAGCACTATGATGTGTCTATGGTCGAGGCAGCCAGAAGAGTACGAAGCAGGATCTTATATCTCCCTCGACACCTGAAGCAGTAAAAGAGGATGTAGAAAAGAAGACGATGAATCCATTCCTAAAGAAAGAATGAATATTTTAAAAAGACCAATATCAAAAGTGTTTTAGTATTTCTTTTCTTCTTGGTCCGTAGAATTATAAGAATCTTTCTGTAGCATTTCAGCTCAAAAGCTGTTTCACTTTCTTCCTTAACTCTTTAAGTCCCAAGTAACGCATCATACGTTCATAGGTTACTACCTAGAAGCCCAGTGAACGCATGATGAGCCGATTTTTACGTCTCTTTTAACTACCGCTTGGGCCTGTGATGCTAAACCCTTTGGGACTCAAAGAGCTAATGATTGTGAGACAGTCCAAAACTCACTTCCATTTGTTACAACAGAAATGATGCATGGTCTCAAAATTTTGACTTTGATTTGCTTGTTGGTTCTTAGCTACATACTTTTAATTCTTTCAGTATGTGCGTTGCTGTAGCCATCCTCCATTTAACCTCTTTTGAACTGTTTTCATTGATACCAGTAATTATTACATATAATACATACTAACTGAAGGTTTCAACATTATTAAATGTAATCTTGTTATCTTCAGGCAGTCCATGAAACTGGCAAGAAGTTGATGAATGAGTCAGACATTGGAACAAGTGACATTCAGAACAGACTGGACCAACTGTCGTTCAGCTGGGAGGAACTCAAACAAATGACTGCCAGCAGGTATGTTGAAATGTGCAGGGTGTACATGTCAGTTTTGTAGGGCATGCATTGTGACATTTTGTTGCTTGTTTAGCATTTGAGATTACCTGTCACATCCATGATTTTATACTGTTGTGTTTATAGAGAAGTCTGAATAATTCATTGTTGTCTGTGTTTATAGTTTTTTTTTTACTCATTGTTGTCTGTGACTGTAGTTGATTGATCATTCTCTGTGTCTATAATTGACTCATTGTTGTCTGTATATAGTTGACTCATTGTTGGCTGTGTATATAGCTGACTCGTTCTTGTCTATGTATATAGTTCACTCACTGTTGTCTGCATAAATAGTTCATCTCACTGTTGTCTGTGTATATAGTTCACTCACTGTTGTCTTTGTATATAGCTGACTAGTTCTTGTCTGTGTATATAGTTCGCTCACTGTTGTCTGTGTATATAGTTCACTCACTGTTGTCTGTGTATATAGTTCACTCTCTGTTGTCTGTGTAAATAGCTCACTCACTGTTGTCTGTGTATATAGTTCACTCACTGTTGTCTGTGTATATAGTTCACTCACTGTTGTCTGTGTATATAGTTCACTCACTGTTGTCTGTGTAAATAGCTCACTCACTGTTGTCTGTGTATATACGTTATCTTGTCATCCCTTTGTGGGATGCAATTTTTCGTTATTTGAAGCCCTACTCTGGCTTTTGCCAGTGGCCACAATATAGCTCGGCCATAAAAATGGTCTGATGGCTTAAGGCAGTTTCTGGGCCTCTCCACGGGTGATCCTCATCCACACACATGGTGGCAATTTGTGTCATCAGGTGTTTATCGCTTGTGTGATGTCCTGGTGGGGTAAAAGAAGATAGATAGAGAGAGTCTGTGTATATAGTTCACTCACTGTTGTCTGTGTATAGTATAGTTCACTCACTGTTGTCTGTGTATATAGTTCACTCACAATTGTCTGTGTAGCTGACTCACTGTTGTCTGTGTAATAGCTCACTGACTGTTGTCTGTGTATATAATTCACTCATTGTTGTCTGTGTATATAGTTGAGAAGATTAGTGTTTAAATATTGAGATAAAACAATGAAACATTTGCTAGATATTCAGTAATAGAGAATAAGCAACAACAAAACGGTTCTTCTTCATCGAATTCTAGAGAATGTGTGAAACTAATGCAGTCCGTAGATTTGGTTGAATGTTATAATATAAAGCCTTGAATTTTCTATAACTACATCTACTTACAGAGGTCATAAACTGGAACAGAGCTATGCCTTTCAGCAGTTCAGTGCCAATGTTGAGGAGGAAGAGTCATGGATCACCGAGAAGAAGCATCTTTTATCCAGCGGAGATTTGGGTGACACAATGGCTGCCGTTCAGGTAAATTCTTCATCAGGTGCTTGTTTACTTTCATGTACTGTGTGTTCTCTCTTCCACAAATTGTTTTCTATTCTCCAGTACACACAAGTTCTCTTCTACCTGTATATGCTATTATAACCTGTCTGGCTCAACCCCCCCCCCCCCCCCCCCCCCCCCCCCCCCCCCCAGTTCGGTGGTGCGTAATATACATTTCCACGGTCATTGTTTAATATGTTTATTCCTATTTAACTATTGGTCAGAGCACACTAAAGAAATCCGCTTCCCTATTGGCTACCTCTGCTGCATAATTTGCTATTTGAAATTTATGCATTTGTGACTTCATAGTGGTCATTCATTCCCTTGGGCATTTGCTGCAAGAATCACCTAGCAAAATTCTCCAATCAGAACTTGCCCCCTTCCAGCTCCACAAACTTCATGTGACCCAAGTATCTACTTTAACCCTGATTAACCATATAATGAATATTAATATGCAACCACACAGGCTCTGACCTCTGGTACACTCGTATACTGGCTTGAGTGACAAACAGAACAACAGAAGAGTTGGACAGAAGGAGTGGAGAAGTGTGTGCCATTTTGTCATGAAAAAGTTATCGTTAACTCACATTAGTGGTAGGTGTCAAGTTGAATCCCTACTTCCTGATCCAAGTGATCAACTGAGACAGTTGCCATTTGAAAATATGTATCAGTATACTGAATTATTAATAATCATATTGTGAGTTCCCTGCTACCGGAAGAGTTGAAATGAAAATGATAAATATTTGTTCCTGATGTTGAAATAGTTTTTACTGAAGTACAAGAGAAAATTGTGAGTGGATTCAAGCTGCTTTTTTGTTGGCACTTTTCCGTCTTTCCAGGTAATAGTGTTATATTGTGCTGTAGGTAGGATGGAGATTGTTGCCATGGCAGTGGTGAGTGCAAAACCTGCCCACGTTAAGAGGTCTTCCACAACTAGAGCATGGGTGTTGCCATCACATCTATTTTATATGCCTTTTCTGAGATGCTCAGCTTCCAGCCTTTAACATTCATTTTTTTCCAATTATTTTTGTTCTCTTCCTGATTTTCCCTTTCACTCAACATGGCCCGTGGCATAGTGTTCTCATGATTCTACCTCAGTACCTTTATCATTCATGTTCCATTTGCACACATCTTTATATCATAGTAGGGGCAGGCCCATAACATTTTCTACCCATTTTTAAAATGTTTCTAAATGTTTAAAGCACGCCTGCATAAATTACCAATTGAATTTTCTTGGATAGGGTCTTCTGAAGAAACATGAAGCTTTTCAGTCCGACTTGGAGGTTCACAAGGAGAGATGCTTGGATATAAAAAGAGAAGGCGAGACCCTGATTGATGAGGTAAGATTATGCAGATTCAGTTCAGTGAGATCACTGGCTTGTGTGATGTTCGACACATTTTTATAAGGTAGGATTACATGGGTGCAGTTTCTGGAAAATGACGTGGAGGCAGAACTTCCCGAAGGTGGATATGGGACATTAAAGATGTGTTGGCTATGAAAGCAGATAGGGCTGGAGAATTGGCTAGAGAACGAGTGACTTGCAGATGTGCTGTGGCGAGAGCAACATTCTTTAAAGGACCTGCTAATTGATTAATTGAAGATTATGTGCTTTAGGGTGATTCGCCATGGTCTAGCAGCTAGACGCTCACCTGCCGATCAGACTGGAACTGGGTCCTGACGGAACTGGACCTTTTTAAAAAATGACTTTGGCTCCAAGCGTGACTTAGCCTTGTGTCGGTACAAGGTACTAGTCCTGGGAAGTAGGCCGTCGTGATGTGGACCACATCACCCACCAAGTGCCGATTGGTATATAAAAATATAGGTCTAACTTTCTATGCCCAATACGCCTAAAAACATGGAAAAAAGGGTCCTTTACTTACTTTACTTTACTATATGTTTTAGGATACAAGATTTCCTATGTGGAATCTGGGGCCCCATTTTGGAGGTAAAAAGAATAGACCTGCTGCTCCATAACAAGCGTGATGTGTCGGTTAATTTTATTATATATATATTTGTAAAAATATGAATGAATAAAGGAATTGAGAATATTTTGTAATGGGAAAATAAAACTTTTTTTTCACAACAAAACCTCAGTTAAACATAATGAAGTATTTTGGCTTCTGCTAATTCGGCTGGTTTTGTAGATATTTAAAAATAAAGGAATCAAAAGTGTAATGTGAAAATAACAGTTTCTTTTTATCACACAAAAACATCATTTAAACATAACCAAGTAGTTATTCCAGCAAAATCTAACAGAGTATCCATACTATGAGGGACTGATTCAAAAGGATGTGAGCCGAGGATCTGGATGGGTGCAATGTGTTCTGCTAGGGGTTTGGTTCTACTCGCCACATTGCTATATTGATGTACACATAGTTGCTAGAACACACCAGACGATGAACGTCCAGTTATTGACCTTTATTCGCTGTTACAAACATCTCACTGACTTAGCGCATTCTTTTGTCCTCGTATCGCTATGCATGGCTGATTTCTGATGACCTGGCCAACTCTCTCCCACGGTGATTCGCTTCGCTCGTATCTTTCGGAACATACATCTGTATCATGCTAACGTATTGTACCTGGTATTAATACATGGTGAAACTGGCAATCAGGAAACATTCATCTCTGCTCCTGAACATGTACAAGTGATCATATGTTCTCCATTCTCATCAGGTGTTCTCTCGCATACGACCGCACACAACCAGGTCCGAACTTCAACTGCCTTACTACCCTCTCTGGGTTCACGCCTTCCGTTCCAGTCTCACGCTTTCCTCGTATCCCTTATTCACTCACCACGGGATATCCGCTTATCTCATTTTCCTCTTGTATCACTGGTCCTCCGACATTGTCCTCACCATCAGGAACTCTCTGGGATTTCCCCTGGAATTCACAACATTACAATGGGTTTCAGCATGCAGTTGGGAAAAAAAGAGACTTTTGAGCAGGCTGCAACTGGCACCATCTGTATTGGAACTCTTTGTTCGCTACTGAGCATAGGGACAAAGCATATAGGGGAATGCACCGAGTGCAGTGATGTCAATTTTTGATTCAATAATTTATTTATTCATTCCAGGGAAATCACAACAAAGACAGTATCAGTGCTCGTATTGCTGGACTGATGGAGAGACTGAAGGAGCTGGAAACAGTAGCTGCTGAACGAGAGACTGATCTGAATCGCAACTATGCCTTTTTACAGTTTATGTGGAAGACTGATGTGGTAGACAGCTGGATTGGTGAGTGGTTATAGTATTGTAAATACCTGGATCTCTGGTAATTGTTGTAGCATGTAGCTGGATCTGTGGGTGGGTGAGTGTGTGTATGTGTGTGTGGGGGGGGGGGGGGGTGTGTGCGGGCGGGCTTAGGGCAAGCGCGAATGAGAGCATGCGCGTGTGAGAGCATGCGCGTGTGAGAGCATGCATGTGTGAGAGCGTGCGCGTGTGTGAGAGCGTGTGTGTGTGTGTGAGAGCATGTGTGTGTGAGAACATGTAAGAGCGTGCACATGTGAGAGCATGTGCGGGTTTGTGAGTGTGTATGTGTGAGAGTGTTATGTGTGAGAGTAAGTTTGTATGTGAGAGTGTGTTTGAGTGTGTGTATGAATAAATGTGTGTGAATGAGTGTGTGAGTGAGTCTTCATGAGTAAGAGTGTGAGCGAGTAAGTGTGTGTGAGTGAGTGAGGAAATGAGTGAGTGAGAGTGAATGTGAGTAAGTGTGTGTGAGTGAGGGGGTGAGTGTGTGAGTGAGTGAGTGTAGGAGTGAGTGTGTGTGTTGCTCTTTGTTCTCTATATTTTGCATCTTTGATGAATCCACAGATTCGTCTTCAGACTCTGTTCTCAGCATCTGTTATAAAGCTTCGTCTCTCAGTTATACTCCAAGTTTCAGATCATATGTTTGTTGGACAAAGGAAAAGAATAATTAGATAGCTGACAGCTGAAGAAAACATGAAATACAACTAGGAAGTACAACATAAAAAGAAGTGCAGATACAGATAAACATTTCAGCTAGTCTTTATTAATAAACAAAAGGAGCAAGAATGCTTAGCTAAAATATCACAATCACATATAAAAGAGATCTACAAGCCTGAGTGAAATATAACGATGTGAGTAAATGATAAATGTAAAATTGTACATATCAACAGACCTACTTCTGTGTGCTCAATGACATGTCTGTATATATTGCGTTTTGTGGCAGAAATATTCATCTTCTGTATGTTTCATTTAGCTGACAAAGAGACACAGGTCAAATCAGAGGACTACGGCAGAGATTTGTCTTCTGTACAGACTTTCTTAACCAAACAGGTAACTCTTCTGTAATAATATTAGATTCTATGGTCCTATTTTGGGGGGAAAAGAACAGAGCAACTGCTCCTTAGAAAAGCATATCATAAAAGGTAACTATTATTAGTGATTTGCTGAACTCAGATGAGTTGGGCAGAAAGGTGCAGATATCACAGTCTAGCTGTAAACCACAACATTCTAACCACCCTTTTAAGGTGAAAACAAGGATATTATTCATATCGACCATGAAGTACCGTTTGATCTATAAAACAAATTTATGGTTAGTACCATACGCCTAAACACATGATATTTTTATAGATCAATCAGCACTCTACAGGTGATGTGGTAAACATCATGCCGACCACCTTTACTTTTCCTGGGAGCCAGATGTGCAGCAGGCAAATAGTAAAGTAAAGGTCCCTTTTCAACACCTTATGGGGTATAGGGCATATAGGGCTAGACCTTTTTTTTATAGACCAATCGGCACAAAACGGCTGCTGTGGTCAGCATCGTGCCAGCCTCCTTTACTTTTCTAGGACTGCACCTAGTACCCACTCAAAGCTGGGTCGACCTGGAAGTCAAGATCATTTTTTGAAAATGTCCAGCTCCACCAGGCAGCAAACCCACGACCTTCCGATCCGCACGCGAGCGTCTAGCCGCCACGCCATGTCGACTCAGGTTCGTAGTGCTGGACCTATAAATTTGTATACAGCAATCAGCATTCAGTTGTTGAAGGGTCCAGCATCACTCTGGTGGCCTTTCCTTTCCAGGAAATTTTTCTGCTGCTCATTTTAGGCTAGGTCGAGAAGGTCGGTTTTGAAAAAGGGTTCTGCCTTAATGCAGATTTGGAATCTTTGACCTTTTGGTAGGTAGAAGAGCATCTAGCCACTATGATATGGCATCTTGTGAGCCTCAGTAAACCCTAATTAGAATATTTGATCCTATTTTAAAACTGTCTTCCACTTTTTTACGTGCACAAATCAACAATAATTTGTATCTTTCCTAGGAAACCTTCTCAGGTGGTATTGTTGCTACAAAAGCCTAATTAGAATCTTTGATCTATATTAAAACTCCTATCCACTTTTTGTTATGTGTACTAATCAACACATAATTTTTATCTTTCCTAGGAAACCTTCTCAGCTGGTATTGCTGCCTTTGAAAAGGAAGGAATTCAGACTATCACAGCCTTGAAAGATGGATTTATAGCCACTGGGCATGAGCAGATACCAACCATCGAGGTTCGATACAATGCTGTGATGTCTCGCTGGCAGAAACTTCTGGCCGATGCTGATGACCGTAAGCAAAAGCTGCTGCACTTGCAGGACAAGTATCGCCAGATTGAGGATCTGTATCTGACGTTTGCCAAGAAGGCTTCAGCTTTCAACAGCTGGTTTGAGAATGCAGAGGAGGATTTGACAGATCCTGTTAGATGTAACAGTGTTGATGAGATCAAGGTTAGAGATTTATCTGCACACACTTGGATTTCACACCTCAAAATATGCACACTTGCATACACATGCACGCATTTATATCACACACTTGCATACACATGCATGCATTTATATCATACACTTGCATACATATGCATGTGTTTATATCACACAGGTACATACACATGCACGCATTTATATCACACAGGTACATACGTCTGCATGCTGCAAGGAAATCAAGGTTAGGGATACATTTGCCCACACTGAGATTTCATACCTGAACAAACGCACACTTGCATACACGTACACATGTTTATATCACACAAGTACATACCTGTGCATGCTGCTGATGAGATCAAGGTTAGGGATAAATCTGCACATACTTGGATATCACAGCTTAACATATGCCCACTTGTATACATGTACACATGTTTATATCACACAAATACATACCTGAGCATGCACTTAAACACAGACAGCCATGCAAATAAATGTTGCACCCAGACATACACATATACACACATTTATATCATACACTAACATACATGTGCATGCACATAAACACGGACATACATATTATACACACAAGCAATCATATACACTGATTTATATATATATATATATATAAATGTGTGTATAATTTGTATGTCCGTGTTTATGTGCATGCACATGTATGTACGTGCATGATATGAGGTTTATAGCAAGGCTGTAATATCTACACCTTTCAGCACAACACATCCAATTTCAGCGGACCCTCAATTTGGTGCCTTTTACAGTATGTATGCTTGTTAGACAGTGGATCTGTTCTGGGGCCTGGAACTTATTTTGTCAGTTTCTATCTCCCATTATTTTGTCATTTGATATTTTTTTTTCTATATAATAACAGGCCCTGCGAGAAGCCCATGAGCAGTTCAAGGCATCACTGAGTGCAGCCAAGGCTGATTTCAAAAGTCTGGAGTCTCTGGATGCACAGATCAAAAGCTTCAAGGTTGGCCCCAACCCTTACACCTGGTTCACTATGGAGGCCCTGGAAGAGACATGGAATAACTTGCAGAAGATTATTAGGGTGAGCATGACTTGATGAATTGTCAGGCAAGGCACATGATGATGATGCATGACTTGATGAATTGTCAGGCTGCAGCTGACTTTCTGAATTCAGGATCTAATTACTGAACTTATCATCATCATCATCATTCTGATGTTCCATTATTTGTCACATTGGGCTCACAGTTTTTGTTTTCTTCTATTCTTTTCTACCCTGTGCAAAAGTTTCAGTATCATGGCACTTTTTGTCTCTCTTGTCAGCGTTTGTCATATGGTTCCTTTTGGATGTCCTCATTTCCTCAATCCATTTGTTTCCCATTTAGGTGATTCTCTGTTCGCTTCTCCTCAGGATGTGCCAAGTACATCATCATCATCTTATTTGTCTTATAACTGGATACCAACAGTATTTCATTTCCTGAGGCATTTGTTTTCGAATGGATTTCGCTTCTGTTCTTTGTCTTTAGTGACAGAAAACTTGAAACTAATTAAGTTATAGGTTCAGAAATGTTGTTGCTATTAAGAAGCCAGAACTAGTACTGCTTTTTGAGCTCATTAATTAAAGATTCATCTCATTAACCTTGAAAGTAATTGATTGCATAATGAACCTCAAAACTAAGACTACTCAGTGATCATGTCATGTAAGTTTTCTTAGCAGGATGATATTAGTATTTACTTGTGTTTATTGCTCACTGTTCAGTTAAAGATTATCGCTCATCGGGCATGACCATAAGGGCTCCTATCTCCTCCTGAGTATGTCTGCAAGTATTTTTAGGTTAACAACCCCTATTCTGTTTTGGCTGATGTTACGATGAAGAACTAAAGGGAACCAGCATTAAATGACACCAGCTGTGTGTGATCCCAGAACTAAAGGGAACCAGCATTAAATGACACCAGCTGTGTGTGATCCCAAAACTAAAGGGAACCAGCATTAAATGACACCAGCTGTGTGTGATCCCAAAACTAAAGGGAACCAGCATTAAATGACACCAGCTGTGTGTGATCCCAAAACTAAAGGGAACCAGCATTAAATGACACCAGCTGTGTGTGATCCCAAAACTAAAGGGAACCAGCATTAAATGACACCAGCTGTGTGTGATCCCAAAACTAAATGTCACCAGCATTAAATGACACCAGCTGTGTGTGATCCCAAAACTAAAGGGAACCAGCATTAAATGACACCAGCTGTGTGTGATCCCAGAACTAAAGGGAACCAGCATTAAATGACACCAGCTGTGTGTGATCCCAGAACTAAAGGGAACCAGCATTAAATGACACCAGCTGTGTGTGATCCCAGAACTAAATGTCACCAGCATTAAATGACACCAGCTGTGTGTGATCCCAGAACTAAAGGTCACCAGCATTAGATGACATATCCCCAAATGACAGACTTTAGTTCATCAGTTTGATTGTGTCCTTGTGTGTACAGGAACGTGACAATGATCTCAACAAAGAAGAACAGCGCCAGGAAGAGAATGATGTACTTCGCAAACAGTTTGCACAGGCTGCAAATGGATTCCACTCATGGCTGACACACACCAGGTAGGAACTTTGCCGTATCATTACATGTATCTATGGTTGTATGTAACCATCAATGATTTTGTAACTGAACAGTCAGATATGATATGATATAATATTGTATTGGCGTCATTGTGGAAACTCAGCATACAAACTCGTAATCCTGAAACTATTTTCTCCATTAAAATTAATATAGTTTTAATTTGTTCTGACTCTGAAAATGACACTATTAGTTTCTTTTTACCTGTGTTTATCATACTAACTGCTGTGCTTACAGTAATAAATGTTTAAAACAAAATTTAAATAAATACACTCATAATATACTAGAGAAACATACAAAACTTACTTTGGAGGTCAGGCGCGACGGCGAGAGAGGTCCATTAAAATTAATTTATAAATTTAACATTTTTTTTTTTTTGAATCTTATAAAAGTTATCGAAATCAGGTCGGGAAATGCTGAGAGTTCTCGTCTCTCCAGATCACATCCCAGATTTCGCCTCATATTCAAGGGCAAAAAAAATATGTGGCGCCTAATCTGATATTCTTTAAAAAAAAATTAAAATATTTGTGTCCAGCTACACTCATATGCTGAAGTTCCACTATCCTTTAAAATCAGTTGTGAAAATGTGTGTGTATGTGAATATATTTGTGTGTGTGTGTGTGTATATATATATATATATATATATATATATATATATATATATATATATATATATATATATATATATATATATATATATATATATATATACACACATAAAATATATATATATATATATATATATATATATATATATATACACACACATAAAATATATATATATATATATATATATATATATATACACACACACCTCTTTGTTTATGTAAATATTTTTCTATAGCTTTTGTCATATATTAATGTACATGTATGTATATATTTGTGTACTCAGTTTAGCTTGCAGTCACAAACATTATCTTTGGAAATATTTTGACATATTTGCGAATGTTGAATTCTTGTTACAGGATGTGGCTGCTTGAAGGGTTAGACCATTGTGATTATGTGACTGTTACCTGCATCTGTTTCTTTGCTTAAATGTTACTAAATCATTAACCCGGTGCATTAAGTTGTGATTTTAACTGTTGGATGACTTGATCATCACAGAAATGCTGACAAGGGGAATGTTTGTGTTGCCTGACTAAACTTTCAATTTTAACTGGTGGATTGATCAGCACACAAATTTTGACAATGAGAATGTTTTGTTGCCTCAAAGAGAATGTTAATGTTGCCTGACTAAATTTTTGATTTTAACTTGTGTGTGACTTTATCAACTCACAGATATTGACAAGGGGAATGTTAATGTTGCCTGACTAAACTTTTTATGTTAACTGTTTGTTGACTTCATAAGCACACTAATTTTGACAAGGAGAATGTTTTGGCGCCTCAAGGAGAATGCTAATGTTGCCTGACTAAAATTTTGATTATATTTTAACTCTTGGGTGACTTGATCAGAACACTAATGCTGACAACGGAAATGCTTGTGTTGCCTGACTAAACTTTTAATTTTAACTGTTTGGTGGCTTGATCAGCACACACATTTTGAGAATGTTAATGTTGCCTGACTAAACTTTTGATTTTAACTGTTGGGTGACTTGATCAGTACACACATTTTGTATAAGGAGAATGTTAATGTTGCCTGGCTAAACTTTTAATTTTAACTGTTGGGTGACTTGGTTAGCACACACATTTTGAGAATGTTAATGTTGCCTGACAAAAATTTTATTTTTAACTGTTGGGTGACTTTATCAGCACACACATTTTGAGAATGTTAATATTGACTCAAAGAGAATGTTAATGTTGCCTGACTAAACTTTTAATTTTAACTGTTGGATGGCTTGATCAGCAAACAAATGTTGACAAGGCCATTGTAAATGTTGTTTCACTAAAAATGTAAGACACAGGTGCCTCACCAAAGTCAGCCTAGCCTCAGAATGAATGCCAGCGATTTTTAGAATTTTCTTGGAATTTTTGGGTTAAAAAAAGCCAGGTGAATGTTTATAATTTTCTTGGAATTATCAGGTTAGAAAATAGAGTTGATGTTTAGAATTTGCTTGAAATTATCATCACATTAGAAAATGCCAGTGAATTTTAAAAATTGTCTTGGAATTGTCAGGATAGAAATTGCTAGTGAAGTTTTATAATTATCTTGGAATTGTCAGGTTAGAAAATGCCAGGTGATTTTTTAGAATTATCTTTCTTCTTCTTCTTCTTCGCATTCACCAGCTGTAAACTCTGGCGGAAATTTCTGGTTGTTCATCTACTTTTGGACTGCAGTCCTATTCCAGAACCTGAGTGTTGCGTGTGCATCCGTTTTTCAAATCTGACTCATTTGAATGCTGAGTGCTGGTTCATTGTTTTTCAAGCAATTGCACTCCGATTTCGAAGAAAGCTCCCAGCTAGTCGACTCTTATGACATGCTTTTGGGTAGGCAGTGGGTCTGTTCTTGTTTTCCCTGTAATAGGGCCCAGGAACCCACATGGGGAAGAATTATCTTTGAAATGTCAGGTGAAAAAAAATATATTAGATAAGAAACTGACCACCACAATTGGCTTGGGATATGTGAAGATCAGACCCTTCACACCTTAACTTTTTCAATCCCAGACAACTGTTTTATGAACCAACTCTCCTATAGTGATCAACTCATTCCTAACCCACAAAAAGAGGTCTGGTAGCTTAGTGGCTGTATGTTCACTTGCCAGCCCAAAGGTCTCAGATACAAATCAGCATTTAGGCAGACTTTTTTTAACATTAAACTGACCTTGACTACCATTTGGACCAGGCCTGAAATGGGTACTAGGTAAAGTCCTAGGAAGTAAATTCAACTGGCGTGCTGTTGACCACATCTTCTATTGAGTGCCGATTGGTCTTCTTCTTCTTCTTCTTCTTCTGCGTTCGACACAGTCATGCTTAACATTGAGTCCTGTTTGGATCACAAATAGGATTGTACGTTTAAGGTCGCCACCGGTCCCCCATAGCTTCTCTTGCAATGTGGCTCCCTTGGGCCTGATCCACAGTCTTTGGTGTTGAAAAATGTAGGTCTACCACTGTATGCTCACATCGCCAAAGGCATGAGTGGGGGCCATTACTTTTTTCTTTTCTTCTTTTAAAAACATAAAATAATATCTTGGTTTGTTAGTTGTGGGTTCTTTTTCATTATATTTCTTGTTTGATTCTTTCCTTTTGCATCTTGTTTTATTTTAAAGTGATTCTTGTATATTTATGGATGTGATTATTGTCAGAAAAGTTGACTACCTCACCTACTAAATGCTGACTAGTCTATAAAATTTATGTCTAGCATTATATGCCCAATATGCATAAATGTATCAGTGTTTACTCCTTGACTACATTAGAATTTTGAAACTAAGGCTACAGACAGATTGTGATATCATGGCTTTATCTTTACAAGGCTGTTCTATTTTCCCAATACCCCACCCTTCCCCTTTTAAAAAATATTTTAGATGTTATTTTTAGTAAATATAACTATATCCAGATCTACTAAACACTGTGTAGATGCAGCCACTGCCGTTAACTGTGCTTCTAGGGGTCAGGTCACTGCAGCAGCCTCACTTAAGTAGCATTCATGGGATTGTATCAAAGAAAGATGGGTCAGGTTGGCGGTCTCTCGGGGCAAAAATGTTAAATCAACCTATAATGATGTGAATACCATTGTAATTTCAAATTTATAACATTCTTTTTGTTTACGCAAAGCGGAAGAAATAATTTGTATCGCTACGGCCTCTGTTAGTTTCAGTAAATGCCCATTAAATATGTAGTAAATTGCACTGTTCAAACATACAAAGGATGTGTAACTAACTGTTAATATAAGTCAAAGCATTGTACATATGGAATACATGAGTCTTGTCTGTCCGCAGGGCTGCTATGATGGAAGGATCTGGCACTCTGGAGGAGCAACTCGAGGCTACGAAGGTAAGATCTTCCATGTGATCATCAGTGTCCTTTGATAAAGGTTCATAATACATTGTTTGACATTGATGTTGGTTGATACAAGACTGTTTAATGTTCATGTGAGTCGACACAGTACTGTCTTAGGTAGGTTGATGATGTATTATTAAGAATGGACATCCCAGCACTCAAGACATTCCCATAACCGCTCCGTCCCCATCTTCAGAAGCAAACGCAAAGTTCCAATTCCAGTGGTACCTAAAGCAGTCTGATTGTATATCCATCTCACCTTTCCCTTGAGTGCTAATCGTCGACCAGATCTTCTGGTCACTCCTCGCAGTACCATTCTCTTCAGACCGTGATGATCTATCTGTGCTTCCATACTGTTCACTCGCCTCCAACGTCTAGCTTGTCATGCATCAGTTCACCATCAAATTGTGCAGAACCAGCCAGTCTGTCTGGTAATTTACTAATACACTGGCATATCCTGGGGAAAATATTCAAAGGAAGCTAACTACTCGAGACCTCTGAAGCGATGCTTGCCACTCTTCACAGAGCATACCGGTCTCCACCTTTCTCAACATGCTCTGTAAGTCAGTTACAATTACGACATGTGTGTACAGCTGATTCTCAAGCCAGCGAAAGGCTGCATTGACTGCCTCCACCTTCAAACTAGATTCTGTGGTGTCATATACCAGATTTTGTTACACTAAGCAACGTCAGTTCACTTTTTCTAAAAACCCTAATGATCTTCATCTGCCTCTGTATGTCGATATTATACTGTTTACCATTGACAAAGACCAACACAAGATTGCCTAGTGTTGATAATAAACTGTTTGACAGTGATGTTGGCAGACATAAGACTGATATTGATGTGGGTTGACACAATACTACCTTACTTTGGTAGGTTTATAATATACTGTTTTAAATTGACAAAGTCCAACACAAGAGTGCTTAATGGTGATGTAGGTTGATAATATACTGTTTGACATTGATGTTGGCAAACACAAGACTATCTAATGTTGACATGGTTTGACACAATCCTATCCTACATAGATGTGTGACGACACAATATTATCCTACATTGTTGCAGGTTGACACCAGACTGTCTTAACGTTGACAAAAATTGACAACATTCAACAGCAGTCATAGTGCAGCAACTGTAATATTAGATGCTGTTAAATTTTACTTTTTCTTATTAGCGTTTTACGGCCGTAAACTCCAGTGGAAACTTCTAGTTATTCATCCATTCCTGGACTTTGGTCTTGATCCAGATCTTGAGTTTTCTGTGCACATCAGTTTTACAGATCTGTTTCATTTGTGTGTAGACTGTTTGTTCCTTGCCTCTCAGCCCTAATTAGTTTCCTCCTATGGCATGCTTGTTTGGGGCCGTGGGTCTACTCTCTGTTCTCCAAAAGTGGAGCCCATGAACCACACAGGGGCTCAGTTATATGAGGAGAAGGAGCTGTGGTGGTGTAGTGGCTAGGGGCTTGCCTGCCAACCTGAAGGTCCTGGCTTCAAAACTGTGTCATTTTTTTTAGAACTGACCTTTGCTCCCAGGTCAACGCAAGCAGTCTAAATGTGTATATACTGAAAAGTAATAGTGGCCGACATTATGTTGGCACTCACCAAGTGCCAGTTTGTAAAAATTTAAGACTAGCATTATATGCCCACTTCACTAGTGGTGTAAAAGGAGTCCTTTTAGTAATGTGAAGCGAGATCAAGAATGCAAAGAATATTCTAGAATGATAGAGAAACAAACGAGAAAAAACTCCTTGAGGCAGATAAATGTCGTAAACTGATTAGAAAAAAATTAGAAGTCGACAGCCAGTGTGTTTCGATCATGCTATGAGAAGGAATGGCCTCGAGAACTTAGTAATGATTGGCAAGATCAATGAAACGAGTGCAAGAGGAAGGCAAAGAGATGAAAATCTGGATGGCTTAGCTATATTGATTGTGGGGGGGGGGGGGGGGGACAAGAACAATGACCTGATCCATGATTCTCGTCATTGAGTTAGATGGTGAAACATGACAGCCTACGCTTTTCGGCACGCCACATTATTATTTTATTTGTGTGTGTATAGAGGAAGGCAGCAGAAGTGAGAGCACAGAAGAACCACTTGAAGAGGATTGAAGATCTGGGAGCAGCCATGGAAGAGAGACTTATCCTTGACAACAGGTAGAGTGACTGAATGATTACCTGTAAACTTTAAGTAGGTTGGCTTCTGAGTATTCTTATTTAATTATTGATTCTGGAATATATTACTGAGCCTCCCTTGGCTCCCTTGGTGAAACGTCACAAGCTAGCTTGGTTCAGGCACATGGTGAGACATGATTCGATTGCAAAGACTGAACTTCAAGGAACATGTGGGGGGGGGGGGGGGGGGGGGGTTTTGTTTAAGAAGAGGAGGGCAAAAAAGAACCTGGAATGACATCAGGAAATGGACAGGACTCAGTTATCATACACTTATTCATCAAGCGAAAGACAGAGAAAGATGGTGGGTTTTATGTCCTAGTGCTTCCATCAATACACCTCCACGACCCTAATGAGTCAAGGGTTATGTAATGAATGTGATGTATATTACTGAATTTTTTTGTTGAACTGTTATATCTGGTGTGTGTATTATAATACTTAATGGTTTTAATCAGAGTTATAATTAGAAATATAGAATAGATGATATAATGAATAGTTAGAAATATTGCTTCATAACCTGATGAACAGCTAGGCAGTTGAAGACCCACAGGGGCATAGAAATAAACACAGACTGAAAAAACACACAGAGAAGAAGCTATAGTGAAGTTAAAAAGATGGAAAGGAATATGGGGTGAGCTGCACACAATAGCGAAGGATTGCATGACTTGATTGAGGGCCTGTGCTCCATTGGAGGATAGAAGGCAGAAGAAGAATAAGAATTGGTGAATAGTTAGAAACATTGTATCATTACCTGATCAAGAGCTGGGAATATTGTCTGGACAATAGGAAACATTGTATCATCACTTGATGACCAGCTAGGAATATTGTCTGGACAACTGAATAATAGTTAGAAACATTGTGTGGTCATTTGGTGAACAGTTGGGAATAGTGTCTGAACAAATAAAAGATAATGAGAAACAGTTTGCGGTTGAGACCTTTCAAAACTATACAGAACATCATAGTAATGGTTACATGTGCAAATATGTGTGAGTTTATGGAACGTAATGGTTATTGTTACACTGGCAGGTATACAGAACAGCCTGTTATTATATGTGTGAATATGTGGAATGTCATAGTGGAATCATAGTTAAAATTATGAGAGCTTAAATCTTCCGTGTAGCAACATACGGATGTAAGTTGTGGACTATCTCCAAGTCCTTAAGAAAGACGATAAGGGCTTTTGAGCTGACATGTTATAGAAAGATACTCAGAATACCATGGACAAAGAAGAGAAGAAATACTGACATTTTAACAGATCTAAACATCAAGGAAGATTGGCTAATAAACAGCATCTTGTCTTAGAAGCTGTAATATTATGGTCATATCAGGTGCCAGGGCAGATTGGAAAACATAATAGCAGAAGGCATGTTACCATGAAGCAGGGGCAGGGTCCGACCAAGATGAAGATGGCCACAGGATATAAATGACTCCTTGAATATGAAAGTGTACGAGGCAGGAGTCTCGGACAGCCATGATGAGAGCAACGTTCTGCAAAGGACCTGTTTCATGATGATGAATGATAATAGTTACACTTACAGGTACACAGAATGGCATGATGGTTTTACTTGTGTACATCTAACATCATGGGAATGGTTTCACTTGCAGGTACACAGAACATAGCACAGTTGGACTGGCCCAGCAGTGGGATCAGCTTGACCAGCTGTGCATGAGAATGCAGCACAACCTGGAGCAGCAGATCGAAGCCAGAAATAGAAGTGGTGTGTCCGAGGATGCTCTCAGAGAATTCTCCATGATGTTCAAGTAAGCATTGTCATTCCATTTTTAATTGCCACTGTTTTTTTTTGTTTTTTTTTAAATTAAGAAGGAGAATGAAAACACATAAATTATAGCTGTCATAGCTTTATATTTCTGATTTCTTCCATATTCAAAAGATAGTCTAACAGCAGAAACTGATATGTCTAACAGCAGAAACTGTGATATCCCCCCCCCCCCCCCCCCCCCCACCCCCCAAACTCAAACAAACATGATGGACAAAAAGAAAAATCCCAAGCACTGTTAACAAGAACTTGAAGAGAAACATCCCCATGAATTAAAGTGTCAGATAACATAATGTCCTTGGCTTTTGTTTTATAGTTTACAAAATATTTTATTTATAATTAAACTGGAAAAGAAAAGGAATTTAGGTATGAGTATAACAAATTATTACAGTTACAGATACATTCATTTTCAAAATTGCTTGACGCCCATATGAACTTTCTTGCATCCTCATAGAGGGGTGTTCTCCACAGGCTGAAAACCACTGCTCTAGATCATGATATATGATTTGAGGTGCACAGTTCCTTTCCTAATCACTCTGCTTACAGGGCAGTTCTTAGAAAATGTCTGTGAGGCTGGGTCAACCCTAAAGCATTACTGATAAGAAAAACCATTTTTTGGAGATTGAACCCAGACCACTATGCCACCATGGCTCTACCCTTCATGTTTACCATTTTTGCCAGAGAATGTACATTGAACAAACTGAAACATGTAATCTACCTCTCCCCTTTCCCCAACTCTTCCTTATTAGAGTATACAGTACACGATCAAGCCATTAATAATAAGACTGACTTTTATTATTGCCATGACAAAAATGCCATCCATGAAGCGAAACTTGTCATCCAAACAGGCACTATTAACCTATAATTTGGTCAAATTGCAATGCTGCCTGGTTGGCAAATGACAATCCACCATTTTGTTCAATAAGTGAGAATTGCTTTGTTACATATGCAGCATGGAGCAAAGAGTAACAGTAAAATTCTTTTTTAAACTTGGAAAGAATAACTAGATTAATATTTTCATCCTGAGTAGTACATTACCATATTTAAATTTATCTAAAGTTTCATATTTACTACACGTTTAATTAAAACTTTATTTGTTTGTAACTTCAAGGCATTTTGATAAAGACAAGAGTGGCAGACTGGATCACCAGGAGTTTAAATCTTGTCTGAGAGCTCTAGGATATGACCTGCCCTTGGTAGAAGAGGGACAGACTGATCCAGAGTTCCAGACCATACTGAATGCTGTAGATCCAAACAGGTAAATTTGAACTGTATATGCCTCATGTAGTCTGGTTACACAGTGAATAGCACACTTATGATCAGCCTGGGGATTTTCTTGGTTGTTAGTCACAGTTCTTACTTCACCACAAATGGCTGATCCCTTAATTGCTCTGCTCTTGCGCCTGCAAAACCCACACAGAAGGCCTCTCATTGTTCTTTGAGGGGAAAAAAGAAAGAATCTGAACAGACTGTATTAAATGCATATGACAGTCGGCAGAGATGCCACCACCCACAGTCCATAACTAGAATTAATCCTTTTGGAAACAGTAATAGAACAAATCATCAGTTGCCCACATAAGGCAGAGGCAGAAGAAGCAGGTATAACACCAGAATGGAATCACACTTCTTATTTGAACATCATAGAGAACTTTCTGAGAGCATTTTCCTACACGCCACTTCAATTTCTGGTGGCTTTGTTTGAATCATCATCAAAGCAGAGGTTGTACTTCCTGGATTCTTAGACTGACACAAGTAAAAATGTTTTCCAGGATATGCTGCAAGAATTAAAGGTGATTGGTTTGATATTGATATTGGACAAAGAAGAGGAGAAATACTGACATCTTGAAAGATCTGAAACATCAAGGAAGATTGGCTAATAAACAGCATCCTGTCTCGGAAACTGAAATATTTTGGTCATATCAAGTGCCACGACGGATTGGAAAAAATAATAGCAGAAGGCATGGTACCAGGAAGGAGGGGCACAGGCCAATCAACACGAAGATAGGCACAGGATGTAAGTGACTCCTTAAGTATAAAAGTACATGAGGCGGGAGAGCTGACAAGAGACTGAGGTTCTTTCAGGCAGACCGTGATGAGAGCGACATTCTGCAAAGGTTCTGCTACACGATGTTAGTTGATATTGACCAAATCCATTCATCGAGTGCCAGTTGATGTATAAAAATATGAGGTTAGAACCATTGTACTCAGTATGACTTAAGAAGAGGGTCCTGTATTTCCACCTTTACTTATTCCACAAGGCGGCATCAGTAGCTTAGGTGTTGTGAGTCCGACTCATAATTCCAATGTACCCTGATGAAAACCCACTGCTAGCTGTGTGGAATTTTTTATCATGGTATGGGGCATCTCAGGTCGACCCAGGCAAAAATGGGTACAAGGATGAATGACCTTGGAAAGTAATGCTCTTCCCATTTGACCGATGCACCTAAAAGAGAGAAAAGGGATCTTAATTTTACTTTATATATTCCACAAACTTATGTTCTATTTTTTTATGTGTACATTTAACAGCTGCATTGTATCATCAATTTCATAGTCTGTTTAAATCACCATTGATCACTGGATCGTGAGGGCTAATAGACTTAAATGGCTGTGGGATGCTGAGAGAATATCAGACGACAAAATATGGGTCTAGCACTCTATAACAGAGGCACCATTGGCATATAAGAGTTTCTTGACTAAAACTACTTACAGGATACTAATGTCTGAAAGTTGGAAGGATATGTAGTGAAATATGAGGGCAGTTCAAAAATCAACCTAAGATTCACTTCACTAATAAAAGCAAACGTTTGCCATAACAACACCTTTCCTTGCTTGCATCATTCAGTAGTCTTTTGGGTCACTACACTTCAGTTTACTTGAGTCTTCTCACCATCTTGTTTATATAGTTGCTTGATTGGTTGTGTCAGTATGTTGGGGTGTTATTTGTTATTTAAATTATAATAATGGGATGTGCGAAGCCATTTTACCACTGACATGTGTTTGTGTCCACAGGGATGGCTATGTGTCCCTCCAGGAGTACATGGCATTCATGATCAGCCGAGAGACTGAGAATGTACAATCAAGCAGTGAGGTTGAACAGGCTTTCCGCGCTTTGACATCAGGAGAGAAACCATACATAACTGCACAGGAGTTGTATGCTGTAAGATTCTGCTTTTTTTTTTTTTTTTTTACACAACCAGTTTTATATATTGTAGTACTATATAGTGTCTGCTTAAATTTCACAGAATGAGAGTCTTTATGCCAAAGTGGTCAAGCCGTTTGCCTTGTGTTCACACTTTAACTTGTGCTCAGAAAGTTGTAGGTTCATTTTGTAGACTGTTTTTTGGTTCACGAGTCCAGTTTTTATGGAGATACCAGGGGATTGATGCTGGAGCTATAGAGTTAGGAAAGCTATAGTTAGAAAAAAAATTATTGAGTAAAGCACAATTCGGTTTCAGGAAAGGGCGAGGTTGCACTGATGCCATATTTGCACTAAGACAAGTCTGTGAAAAGACACTCGAATACGATAAAGAGCTGAACGTGGTCTTTGTAGATCAAGAGAAGGCATTCGACCGTGTAGACAGAGATGTGCTGTGGAAAATTCTTGACGATTACGGAGTGCAGGGTCAATTATTAGACAACATCAGAGCCCTCTATGAAAAAAGTGAAAGTGCAGTAAGAACATCTAGTGGTCTTTCTGAATGGTTCAAAGTCACAACTGGTGTCAGACAAGGATGTGTACTGTCACCATTACTTTTCATAACATACATGGATAAGATCACTGTAGAAGCAAACCCAGACGTGTATGCTATAAACGAATTACTTTTTGCTGATGATCAAAGCATACTGTATCAAAATGAATATGATCTACAGGAACATCTGACTACTCTCAACAACAGCTGTTTACAACATAATATGAGAATCAGTACAGAAAAAACAGAAGTTATGAAGATCAGCAGAACACACAGGCCACTGAATATAAATGTTGGAAGTGCCAAAATCAAGCAAACCAAAGAGTTCAAATACTTGGGCAGTATATTTACAGAGGATGGAAGAATGGACAGAGAGATAGAAACAAGAATACAGAAAGCAAATGCTGTCACATACCAACTATCACCTCTGCTTAAACATCCAGATATAACCATGAAGACCAAAAGACAATTGATAAACACCATCTTCATTCCAACACTCTGCTACCAGTGCCAGACATGGACAATCAACAAGACCCATGAAAGAAAAATAGAAGCCTGTGAAATGAAATGTCTAAGAAAAGCAGCGAATAAGACAAGACTAGACAGGATAAAGAATATAGACATTAGAAACACTCAAAACTACACCATGTTTGGACTACATAGAACATCAAAGAATGAAATGGTTTGGACATCTAACCAGGATGAAAAATGATCAAATAACATCACAAATTTTCAATCAAAGAAGCTCAGGATATAAGGCAAGAGGAAGACCAAGGAAACGGTGGATTGACGGGGTCTCCGAAACCTGCCAAAAGCATGGCCTCAGAACATCAGATGCTGCCCGCCTTGCTTATGACAGGAACTTGCATCTCCCCACAACGCTTAGCGGCATACGTGGAAGGAAAAAGTAAGTAAAGTAAAGTAAGCTATAGAGTTGGTTCTTTGTTTGATGCTCTTGGCATGCAGCTAGCCATTCTGCAAAGAGAGAGACCAGGCCATATGTGATAAAATACACTGCAGTGAAGTTAATCCTCTTGACTTTAAATTTAAACTCAGCAAATTGGACTTTAAATTTAAACCCATGAACTGGACTTTAAATTTGAACTCAAGGTTTTGACTTTAAGTTTAAACTGACAGAAATTAACTGCAAATCAAAATGAACTGAAACACACCCCTACTTGGAACTTCAGCTGCTCCAGCATACTTAGAGAAGAAATAAAATCTATAAATTATTCTAGAAATAAAGTACCTATGCCCTACAGCAGTGGTTCTCAACTTTCCTAATGCCGCGACCCTTTAATACAGTTCCTCGTGTTGTGGCGATCCTTGAATACAGTTCCTCATGTTGTGGCGACCCTTTAATACAGTTCCTCATGTTGTGGCGATCCTTGAATACAGTTCCTCATGTTGTGATGACTCTTTAATACTCATGTTGTGGTGACTCTTTAATACAGTTCCTCATGTTGTGGCGATCCTTGAATACAGTTCCTCATGTTGTGGCGATCCTTGAATACAGTTCCTCATGTTGTGGCGATCCTTGAATACAGTTCCTCATGTTGTGGTGACTCTTTAATACAGTTTCTCATGTTGTGGCGATCCTTGAATACAGTTCCTCATGTTGTGGTGACTCTTTTATACAGTTCCTCATGATGTGGCGATCCTTGAATACAGTTCCTCATGTTGTGGTGACTCTTTAATACAGTTCCTTATGTTGTGGTGACTCTTTAATACAGTTCCTCATGTTGTGGTGACTCTTTAATACAGTTCCTCATGTTGTGGTGACTCTTTAATACAGTTCCTCATGTTGTGGTGACTCTTTAATACAGTTCTTCATGTTGTGGTGACTCTTTAATACAGTTCCTTATGTTGTGGCGACCCCCAAACATACAATTATTTTGGTCGTTACTTCATAACTTTAATGGATATTTGTATTGCGATGATCTTTGTCCACCCATGTGAAAGGGTCATTTGACCAAAAAAAGGGTCGTGACCCGTAGGTTGAGAACCACTGTCCTATAGCGTCTGCTGAAAACAAATGCTCTGTCTCATAAAACTAAGATCACAGTATATAATAATGATAAGCTATTGTCTTATATGAGTCTAAAACCTGGAGCACAACTAACAGAGATGAAGCCTTATTACAAATTTTTTTAATGGTAATTTTCAGAGAGTTCTCTGAATATGCATATAAGGTTAAGCAGTAAGAGTTATACAGGACGTGAGGATTCCTTGGGTGAGACCTGGACCAGAGCTTCAGGTATGGGCTCTGCATTTATAGAAACCTCCTTGGATAACGGGGAATGCCCCTGCCTTCCCTTGAGAGCTGACCAGTCTACATGTGGTTGCCTTGGATAGGTTCTCAAGGGGGCAGCACTTGTAGATAAAGGGACAAAGAGGACAGCATACAAATAAGGCTACGCCATGTGCCACAAAACCAACCGGGAAGGCAAAAAATGCCAGATGAAGGTGGATGTTTCTGCCGAAAGACCCAAATATTGCACCTGTGCAGTAAACAGCCACTCATGTTTCCCCATACAACATGAATGCCAGTGTGCACCCATGCTTCACCAATCTCTGGCTTCATTAACTCTATACACACCACAATGACTTTCGCATACAACACCCATACAGTGTAATTGTATTTATCGAAGTACAGTCAGGTAGGTTGTTTTTTTTTTAAACACCATTGGTGCATCGGGCATATGATGCTGCACCCATATATTTATAGACCAGTCACCATTTGATGGGCGAAGTGGTCAACACTGTCTTTCCCAGGACATTTCCTGGCATCCATTTAGACTGGGTTGATTTGAAAGCCGTGGATTTAAACCCAAAACCTTCAGATCAGCCAGCAACCATCTAGCCACTGCACTTAATTTGCTCACCTGTAGTTTTTTTATTTTTTTTTTAATAACTCACATAAAATAATTGTAATTATTTAACCTTGCACAAAATGAGTTGTCCTTGTGGGATGCAATTTTTCATTATTTTGGAGCCCCACCCTGGCTCTAGCCAGAAGCTGCAATATAGTCCGGCCATAAATAGGGTCTAATGGCTGAACACAGTTTCTGGGACCTCTCCACGAGTGATCCTCATCCACATGGTGGCACTTTGTATCATCGGGTGTTTATCGCTTGTGTGATGTCCTGGTGGGGTAAAATGTACTACTACTACTCCGGCAGCAAGTACAGAGTTCCAATTCTGACGGTACCAGTAACAGTATGACTGTATGTCCGATCTCGCCTCTCTCCTGAGTGTCGAGCATCAGCCAGATCCCCTGGTCACTGCCTGCTGCACTATTCTCTTTAGACTGTGATGATCTATTTGTGCCTCTACACTGTTTTACACAATATTATTGTAAGCAATGTTGAATGTTGAATTAGGAACCGACATCACAGCACTCGGGACACCCCTATAAGCGCTCCGTCCTTATCTCCAGCATCAAGCAAAAAGTTAAAATTCCGATGGTACCAGCCAGTAACTGTCTTATTGTATATCCGTCTCGCCTTTCCCCTAAGTGTTGAGCGTTGGCCAGATCCCCTTGTAACTCCTCGCAGTGCCATTCTCCTTAGACCGATTATTGTAAGCAAAGTGTAAAACAACTAATGTTTCATCTTTTGCAGAATCTGACTAAAGAACAAGCCAACTACTGTATCAGTCGTATGAGGCCCTATGTGGACAAAACTGGCCGGGTGGTGCCAGACTCGTACAACTACGTGGATTTTACTCATCAGCTGTTTGTCAACTGAATCTTCATTTGTTTGTTTTAATTGTGTGGTAGCTAAATGCTGACTTCTTTATTCTGTTGTGTCAGCTGTGTATGTCAGCAGTTATATTGTATCAGCTGATTGCTGAATATTTGTGTTTGTACTGTCAGCTTTTCACTCTATCAGATGTTTTCACTCTGTCATCTGTTTCATTATGTCACATGTTTGTTTGAGCAGTTGGCTGCTGGATTCTCTGTTTTTAATCGTGTCATCTGTTTAATAATGTCAGCTATTTCATGATATTAGCCATTTCATTTTGTTAAACAAAGCTGGCATCATGACAGGTTTACATTCTTTGAGCTGTTTGTTATCACCTATTTTTTGTTTTGTTTTTTGCTGTTGCTTTTTAACCAAATCTCTCAGTGATGTTGTCATAGAATCAACAACTGTTGAATTGTTTAGATGTTTGAAACCACTGACTAGTGTCAGGGCCCTAGATTATCGTTATTGTACAATGAGACTTCTGTGTGGTTATTGTTACTTTTCTTGTTATATAACAACCTTGACAGGTTGATATTATGATCATCGAATGTTGTCATAGTTGTTATTTGTCACTGGCCAGTATGATATATGTGTAGAACAAGCAGCTGTGTAAACTTGTAGCTTCTGATCTTAGACACATATTTTTTACTTCTTGACATATTTTACATATATGTAGTATTTTACATATAAGTAATTTATAAATTTTCTTTAACCAATAATTCTTTATGGCCTAGAGATTAGTGAAATGGTTTCACAATGCAGTCCTCAACATTTACCAAGGTTCGATTCCTTCAGTGGGCTGTTTAAAAAAAAAAAAAGACCATATATTGGTGTGAGAAACACAGTGAAAGAGATGGGCCTTATCAAATAATTTTCCCATAAGCAGTTGATACATTGCTGTCAACCTCCATTGTGGAAATAGCACCGTTTTTGCATTATTAATGTATTTGATAGAGCATGCTGTCAGCATACTTTAGCTAGTTTTTTTTTTTTTTTTTTTCATATTCACTGGTTGTAAAATCTGGGGGAAATCCTTGAAAAAAAAAACATTCTGCAGAAGCTGCTGAATCAGAAAAAGCAGTGGTATGTCTGTCCGCCTGTCGGACCTTCTCTCATAAACCAGCCTACAACCAAGGCTGAGGGCTTGGTCTGCCGTGCCGTAACATTAGGTTTTTAGGTTGTATTTCCTCTTTGTAAGATCAGTAACAATCATGAGATCTCAATATAAACGCTATCAGTGATCTGTTGACAAAGATGGCTCCGGATTAATGATTTTTTTTTTCGAACTGATATTTTTAAAGTCATTATTACAAGTGAGACATCCTGATGCTTACTTTTGTGACATCAGTATGACAACTGCTCTGACTGTGAAACATCTGTGTAGTGAATGTAGGTAGGTAGTTAGTTATACCCCACCAGGACAAACACCCAGTGACACAAAGGGCCACCAAACGGATGAAGATCACCTATGGAGAGGTCCCAGAAACCTTTTTCGGCCGTTAGGCCATATCTATGGCTAGGCCATATCTATGCTCCGGCTATATTCAGGGCTGCCAGCAGAAGCCAGGGAGGGGCTTCAGATAACAAAAAATTGCATCCCGCGAGGGAATGACTTTGAAACGTGTAGTGAATGTACTCTGGGTAACAGAAGGTGCATGTATTCTCTTCGTATGGATTTTTGTCAGGTCTCAGTACAATTGTCTAAAGCAGTGCAAGACATTGTGCTGCAAATTGCCTACAGCTGGGATTGAACCAGGCACCCCAGCATTATGAAGCGCGTAAACAAGAAGCATATTTAAACATGAAGCTTTAATCATATTGTTAACTCAATTTAACAAATATTAATTATTTCACCTGTGCTAGCCACATATTTTATAGTCCACATATTTTATTTCAGTAAATTGTTTTATTTTCAGAGTTTTCAAAGTTGTATTTATGGCTTCTCTATATTTTCATATTTGTTTACAACAAATGAATATTAACTGTGCAATATTTTGTCAGAAATGGATTCGTATTGGGCATTTTTTTTTTTACCAAATGCCTTTGAGTATTAGAAGTGTTATAATAATTGTTGTGATACTTCAGTTCTAATTTTTGTACTTTATACTTTGCTCTGCCTAGCTCCCTGTCCTGTAACATGTAACCTCCTAGTTGTAAACTAACATAGCTTTTTGTTGTGCAATAAAAATTGAACCTCATCTTAATGTCTCTGTTGTTTTTTTTAACCCTTTACTGAGTAGGGTTGTGTGAAACATTTCAGCTGGAGATGTGTTAGAATATTGGATGAAAACTGGTGAACAAACTTAACACTTGAACCGTGTTTTTTTTTAACGGCGCTACTGTAAAAGACACTTTGTGGTGAATACTGACACCTTTTTATAGACACTTTGTTGTGATTACTGGCAGGGTATTTTTTATTGGTGGTGGGAGTCTGCTAAGCACAGAAAAATACATGCATGGATGAATGCACTAAAAGTTTGAATTAATGAAATCTTGCGTATAGGAATAGGTGACTGAAATCTCGCCTATAATCATGAATGATAAAGAGCTCGCCTACAATAATAAGTGAATGAAATCTCACAACCAATAGTAAACTGTTTCATCCACAACCATGAGTAAATGAAATCTAACCTACAGCCATGAGGGAATACCTTACCTACAGCTGTGAGTGAATTATATCTCACGTACAGTAATGAGTGAATAAAATCTCACCTACAACCATGAGCTAATGATGTCTCACGTACAGTAATGAGTGAATGAAATCTCGCCTACAACCATGAGTGACTGATTTCTCACACTCACATACAGCCATTAGTGAATTATATCTCACCTTCAACCTTGAATGAATATCTCACCTGCAACAATGAGTTGGAAAGCATGGGTAGCTCTAGATTTAAAAAATTGACAATTTTGAGAACAGATGTCTTATAAGAATACTCAATCTTCACTGGACAAATTTCAGATACTATACGCAAATAAGAAACCAAGCCAGACAATGTATACAATATTATAAGAAAGCACTGCTGGAACTATATCAGTCAGAATGGATAAGTCAAGACTCCGCCATCAAGCCCTCATGCGGACACCGAAAAAATCAACATCACAGCACTCGGGACACTCCCATAAGCGCTCCACCCCCATCTTCAGCAGCAAGCAAAGAGTTAAAATTCCAATGGTACCAGTAAGTCTGATTGTATATCTGTCTCGCCCCTCCCCTGAGTGTCGAATGTCGGCCAGATCAGCTTGTAACTCCTCGCAGTGCCATTCTCCTCAGACTGTAATGATTTATCTGTTGCTCGGCATTGTTCACTCGCTCCCAAAGGACCCTCACAACATCCAGCTTGTCCGGCAGAACCGGCTTACACTTTAGTAACTGAAATCTTGGCTATCCTCCGAATAACGGTCCCAAATTATCGAGGCCGAAAATATACCCTAACAGGGCCTCAGTCACATGTCAGTTGCATACTTCAGGGGACTATACAGCCACCGCCGAATTGCGAACTTCCGAGGACTATACCGCCACTGCCGACGGTATCACACAGGCTGCTCACGGGGCATTGATTGGGGCTTAACTAGATGGCTAGGACTCGAGCAAATAAAATGAAGGAAGCTGCAGGAGATGCAGTAGCTGCTGCTCGTGAGCCCCAGGCATCTAGTTTAGCCCCAATCCACGCGGCGTGGGGAGGGGGGGGGGATACTCGGAAGTGCGTAATTTAAGCGCTGATACATGTTGCAGGAGATCGCAGATTATGGAGAGGTATGATCGCCCACTCCAGTCGGCAAGGCACCTGATGATGATGATAATGATGATGCTAAGATAATGAACTGGCATATTTGGATTTTTCCTGGCTTTTCTTACCAAGATGTGCTCACATTGGCTTCATGGTTCCTCCGTTAGAAACACGCAGATTTGCTTAAAGCAATGTAAACCTACAGTTAACATCTTTATTTCAGTTTGACTTTGCTGTGATGTCCTGGTACGGACTAAAGAAGATTCGCGCCATTCCTTGTTGTATTTATTGTCTTTCTAAACGGATTATGACTTCGATAAACCCAGACCCTCTGTAATTTATGTTATTTTACTAGAATAAATGCGGGATATAAAACCAAAACCCACCACTGATAAAAAATTAATTCAGACTGTTCAGAAACTACTTGAGGACAGAAAATAGAGAGGATATAGACCTAGTTATATCTATGATAGATTTTACTACTTTTACCAATGGCCACGTCATCCAAAAAAATGGAAAACATCTTAAGACATCGCAAGTATAATAGTAACTGGAAGAAAACACGGCTCATAAAATCTTCAGACGGATCAGGGGAAGCCAGCCTACTGTAAACTGTGTCAGTGCACAGTTGCACCAAGAATTAGTAGCATATCAAATCATGAAAAAATCCGAAGAACACAGGATGAAAACTGTCAAAAAGCCAGTCACAGCTTATTACAACAATGACTCTTAGGCAAAGTAATGATAAAGTTAAAGGCAGCAGAGTTGCAACTGGCTGTAGGCATGACCTGCCATTGTGCAATACGCACAATTGATCATCTACGTGAAATCATAAGAGCGCATGGTCGGGGGAGTACATTGGAGAACATACAGTTGCATATAACTAAATGTTCATGCCTAATAAAAAATATCGCCTGCATTTAAGGGTGACCTTATTTGTGATTTTCGGAACAAGAAATATTCCATCATTATAGATGAGTTGCAAAGACTTCATCCCATCTGAGAAATTGCTTACAGATTTTACATCCGAAAAGGTTTACGCTGTGTCTTCCACTTGTTCCAGTGAGGATGACAGTGAAGAATTCAATCTATAGCTTTTGATGTGAAGCGAGTACAATGTTACACTTTATTTGGCATTTTCTGGCATATTTTGGGTAATGGTTTGGCATAAAATGAAGTTTTTCATATGGCAACCCTGCGTTAAGATTATGTTAGTGGCCTCCCCTTGGTTACTGAACTGCCGTCTGCTGCTTGGAAATAGAAAACGAAATAATAACTCATGATAAAAAAAACGTCTCTGGTTGTTTTATCTGTTGTTCTCCTAGTTCTGGTAAGTGCATTTCTCCGCTGTATCCAATCATTCGGCAGGCACATGAGGTTTTATTCTATGTTACCTACTTACTTCTAGCTTACTAGTTAAGTGTCTATTAATACTATTATTAGTATTATACAATAAATTCAACAATAATACAAGACGCACTCAACCCGACGATCGCCTTGTGTTGAGAGCTTCTAAGGGGTTCATTTGAGGGATGCAATTTTCCGTTAGTTTGAAGCCCCACCCTGGCTATTGCCAGGGGCCGCAATATAGATCGGCCATAAATATGGTTTAATGGCTGTCCTAGTGGGATAAAATGTACCAATAATATTAATACTTACTATTCTTAGGGATTGTTTGTAACCGCAGGTTCTAAGTAAGTCGGTCTGGTAGCGGACATTTTTGCTATGGTTGATTATGACAATGGTATGATGCGCTGTACCATTCATAAAGCAGTGGAACACAGTTTGACAATACTTAATGTAAAAATATCTTTTAACCCTACCAGACCTGAGGAGCTGAACCTAACTGCCCCCTATACCTGAGCTCCTGGGCATTAACGCGAAATAACCAACATGATATAAACAAATATTAGTTACATGCAAACAAGTCGCTAGAATAAGATGAAACTTGGAGACACTGTAGTAAATAGGTTTACCTTTTATCTAGTGCCAATATTGCACCTTTGTGTGCCAATCCACTCAGGAGGATCAGCCTTGTTTCACAAATTGAGCACCAGATGTTGCTGTTTGAGGGATACGCCCCATTCTCCTACTATATATCTATTTCTAGATTTATAATTTTCAAGATTTTTATCATCATTCGCGCTCTCACTAAATGTGTCACTTCAGCTGTGAACGTATTCTTCATGAAATTATGACTCCACTGAGTCTGAATAAACCAAAGTATCGATCACCTGTTGGACTGTGAAAAGCCTAGACCTACTTTACTTTCCTGTTGAAGTGCTTGGTTCATCAGCTGCTAGTTTCATTGTGAATTTTCAGAATTTGTTCACGTAAAACAACACAAATTTAATCCAAACGCATGTGGGCGGACATCTAGGAAGTCTATCCATGAGGTCTGATTTATGATTACGATTGGCTAGTTATTTTTAGTCTGGGACTCATTTTTTTCAAGTACTATGCAAATTGCTGAAAATTAGGGACAGCAGTATAGCGTCAGGTTAAGAAATTCCCCGAAAAATTGGGTCAGCGGTCTGGTAAAAAAGCCCTGATCCAGCCAATTTTGTGACAGAAACCGTCTCAACTCTTACACGCTGAAACCTAGGAAAAAATGAGTTGATTCCAGAGCTCTGCTGGTCCAGAGACACACTTAAAAGACAGAAACACATATACACAAACTCATTGACTGAAACACAGAGGTGCAGACACGTATACATAGAGATGTACAGACATACACAAACTCACACATGTACAGATGCAGGTATAGATTGCCTGAATTTATAGAGACAAATACAGAAACAAATATGCTCATACACGCACAAAGACAGACACATATGAACTTAGAGAAGGAGAGACTGTATCTACTGGCATTCACATTAACTCATAATTTTATGCAATTTGAAACAAAAACTTGGTAACTGTGTACATTGTTTACCCTGTTGTGTATATCATTATCATCAGGTGCCTTGTCGACTGGCATGGGCGATCATGCCTCTCCACAATCCGCGATCTCCTGCAGCATGTATCAGTTCGTGTGCTGACACACCTCAATGCCATGCAACAAGACTGTCAAGAATCTTCTCTCGTTGTCTTCCTTTATCCCTCCTTCTACAGATCTTTCCAGTGGTCACATGTTCCATTTTCTCTCTTCTCATAAAATGGCTGAAAAATGATGACTGTCTCCTTCTGGTGTCTGTGATTAGTTGTCTTCAGGCTCCCACCTCCTTCAAAACCTCCTAGTTGCTCTTTTTCATCGCCCAAGGTATTTCAAGCATTCTTTTGTAAAACCACATCTATGAGGCCTCGTGAAATTGTTTGGCCTGCCTGCCGATTGTCCAGGACTCATAGCCATATGTTAAAACTGGATGTATGTAGCAAGCAAGGATTCTTTTTCTAACCCTCAATGACAAAGATATATTGCATAACATGTTCTTCATTTTATAAAATGCAGTTTTTGCCTGTCCTTTTCTGTTTCTTATCTCAGTAATGCATCTTTCATCATGGTTTTGATATGTAATCATGAAAAAAAAATATTTTATATTTGAACATGCCAAACTTCTGAAAGTAGCCGAAGTAGTAGGCATAAAATGGATGCACATACTGTTCAGCCTAGTCTGGACAACACAAGAGATGTAAATCAGTGTAAGTTGGTGATGTATGTAGATGGACTTACTATGTATTCTCATGAGATTAGTCCAGGTGATTCTTTCTTTTGTTCATATTCTGCTTTGTGCCGCTAAACGTCACATGTCAACAGATGATCAGTCTTCTTCTTGGTCGCCCCCTACCTCTTGGTGTTTCTACTTTTATGTAAGCTCTCATTGCTGGCACCATTGGACCATTCACATTAAATGTTTAAACAATTTCTGTCTTTATTTTTCCACATGATCTCTTTAGGTGATTGGTACCGATAATTATATGCCTTTGCTGTTGTCGTTTCTGCGACGAGCTGCCAACATGGCTGAGGGACAAGTTAAAGCTTACACTTCTGGGACAGCGTCCATGGCCTTTGTAACTGTACCGAACATTGAGATTGGCAGAAGGTTAGCACAGTAAGTTTGTTGTCGACCGTCAGACTTGTATACTGCTGTAAATACATTCAAGTATTTACTACATCACATGGTCAGTTTCATGTATCATATGTGTTTTTATATACTCAAGTTCAGGTATCAGATATGCCACCACATAGTCATGTTCAAGTGTCACATATACCATCACATAGTCAGGTTCAAGTATCACATATACCATCACATAGTCAGGATCAGAGATCACATGTATCATCACATAGTCAGGATCACGTATCACATATACCAACAAATAGTCAGGTTCAAGTATCACATATACCATCACATAGTCAGGATCAGGTATCACATATACCATCACATAGTCAGGATCACGTATCACATATACCAACAAATAGTCAGGTTCAAGTATCACATATACCATCACATAGTCAGGTTCAAGTATCACATATACCATCACATAGTCAGGTTCACAGATAATAAATACCATTAGATAGTCATGCTGATGTGAATATATAGCCTTAATTACTTCTGCTGGGATATCATCTGGACCTGCAGCCTTTCCTTCCTCCAGGAGGTTGAGAGTTAATTTCCTCATTAGGTGATATCTCACAGTTAATATCAAGCTCTATTTCTGAAGGCTGAATACCTGCAAGAACCTTCAGAGTTGGTCTATTCAGAAGTGATTGTGAGTTTGTAACACACTATCAGAAATGATAGCCTTGTATAACACAGTAGCAGAAATTATTATCTTATGTAATACGGTAGTAGAAATGATTGTATATATCGAATACAGTAGCAGAAACGATTTTATGCTTCTAAGAAAGTAGCAGGAGTACTGTCTGTATGTATACTACTTTTAAAAAAAACGGCAACAATGAAAAAACAATGTGTAGCCATTGAAAGAAAAATAACCTTGTCATAATTTTGGTATTCAAAATCTTTGTGATTTAATGAGTGAAACTGTACACACAGATAGCTTAGTTAGTTAGTTATAGTTAGTCGACAGATTATCCTTGTTGCACTTCGAACCACTCAGTGCATAAGAGCTTGAATCCCCTCCTCAGTAAATCCCACAGCGTGTAGCGGCTAATGTCATCAGTTCTGTGTTGGTTTATTATTCTTCTTTGGCTATCGGCATAGTGTTCTTCTTTGGCGGCACCCCATTTAATATATTGTTCTTGCAGTCTGACCATGGTTGCAGATTCACAGTTCTCAGTTGGTTCACGCAAACGCCTTAACTCTCTTGGAGCTTTCAGTATGTCAGCCTGGTCCATAGATTGTCCAGCTTTCACAGTAGCCTCACCTGCAAACCTATCAGCTTGCTCATTTCCTTGTACCCCCACATATCCTAGCACGAAAATAATACTAATCCTTGTCAGCCGTGAATTCTTTAGAGTCACCAACCACTGCCTTCGCACCCAGCCCTTCTCTTTCTTCCTGAGCAGACACCTTAGGGTTGAACGAGGCGTTAGACAGTTCCTTTGCATCTGGGTTATTTATAGTTTTTATGAAAATGGGCTTTTGCCCCAACCAATAAGAATGCCCCATTGGGTAACTGTGCATTTCTTTTTTAAATTTTGTTTTCTAGTATATTATAATAGCAGAATTGAGTGTACATATTAATGACTACTCCAGGGTTGCCTGAATTTATCACTGAGCAAGAAATTTATTGTATTTATAGCTATAAAAGCTGTAAAACAAATGCCTGAGGAAAACATTTTGAACATAAATGGGTTGAATTCAAAGGGATGAAAGAAATGTCTGGGCAACCACTGGTAACAACAGTAATAAGACAAAGAAGATGATGCTTTAGTAGACACATCATGGGAAGAAACAAGTAGAGAATCACTAAATAGGCACTAAAATGGGGAATAAAGGGACTGAAGTAGCGAGGACATTCAAGAGAAATCCTAAAATGAACATTGATGAGAGAGGCCAAAGATGCTGGACTAGATGTTGTCTATGATATCGGAGAGATTGCAAGGATTGAATGCACTGGAGGAATAGACTGTGAGCCTTGTGTGACATATAATGGCACAACAGAACGATGATGATGATAGCTGTAAGGGGATTAATGGTTTGTTTATTGAAGTAGTATAAATGACTGTCAAAAATCATTAACATTAATGAAATTATAAACCTGTCTTTATTGACAGCGGTCTTGTGGAACAGAAGTTAGCAGCCTGTGTGAACATCATCCCACAAGTGACATCAGTGTTAGTATCATGGACTTGTATCTTGCTGTCATGCATAACTGTCCTTCTCTGTTACAGCATCTTTGTCTTGTCTCACATTCAACTCATATCTTCCTATCACTACATAGTCACTTTTTAAAAAATTGTAAAAACATTAAAAACACATAAAGTATATATATATATATATATATTTGCTTTACAGAACACAGTCCAGTAAACAACATTGTGTCCGCAGGTCTGAATCAGCAGACAGTGAAAGACACACAAACACACTAAAAAAGGAAATGATGCTGCAGTAACTACATTGCAGCATTTAAAAATTATATACATAAATTAAACATAGTAACTGAATGATATAAAATGCATGATATTTATCTGACTGGCTTAGAAACTTATGCAGGAATAAACTATGACAAAGATCCCTCTGTGTAGGCCCATGATCATTGGGAAGCCTGTAGTTGAAAGCTGATCAGGGGTTAAACATGGGAGCAAAGAGAAGAGGTACTACATTATGCGAAAAGGAGGCGAACAAAGTTGATTGAGGTCAGCATTTGAAACAGGTTTGTAGAAAATGTGGGAATGTACATAAAAGAAGTCAACTCATATACACATACATACACACTCATTTTTATACAGGTATATGTTCTTACAGCATCAATGTCCTGTTTAAAATTCCTTTCTTTAGATATGTCATCTTATCCTGTCATACTGTTTAACTTTTTGAATTACAGATATCTTGTCCATCTAGTACAGTTAGTGTCTCTTTGATTGTTTGTGTGGTCCATGTATGTGTGTGAGTTCACATGTGTGTGTGGGTGCATGCATGCATATGTGGATGAATGAGTGTTTGAATGAGTGTTTGCATGTATGGATGAATAAATTTATATTCATATGCATAACTGAATGTTTAGCATTTGATCCATACTTGTGTGTGTGCGTGTGTGTGTGTGTGTGTGTGTGTGTGCTTGCTTGCATGTGTTTGTGGGGAGGGGGTTAATTTTCTAGTAATCCCTATGTGGGTTTTGACTTTTGGGGTGCCCTCTAACAAGCATGTTGTACAAGGCGACTAATTAGGGGTGTTTCTTTCAAGGTCAGGATGCCTCTGCCTGAGAGGTGAGGAACCAGTGGTCTGCATACAAATAGAGCCAGATCTGTAAAACATACGTGCATGCACAACACAAGTTCTGCAACACGACCAAAGTCGTGGATGATCAATCAGAACTTTTTGAAGATTTTTATGGCCTGGAGAGAACGAGGCATTTGGGTGTAACCACAGGGTCTGGCCAGCTCACTACAATCAGAGGAAAGGCAAGACGGATATATAACCAGATTGTAACCGGTACCATTAGTATTGGAACTCTGCTTTGGCTGCTGAAGATGAGGAGGGAGCATGCATGGGAATGCCCCGAGTGCAGTGTTGTGATGTCAATTCTTGACTCAGCTTAACTCAACTCAACTCATAACTTTTTGAAGAAGTTTACAGCCGGTGAATGTGAAGAAGAAGATTTTCTGATAAATGATGGACCTTGTTCACGTCTTTGGAGCATTGGGCACTTGGTGCTAAACCTGTAGTGTTATATACAAGTCAGCACTTGATGTGTGATGTGGTCAACATAATATCAGCTGCCTTTACTTTCTAGGAATTACCTGGTAATCATTTTTAGACTGGGCCAATCTGGAGCCAAAGTCAGTTTTGAAAAAAATCCACCTTCTTTATATTCATATTATTTATATTGCTTTGAATGTAACATGTTTTTATGGATTAAAAACAATTGCTGTGAAAGATGAGCGTTTGGAAGGGCTGAGTGTAAGATGAGTCAGCATGCCCAATTTGTGATGCTTTGAAAATAAAGTGTGTTCGTTCCTTCATTCCCAGGTTGACCTAGCCTAAAATGGGTACCAGGAAACAGCCTGGAAACTAAAGAACCCTTTTAGTGCCAGTTTCGCAGCTGATATATGATTCTAGACTCGTACTTTGATAGACCAGTCGGCACTTAGTGTGGTGATGTTATCAACATTATACCAGCCGCCGCTTTCTTATACTTGTCTTTACTTCTGGAATCCCTCACAGCGTCAGGGCATAAACGGACCTCTCTGTTTGCTTCATATATAGTACTTTTCAGTGCCTCTCATATTTCCAAAGTCCATCTTCTGCGTGGTCAACGTCTGGATCTGTTACCACTGTGTATAAAATGGCTGTCTGTGGTGCCCTGTCTGTGGCCACTCTTGTTACATGGCCAGACCATATGATCTGTTGCCTAAGATAATGTACAGTATTCTTCTGTGCCAACATCACTTCTGATATAATTGTTGCTAAGTCGATCTTTCCTTGTTACACCTAGAATAGTTCATAAACAATTCATTTCTGTGGCCTTTACTTCTCAGGTCACTTCCTGCTGCCAGTTTTAGGCTGGATCATTCTCACTGTTGTAGCCATTTAGCTTCCATGTTAATATGGGCTATTTCGATTGTAGAGTTGGCTTGTGTTATGATAGTGCTATCACAAAAGACAGTGTTGCTGTAATGATAGCAGTGTCAATAATCTTGGCATTAATGAATAGGATTGTGAAATTATGAGTCATACTGTATCATTAAGGAGATAATATTTTGAGACTGAACCTTCATTCGTGCTTGATTTAACAACATTTAACCAGATGTCATTAATGCCAAGACCGTGGCACAGCTGTATGACATGATAGAACATACTTTGATTTTACAGGTACACATGGCAGGGTAAAATCAATGAAGACAGTGAGCTGATACTGGTGAGGCTTTTCTTGAATTGAAGAATTCTTGTCCATGCACGCCTGCTTGCTTATCCTAGACTTTGTGTCTGTCTTTTCAGAGACTTGTGTTTAAATTATATGTGTCCTCAGCAGTTCCGTTCTCTCTCTGTGTCTCTCTTTCTCACTGTCTTTCTCTCTCCCTAAATGTCTCTCTCTCTGTCTTTCTCCGTCTGTCTCTGTCTCTATGATGTGGGTGACATCTACAATGGACATGCTACATGATGATGTTTAAAACGCATACAGCTGTTTACCTGTAACACACAACTAGTGATATATTTCAAACATGCTCAGTTAGTGATATGTTTGTAACATAGACAACTAATGATACACCTACAACATACACAGCTGTTGATATATCTACGATGTAACACTCACCTGCAGCTCTGAAGTTGGTGGGTTCAAATGCGGGTGGTGCTGGACATTTTTAAAAAATGACCTTGGCTCCCAGGCCGACCCAGCCTTAAATAGATACCAAGTCCCCCGTGTGGGTTCCGGGGCCCAATTGTGGGGAAAACAAGAATAGACCCACTGCCTCCCCAAAAGCATGTCATAAGAGTCAACTAATTGGGGAGCTTCCTTTGAAGTCAGAGTGCATCTGCCGGAGAGGCAAGGAACCAACAGTCTGTATTCAAGAGAATGAGATCTGTAAAACTGATGCACACGCAACACTCAGCTTCTGGAGCAGGACTGCAGTTCAGTAGTGGAGACGAGCAACCAGAACCTTTCGCCAGAGTTTACAGCTGGTGAACGCGAAGAAGAAGAAAAAAGAAGAAGAAGAAGATACCAGGTAAAAGTCCTGGGAAGTAAATGGGGATGGTTTGATGCTGACTTACTCACACACCAAGTGCTGATTGGTCTATAAAAATATAGGTCTAGCCCTATATGCCTAATATATCTGAAGGTGTGCGGATAAAAGGGTCCTTTACTTGTTTTACTTACAACATACACAAAAATATCGGAAAGACAGTGTTAAACAGGCCTGTGTAATATCGTCTTGAAAGTAGCAGTGATTATTTCATGTGTTTATAAAAATCCTTCAGATGATCAAGACACTAACATCCAGGATAGACGATGTCAGTGAATTTGTCAGGTGTGTAGCCATGTCATTTGTCTCTGGTCTTGTTACATACACACTGTCAGCTTTCAATTAGTAGTGACTCTTTGATGTTAATTGTAACTGTGGTGTGATTTTGATGAGCATTGTGATAATAGCATGCTGGTACAAGAAACCAAACTACGTTTTTAGGCAGATGTGATGAGCATTGTGATAATAGCATGCTGGTACAAGAAACCAAACTACGTTTTTAGGCAGATGTGATGAGCATTGTGATAATAGCATGCTGGTACAAGAAACCAAACTACGTTATTAGGCAGATGTGATGAGCATTGTGATAATAGCATGCTGGTACAAGAAACCAAACTACGTTATTAGGCAGATGTGATGAGCATTGTGATAATAGCATGCTGGTTCAAGAAACCAAACTACGTTATTAGGCAGATGTGATGAGCATTGTGATAATAGCATGCTGGTACAAGAAACCAAACTATGTTATTAGGCAGATGTGATGAGCATTGTGATAATAGCATGCTGGTTCAAGAAACAAAACTATGTTATTAGGCAGATGTGATGAGCATTGTGATAATAGCATGCTGGTACAAGAAACCAAACTACGTTATTAGGCAGATGTGATGAGCATTGTGATAATAGCATGCTGGTACAAGAAACCAAACTATGTTATTAGGCAGATGTGATGAGCATTGTGATAATAGCATGCTGGTACAAGAAACCAAACTACGTTATTAGGCAGATGTGATGTGCATTGTTTGTGATAATAGCATGCTGGTACAAGAAACCAAACTACGTTATTAGGCAGATGTGATGAGCATTGTTTGTGATAATAGCATGCTGGTACAAGAAACCAAACTACGTTATTAGGCAGATTGCCATTTTCTGAGAAAATGAGCATGACTTTCTGACCAGTTATACCATTGTTCAAAGCTGTACATTTTATAAATATTGTTATGTTAATAAGAAGCAGCCAGTTGAAGGGTTACTGGGCTGTCATGCGGAAAATCTGAGCTCAAAACCTTGGGAAGGCAATGGGAGCTTTTCTCTCAGAGGAATACTCAACATCCTGACCTGTACAACTTGTGGCCAATAGCTATTTGACCCTAAATCCTCAGGCTGAAGACACCCCCCCCCCCCCTTACATCCCGCCCCCTTTCCCCAATATCACCATTAAAAATGGTAGTAGAGGCAGTAAAGATTTTTTCTCTTTTTTTTTTTTAATTAACAGATTGAATTATCATGTGTTTACAAGTCTCTGTCGCTGTCATTTGTTGTTCGTTTATCTCTATTCTTTTATTAACTCTATTATTGGATTGAATTACCATGTGTCTATAAGTCTCTGTCACTGTCATTCATTTGTCTCTGTTGTTTTATTAACAGATTGAATTACCATGTGTTTATAAGTCTTTGTTGATGCTGACCATATCACCCATCAAGCGCTGATTGGTCTATAAAAATATAGGTCTACCCCTATATTTCCAGTACACCTAAAGGCATGGAAAAGGGACCTATTTTTTTTTTTAAGTCTCTGTCCCTGTCTTTGTTGTTTGCTTGCCTTTATTGTTTTATTAACAGATTGAATTATTGTGTGTTTACAAGTCTCTGTCCCTGTCTTTGTTGTTTGCTTGCCTTTATTGTTTTATTAACAGATTGAATTATTGTGTGTTTACAAGTCTCTGTCCCTGTATTTGTTGTTTGCTTGCCTTTATTGTTTTATTAACAGATTGAATTATTGTGTGTTTACAAGTCTCTGTCCCTGTATTTGTTGTTCTCTTATCTCTACTATTTTATTAGCTGATTGATTTACAATGTGTTTACAAGTCTCTGTCCCTGTCTTTGTTGTTTGCTTGCCTTTATTGTTTTATTAACAGATTGAATTATTGTGTGTTTACAAGTCTCTGTCCCTGTCTTTGTTGTTTGCTTGCCTTTATTGTTTTATTAACAGATTGAATTATTGTGTGTTTACAAGTCTCTGTCCCTGTATTTGTTGTTTGCTTGCCTTTATTGTTTTATTAACAGATTGAATTATTGTGTGTTTACAAGTCTCTGTCCCTGTATTTGTTGTTCTCTTATCTCTACTATTTTATTAGCTGATTGATTTACAATGTGTTTACAAGTCTCTGTCCCTGTCTTTGTTGTTTGCTTGCCTTTATTGTTTTATTAACAGATTGAATTATTGTGTGTTTACAAGTCTCTGTCCCTATCTTTGTTGTTTGCTTGCCTTTATTGTTTTATTAACAGATTGAATTATTGTGTGTTTACAAGTCTCTGTCCCTGTCTTTGTTGTTTGCTTGCCTTTATTGTTTTATTAACAGATTGAATTATTGTGTGTTTACAAGTCTCTGTCCCTTTGTTGTTTGCTTGCCTTTATTGTTTTATTAACAGATTGAATTATTGTGTGTTTACAAGTCTCTGTCCCTGTATTTGTTGTTTGCTTGCCTTTATTGTTTTATTAACAGATTGAATTATTGTGTGTTTACAAGTCTCTGTCCCTGTATTTGTTGTTCTCTTATCTCTACTATTTTATTAGCTGATTGATTTACAATGTGTTTACAAGTCTCTGTCCCTGTCTTTGTTGTTTGCTTGCCTTTATTGTTTTATTAACAGATTGAATTATTGTGTGTTTACAAGTCTCTGTCCCTGTATTTGTTGTTCTCTTATCTCTACTATTTTATTAGCTGATTGATTTACAATGTGTTTACAAGTCTCTGTCCCTGTCTTTGTTGTTTGCTTGCCTTTATTGTTTTATTAACAGATTGAATTATTGTGTGTTTACAAGTCTCTGTCCCTATCTTTGTTGTTTGCTTGCCTTTATTGTTTTATTAACAGATTGAATTATTGTGTGTTTACAAGTATCTGTCCCTGTATTTGTTGTTCTCTTATCTCTACTATTTTATTAGCTGATTGATTTACAATGTGTTTACAAGTCTCTGTCACTTTCTTTATTGTTTGTTTGTCATTGTTGTTTGCTGATGAAGACCTGTTGAAGTATCTGAATTGAATATATCAAGAAAGAAGATGGGACTGAACCAGCACTAAACTGCATAAAAGAGACAGCATATCAAATGGTTTGGACATGTATCAAGACTTCCGCCAGTGAGTGCACCACGGATAGTCCTGTTACTTAAACATAATGGGAGCACAACTAGAGGTCAACCACACAAGTAATGGATAGATGGAATATCCGAGGCCATAAATAGCCGCATCTACATTGCACATACGAAGACTGGCACCAGGTATCTCTAAAAACTGAGCTGTAAGGCAGAACTGGACTAGAGAAGAAGAAGGCTTGATGATTCAGTGTCTTCTTGTTTTATAACTGTAATTTTCTAAACATGGACTACACTTCATGCTTCCCTGTCTGCATTCTGTGCTATACCGACATTATCCTTCTGCCACCAGAACAGAGTCATGGCGGCTAGCGAGATGAGTGGATTATGTAACAATAGCCATGAAAAACTCAGTTGTGTACTCATTGCAACAACAGACAGCATCTTAAATGTAACAACAAGGTTGCAACACCTCAGGTCTACACTCATTAAAGAGCTTTTACATCGACACATTGCTGCCCATCAATCAATGGATTGCAAACTGTTCCTCCCCACAACGCTTAACAGCAGAAGTGGAAACATGATGATGATAATGACTCATTGCAACAAGAGACAGCATCATAAATGTAACAATAGGGATGAAATGCCTCTCAGTTATTATATGTAATATAACGATAAGAGACAGAATCATAAATGTAACAACAATGATAAAATAAATGTCCAAAACATTTTCTGATAGTGAATTTAAATAATGCAGATGCAAACAATACATTGTACAATTTATTGTCTCCATATTGTACTGTTTCTAATCAAGTCCATTGCTGCAGATTTTCATCAATAAAAAATAGAGCATAAAAACTGAATTAATTCCTCTGAAACACTCTCACATGGTCTCTCTTGATACATCGTTCATCTGATCGTCAGAAGTTCATGATAGTCACATGACTTATGAGGGTAACTTCAAATTTATAACAAACTCCTTCTGTTTGCATAAGTTTACATATACCTAATACAACAAGAAAAGACAGAATCAGACTTTTATGTTATCACTGTCAACATTACTGCACACTGGGCATTCCCAGGCATGCTGAGTCTTCTGATGCAGCAGTCATTCCAAGAACTCTATTGATAGTCCCAGTGAGAACTTGATTTTATTGTTTCCTGCAGTGACCTCAAAGACATCTTAGACATGTTGCACCAAGCTTTCCTTCTAGGTCAGGCAGTCTTGTTACCGTCAGATGTTCATCTTTATTCATCAGCCTGGTCTTTCAGTACCCTCGGGATTGTAACAGCAATGTTAAAACGCCTGTGAACTATATAATGTGACAAGAAGAGACACAAGCAGAAATGAAAATAGCAGCAAGCTAGTTGGTACTGTTAGTAAAGGGCCTTTTGCATACATTATTGGCTATGGATATTGATGAATGAACTTTTGAGGATTTATAGTTTGATGAATGATTGATAGTTTATGTTGATAGATCAGCTATATTCTTACCATTGCAGACTTTATGGGATTTTTTCCCCTCAAAATTGATCTTGTCTCCCAGGCTGACCCAGCCTAAATGGGTACCTGCTACATTCCTTAGAAGCAAAAGCATCCGGTGTGATGTTGAGCACATCGCCTGTCTAGTGTTAATTGGTCTACAACAGCAACACAATGAATCTAGTATCATATGCCTGATAAACCACTGGCTTGAGAAGGGTCATAACCCACTTTACTTTTGTTACAGACTGTCAGGAGTTTTTGTGTGGTAAATTTTTGTTAAACTGCTGTCCCCAGGAAAAACCACCCATATGAATGTGCTGAAGTGATTTCCTCAAAGGTACAGTTGATACAAGCTTCTTGCAGATAAAGTTACTGAGCAGCAGGGCAGATTGTTAATTGTGAATAAATACTGAATGTTGAATTAAGAATTGACATCACAGCACTCAGGACACTCCCATAAGCACTCAGTTCCCATCTTCAGCAGCAAGCGAAGAGTTAAAATTCTGATAGTACCAGTAACAGCTGATTGTATATCCGTCTCGCCCCTCCCCCGAGTGTCGAGCGTCGGCCAGATCCCCTTGTAACTCCTCGCAGTGTCCTTAGACCGTAATGATCTATCTGCTCCTCGGCACTGTTCACTCGCTCCCAGAGGGCCCTCACAACATCCAGCTTGTCATATATCAGTTCACCACCAAGTGGTGCAGAACCGTCCAGTCTATCCGCCTGCTCATTTCCTAACACACTAGCGTGACCTGGAGAAAATATCCAAAGGATGCTAACTACCCGGGACCTCTAAAGTGATACTTGCCATGAATGAATACTGACAGTGAGTTATGGCTGAGTGATGAACAGATTGTTAATTATGACTGAGAGATGAATAGGTTGTTAGTTACGGCTGAGTGATGAACAAATAGTTAGTTACAGCTGAGTGATGAACAAATTGTTAGTTACAGCTGAGTGATGAACAAATTGTTAGTTACAGCTGAGTGATGAACAAATTGTTAGTTACAGCTGAGTGATGAAGAGATTGTTAGATATGGCTGAATGTTAACAAATTATCAGCTGAATGATAAACAAATGGTTAGTTACAGCTGAGTTATTAACAAATTGTTAGTTACAGCTGAGTTATTAACAAATTGTTAGTTACAGCTGAGTTATTAACAAATTGTTAGTTACAGCTGAGTTATTAACAAATTGTTAGTTACAGCTGAGTTATTAACAAATTGTTAGTTACAGCTGAGTTATTAACAAATTGTTTTTTACAGCTGGGTTATTAACAAATTGTTAGTTACAGCTGAGTTATTAACAAACTGTTAGTTACAGCTGAGTGATGAACAGATTATTAGATATGGCTGAGTGTTAACAAATTATCAGTTATGACTGACTGCTGAAACAAATTGTCTCTGAATAATGCGGATACAGAGTGTTTAATGTGGACTAAGCACTGGAACAGATCACTCTTAGTTGTGATTCATTGCTGACTCAAATGCATAAATGTTTCTGATGAGCAGGCGAAAGCAGGGCTTTCTTTTTTTCTGTTGGTCTGGAATGGTGTGCAGTACAGGCACCGGTTTTTTTAAAAATTTATTTTTCAAATTAATTTTAAGCATACTTTTTTTTCTGTAATAGACAATTTTCTGGTGCATACCAGCACTTTTTATTAGACTCCTTGTGGTGAGTAACGAAACTTTTTATTTTGCAAGCTGTCTAGGAAAAAGCCCTGTTGGAAAGTAAAACCGTAATGCTGACATTGACATTGCTGAGCATACAGCGTAACATGTGTAAACAATAGGAAAAAATGTTACAGTAGGCACTGGATTCCATCCTTGGTATTAAATTGATTGGACAGGATAGAATGGAATGGAGAAATAGACTGTGAGCGGTATGCGAAAAAAAATGGCACAACAGGATAATAAATAAACAAATCTATGTATAAACACACGCATATATATGTATCCATTAAACTTTGCTGAGGTAAATGGGGAGGAGACAAGAGGAATGAGTATGGTACTGGGGAGAATTACAGTTGTTACACTAAGATATTGGAATGTATTTGTTCTTCCTTTTTTTTCTCTCTTACAGATTGATAATGGCAACCCACCGTATTTGAAATGGATCTTGGACACAGTTTCTGATAAGACAGAGCCAAGCGTGTAACTGTGAGCATGTGTTCGAAAAAAAGCAGTTGACAACTGACAGCAGTAACACATTGTTTTCTTGTGTAGAAAACACACTACATAGCTTTCAGCTGTTTCTGTCAACACATCTGATTTATTCTGTGTACGTGTGGAAATTATCAGAACTATCTGTTTATGTGTAAGTATTGATTTCAGCGCCGTATGTTTTTGTGTGAGTATTGATTTCAGCACAATCTGTTAATGTGTGAATCGTTGATATCTTTACTTCTATTTTTATGAAAGAGTTGATATCTTTACTTCTTTTTATGTCTTAGTGTTGATATCAGCCCTATATGTGAGTGTTGGTATCAGCACTATTTGTTTATGTGTGAATGTTGATATCAGCACTATCTGTTTATGTGTAAGTGTTGATATCAGCACCCTCACTTTATGTGGGAATGTTCATATGAGCACTATCTATTTATGTGGGAGTGTTTATGCTCCCACTATATGCTTATATGTGAGTGTTGATATCATCCTTTCTGTCTGTTTATGTGTTAGTGTTGATATCATCCTCTTTGCTTGTTTTTGTGTCAGTGTTGATATCGGCTATTCAAGAAAAGTCATTAATACCATACAACTGGCAACGATCCGCGGGCCAGATTCACCCACGGGCTGCCAGTTGAATGGCCTTGGTTTATATTATCAGTGAGTGTTTATATCATCCTCCCTGTCTGTTTAAGTGTGAGTGTTGATATCATCAATTTTATCTGTAAATAGGTAAATGTGTTCACTGAAATGTTAACTGTTATTTCCAGGAAAGGGCAGACATGATCATTTTTGCCGGTTAAAAAAAATAAAGTGAAACAAACTACTTATTGCATGCCACATGTGTTGTTGGAATAGACAGGGAGAGAAAGTTGTCACTATGGTGGATAGTTTTTTTTTTTTTTTATGCACATACCAAATGTAAAATGTAAGAAGATATATGGTGTTATGTGTCAGTCACAGGAGAGTTAATCACACACCACAAGTTGCTTGGAAGAGTAGCTTCCTTAGTCTCGCCACAGAGATTCTTAATTTTCTGTCTTTGATTTTTCCAGTGGACAGAGATGAACAGAGAATCATCAAATAGGCGGTGAAATGGGAGATAGATGGACTGAGGAAAATTAGAACGTCCAAGATAAACCCTAGGGCGAATGTTGATGAGAGAAGCCAAAGGTGCTAGATTGGATTTTATCCATGATTACACCTCAAGTTTTCAGGCCCAGAAAGAAAGTGACTTTCTTTCCTATTCATAAACTGTAGTGTGGCAGGGCTTGTGCTATGTTGCGATGGTGTCGAGCTTAGTGATTGCCCAACAACACCACAACACGCAGCAGTTTACTAGTTTTGTCACCGGCCAGCGATATTGCGTGTTCTCTATTAGAGGATGCGAGTGCTTTTAAGGGACCCAAAACATGCAGAACTGGACGTAGACTGCACTTCCTCGTGGGATGTCGGGGGGTTGGGGTTAGGGCCTGTGCTGCATGTTTCGGGAATGTTAAAAACGCTTACATCCTGTAAAATATAATGCGATATCACCGAACAGTGACAACTAGTAAAGTGCTGCATGTTGTTGGCCAATCACTAAACTTGACAGCCCCCAACGGCAATTTATGAATGTGAAGGGAAGTCACTCTCTTTCCAGCCCTGAAAACGTAAGATGTTTCAAATAACAGGAAATTTTATGTTTATTCTTATGTTGTGTTTGTTCTTTCTCACAGTTTTAGCAGAAGGGGAAAATTGGTGTACTTTATGACTACAGAAATACAGAAAATGGGGAGAGGCAGAGGGAGACCAGCAGAGAAGATTGTGTGCAGATTGGCAATGTACGGGCGACAGAAGGCTGAGGTACAAACGTGATCAGGGGTGGGTTTAACAAAAAAAAAATTTAAGAGACAAGAGGGTCCGGAACTCACCATGTAGTGTCTAAAAAAAGTGCGGGTACACACCACAAAGTGTCTGTTGCAGTAACACTTAAACAATTTATAGCAAAAAGTGCCGGTACTGCGTACCACCCGGAAAAAAACAAAACATGGACATGATTTTCAAAGCCACCCAAGAGCAGCAACAGCTTTTCCAACCTACCATTTCTTTATAGAACAGAAGCAGGTAAATCAGAAATAAAATACAACAGAAAAAATCAAAATACTATAAAGACATCATGGAGTATTTGTTGTACAAAGACAGCCATTTTTGAAGAGAATCACTCCTAAAACTAAAGTCAAGATGTGCCCACATTTGCTTCATGATTCCTCCGTTAGAAACTCGCAGATTTACTAAAAGCACTTAAGATCTACAGTTAACATCTTTATTTCAGTTTGACTTTGGTGTGATGTCCTGGTACGGACTAACGGAGATTCACGCCATTTCTTATTGTATTTGTTGTCTCCTAAACTGATCGTGACTTCGATAAACCCAGGCCCTCTGTAATTTATCTTTATCTACTAGAATAATGCGGGATATAAAACCAAAACCCACCACTGATACCAAGTGATTTAGACAGTTCAGAAACTACTTGAGGACAAAAAATAGAAAGTATATAGACCTAGTTCTATCTGTCATAGATTTTATTACTTTTACCAATGGCCACGTCATGCAAAAAAAAAATGGAAAGCATCTTAAGACACCGTAAGTATAATAGTAACTGGAAGAAAACATACCCACGGCTCAAAAAATCTTTAGACGGATCAGAGGCAGCATATTGTAAACTGTGTCAGTGCACAGTTGCACCAAGAATTAGTAGCATATCAAATCATGAAAAATCATAAAAACTCAGGATGAAAACTCTGTCAAAAAGCCAGTCACAGCTTATTACTACAATGACTCCTAGGCAAAGTAATTATAAAGTTAAAGGCAGCAGAGTTGCAACTTGCTGTAGGCATGACCTGCCATTGTGCAATACGCACATCATCTAAATGAAATCATAAGAGCGCAGGTTCGGGAAGAACATTAGAGCACATACAGTTGCATATAACTAAATGTTCATGCCTAATAAAAAATATTATAATGCCTGCTCTTAATGATGACTTTACTGGTGATTTTCGAAACAAGAAATATTCCATTATTATAGATGAGTTGCAAATTCCCCGTGTGGCTTCCGGGGCCCCATCGTGGGGAAAACAAGAATAGACCCACTGCCTACCCAAAAGCATGTGGTAAGAGTCAACTAATTGAGGAGCTTCCTTTGAAGTCGGAGTGCATCTGCCTGAGAGGTAAGGAACCAACAGTCTGCATTCAAGTGAATCAGATCTGTAAAACTGATGCACACGTAACACTCAGGTTCTGGAGCAGGACTGCAGTTCAGAAGTGGACGAACAACCAGAACTTTCCACCAGAGTGTACAGCTGGTGAACGCGAAGAAGAAGAAGATGAGTTGCAAAGACTTCATCCCATCTGAGAAAATGCTTACAGATTTTACATCCGAAAAGGTTTACGCTGTGTCTTTCACTGGTTCCAGTGAGGATGACAGTGAAAAATTCGATCTAGAGCTTTTGATATGAAGCGAGTACAATGTTACACTTTATTTGGCATTTTTCTGGCATATTTTTGGGTAATGGTTTGGCATAAAATGATGTGAGGGTCACCCCAGTAGTGACCTAAGGAATTTGGGACATTACATCCACCAGCAGGCGTCGCCCCTACAAAGACCTGAATGCCTTCGTTAACAACTGTTTACCCAACAGCCATGCAGTTCTTTAGCACGATGGAAACTCCTTGAACTTGGGTTTCGGACTGCCGACTCTACAAGATAAGGCACAGTCCTTGCTGTGACAGAAAGTTGGCTGTAATAGAGAGCTGCCGTAGAAAGGTGCATCCAAGGGACGGTTTCAGAAAGAGATGCATACTTTGTGACAGGGTTACATCGCTTGAACAATGTATTCTGCAAGCCACCAGGGGTTGCATTCATATTTTCTACGTTCTTACAATAGTAATACAATAGCGATGACTAATAATTATCACTAACAGCCCAGCCAATACATACATAAATCGGCGTGGACAGAAGAAAGAGAGAGAGAGATCACAGCATAACTAGTTGAGTTAAGTCAAGAATTGACCTCACAAAATTCGGGGCATTCCTATGTATGCTCCGTCCTCATCTTCAGCAGCCGGCGCAGAGTTCCAATACTGATGGTACCGGTCACAGTTTGGTTAAAAGTCCATCTTGCCTTTTCTCTGAGTGCAATAAACCGGCTAGACCCTCTGGTTACACCCAGGGGCCTCATTCTCTCCAGGCCACAAACATCTTCTTTCTCTATTGATTCCGTTGCTTGTTCACGTAAGGCTTTGACAACATCTGCCTTGTCTGTATCAATTCACCACCCAGTGGTGGCGATCCAGCCAATCTGTCTGCCTGTTCATTACCCACCACACCGGCATTGCCTGGAGAAAAGATCAAAAGTATGCTCACCACCCGTGACCTTTTCAGTGAAGCTAGCCACTCTGCTTTCAGCATGCTTTTAGAGCGTTACAATTACGACATGTGTATGCATTTTGTTCTCTAGCCACCAGAGAGCTGCTGTTACCGCCTCCACCTCCATTCTCATGCTAGATGTTGTTTTGTCATATGCTAGTCTGTCTTGCACTAAAGATTTTCCATTGGCTTTCGCTACGAACCCCCAGGCACTTCTCATTCCTCTCAGCACGGAACCATCTTTATAGATAATCAGATCACCTGGGCGTGAATTGTTGTGAATCAACTGTTGGACTTCAACCTATGTAGCACCCGCTGGCCACTCTCTGCACAGCAAAAGTAAAGCGTTCATTGTGTCGATATTCGAACGTGCTTGTTGTCAGCCGTACAGTTGAAGAAGGAATGTAAACTGACACGGGATGCAAGGGCAGAAAAGCAGCAGGCCGGCAGCAATGGAGATCACTTGTGAATGCCTTATGTGTCAACAGCGACATGAAGAGGATATAGACCAGCTGCCTTGTCGAATGGCTTGGGCGATCATGCCTCTCCACAATCTGCGATCTCCAGCAACATGTATCAGTTCGTGTGTCGACACACCTCCATGCCACGCAACAAGACTATCAAGAATCTTCTCTCGTTGTCTTCCTCTATCCCTCCTTCCAAAGATCTTTCCAGTGGTCACAACATGTTCAATTTTCCATCTTCGCATAACATGGCCGAAAAATGATGACCGTCTCCTTCTTATCTGGTAATCTTAGTTTCAGCATCATAGCAAACGGGTCGCCCCATAGTTGCTCCGCTCTTGTGCCAACGAAAAACACACAAAATGTTTATCACAGTTCAAATGAAATCCGCAGCTCATAGTGTTACGCCATGCACTCAACTCAGAAGTTGGGCAACGAAACTATATCCTTACAGTCTACAAATGGAGAAAAATGCAACGCCCACCGTCTGACAAAAGCAACAACAACAAAATTGCCACGGCTACAAAAAGTGGCCGTGCCTAGCGTCCATTTTGACCTGAAGCATTTTTTTAGGGGGATTTAAAGGTCACCCCAGCAGTACCCTCACTATTAGCTTTTGAAGGTGCTTAGGACATTACATCTACTAGCAAGCGTCGCCCATATAACGACCTGACTGTCTTCGTTAACGACTGTTCACCCAACAGCCATGCAGTTCTTTGGCACGAAGGAGACACCTTGAACTTGGGTTTTGGACTGCCGACTCCCTACAAGATGTTATGTTATTTCATGTTATCACAATCGACGTCACTGCACACTGGGCATTCCCATGCGTGCTCAGTCCTCCGTTGCAGCAGCCACTCCAAAGTACTTATACTAATTGTTCCCATGAGAAGCTGGTTATATTGTCTCCTATTTCGGCCTCGAAGACGACAAAGACGTGCCTCACTATGCTTTACTCCCGTGTCACGCAATCGTGTTAGTGTCAGCGATTCCTCATTATCCACTAACCCAGTTCGTACAGCGTTGACTATATCTTTTTTTTTTTTAAATCGATCTCCGGCTGTGAATTCCAGTGGAAGGTCAGGTTAATCGTCCGCTTGGACTTTTGGCTTTCACCTGGACCTGATTTTTGCGTGTACAACCGTTTTTCATTTCCCTGCCTCATGGGCAGCTGTACTCCGACTTCGAAGGAAGACGTCAGGCCTATTTCTAGGTTGACTGTGGCCATTGTTTTGTGTGGGTCGTGACGTTGCCTGATTTGTGTGGTGTCCACTTTGTCCCCTTCGCGCAGGTATTGCCCTCGGAGTACCCCTTTGGGGCAGCCCCCTGTGGAACAGTTAGCCCTCAAGGGAAGGCAGGGGCAGATCATGGGCATTCCCCGCCATCCAAGGAGGTTTCCATGCATGCAGAGCCGGCACATGGCGCTCTGGTTCTGGGCTCACCCAAGGAATCGTCACGTCCTGCACATGCCTGCTTAACCTCACAACCGTATCAGGCCTCCCGCTCGACAGTGGCTGCGCCCTCTGGAAGTCAGCGGGGAGCAGCCCGTGGGTTTTGGACTTTTGTGACCACACAGATAGGTACATTCTTTTTTCCTCGCACGTTAGATTTCTTTGACGAGCCGTTAGCCCGACAGAATTTTACATCCTGCATCAGGCATATTGTTATCAGTTTTGTCCCAGCCCTCGGGCGAGTGGGATCTTTGGGTGTGGACATTCGGTCTTTTTCAGTTCAATACAAATTTTGATGGTCAGATTTTGATCCGTATGATCTAGTTTTGTCGGACAATTAGGCTTAGCCCTCCGATGGTTGGTTTCTGTTGTGGTGTACCTCAGCGCGGTGACGACGACACTGAAGGTTAACCGAGGATGTACATGATGTGCAGTGAACAATGTTCTCTTTACTCCGCAATCTTTTAACCAAGGGTTGTAATTTTGACTGTACGTTTGGCAGACCTACTCATGTTCCTAATGAGTTTTGATAACATTTTTCACCCAAGCGTTTGGGGGCGGGCTGATGAGAGCCACAAGGACACATCACCTCTGGGGGCCGCCGAACTCCGAGATCCCCTGACAGCTCTGTTAATGCTCTTTTGAGACATTATCCGTGGCGCACGACGAGGACGTGCTGTAGGGGTCTTGCGTGAGGTTCCGTACAACCAGGATAGTAAAGGACTGGCGCCAGAGTGACGTACGGAGTATCTCCTTATACACATCATGTTGGACTTAACTTCCCCTCACGCCTGTGACATAAATCACCGCGCCACTGACTATATCTGCTCTGTCCATGCTTTTTCCCACAATCCTTAGTGCAGTGCCTGCCAGTTGGTCCGTTCGCTGATTTCCCTTTACACCCGCATGACACAGTGTTTAGATCCAGGTTACGGAGGTAAAGGGCGATTTTCGAATGCTTTCTACCCATTCAGAGAGCATACTGCCTGTTGCTATCTTCTAAAGCATATTCATGGAGTCTGATACAATAACTGTTTGGCGGTTTACTCGGATACCCATGTTTAAGCTCTAAAAGCAGCGGCTATTTCCATGGTCATACTTGACGTAGTTGTCTGGTAAGCGCCTCTGTCCTCCTGTATTGTTTTCCCTCTTCTTTGTGCTGTGTATGCCAATGCTGACCTTGATCCGCGCTTCACTGATCCATCTGTGTAGATGATGATATCTTCTGGGTCTGAATGCTGATCTATCAGTTCTCTTACTTCTGTGTCTACGACCGCAGGAATCAGATCCTGGCAGTACCTTCCGAGTGTGATGACAACCTTAGAGATGCCATGCATGTCTACTGGTGTATTCGTCCATTCTTTTCCATGACTGATCACGTCTAGGTCACATACCTGCTGGATTAAATCCTCAGCATTTGCCATTCAAAAGCGGCCTCTTTTGAGACGCGTTCCTTTTGTGTCGTGTATTGGTTTGTGCAGTGGGCGGTTAACGTCTGCTGATACCCTCATGTACGCCTTGACCTGTGCCACTTTGTATCTGCTAGTCTCCTTCTTATATTTGTGATAAGTTGTTTTCAGGCTCCCGCATCTTTCCAAACCGCATGGTTGCCCTTTTTTTGGGGGCTGTCCAAGGTATTTTAAGCATTCTTCTGTAAAACCACATCTCTAAGACCTCAAGAATTTGGCCTGCCTACCAATTGTCCAGGACTCACAGCCATATGTTAAAACTGGGTGTGTGAAGAAAGCAAGAATTCTTTTTCTAACCTTCAGTGACATTTATTGCATAAGATATTCTTCATTTAATAAAATATTAAATAACCAAAAGTAGCTGACAAGCATAAATATCTAATATTGAAATAAAGAAAATAAAAAAATTTGAATGCCTTGAATTTTACGTCTTTATGGGTTTTCCACAGATAAAACTGGCTGTCACCCAAAAATAACAATAAATGATGAAGAAATTGAAAATGTCACAAACTTTGAATATCTAGGCTCTATAATAAACAACAATGGAGACTGTTCGACAGAAATTAAAAGGAGGATGGCCATAGCAATGCAAAGATTGAACAGCCTTAAAAGTCTATGGTTAAGCACCAGCAAGGAGATAAAAATTAGAATTTTGAGATCATGCATCTTCCCTGTAGCAACATACAGATGTGAGTCGTGGACTATCTCTCAGTCCTTAAGAAAGAGAATAGGGGCTTTTAAGCTGAAATGCTATAGAAAGATTCTCAGAATATCTTGGACAAAGAAGATGAGAAATATTGACATCTTGAGGGATCTGAACATCAAGGAAGATTGGCTAATAAACAGCATCCTTTCTCAAAAGCTGAAATATTTTGGTCATATCAAGCGCCACGACGGATTGGAAAAAATTATAGCAGAAGGCATGGTACCAGGAAGGAGGGGCAGAGGCCGACCGACACGAAGATGGGCACAGGATATAAGTGACTCCTTGAGTGTGAAAGTTCATGAGGCGGGAGAACTGGCAAGAGACCGAGTTTCTTACAGGCAGACAGTGATGAGAGCGACGTTCTGCAAAGGACCTGCTACATGATGATGATGGGTTTTCCAAGGTATATCTATAATAAAGCCGTGACCTCCGGCAGTAGAATTAAAAGCAGCAGATGCCGTGGAGGTGACATCGGCACGGTAACTATAGCTTTTGATTTTTATGTTGTCTAGTGTGTTCTTCTATCATTCTACTTCTTTCTATGAGTGCCCATCTTGATTAATTCTGAATAAAGCCTACAATAAAACGGCATTTAATGATTCCTGGCATATTTCGCTGTATCTCGTCAGGTGCATTGCTACAGTTAAATCAAAATATAGTGTAGTGCAAATTGAATCCTTTCTTGCTGAAATGCATAGAACCACAATGTCGAAAAATATGTGATTTGCAAACAACCAGAGGAAGAGAGGGTAAGGATTTCCTCCTATGGAGTAACTCTCTTGTGTTCTAAGATATAATTGTCAAGGTCAACAACAATGGCGACGTACGTTGTGACCAGGGTTGTACCTACGGGTTCAGTGTCGTTTTGTGTAATTCGAAATCTTCTGTCAGTCAGCAAGAAACCTGGAGCATTGCTATCATGCTACAATAGTGTTCTGTGTTTGCGTAGGTTTATATCCCCAAACAAAGGGGTGCTGAACCCAGCAGTCGCAGAGAAAGCTAAGAAACCGCACTGTAACGTGGGGACAATCGGGCATGTCGACCACGGGAAGACAACTCTTACTGCTGCCATAACAAAAGTCTTGTCTGAAGTTTATAGCAGCGAAAATAAATTCGTATCTTACGAAGCAATCGACAAGGCTCCAGATGAAATTCGTCGAGGCATCACGATAAATGCCGCTCACGTTGAATACGTCACGCCCAAAAGACACTACGCCCATACAGACTGTCCGGGACATATTGATTATGTTAAAAATATGATAACTGGCACTTCACAGATGGACGGCGCGATTTTGGTGGTGGCAGCAACTGACGGAACAATGCCACAGACCAGAGAACATTTACTGCTGGCCAAGCAGATTGGTATTGAGCATTTAGTTGTGTTTATAAACAAGGCAGATGCCGTGGACAGTGAGATGCTGGAGTTGGTAGAAATGGAAGTACGAGAGGTTTTGTCAGAATATGGTTTTAATGGTAACAAGTGTGCAGTAGTTTATGGGTCAGCACTGCAAGCACTGACAGGAGAAAACCCCACATTAGGCAAGGATAAGATTCTAGAGTTGATGGATGCCGTAGATACACATATTCCAACGCCAATGAGGAACTTAAATGAGCCGTTTCTGATGCCTGTAGAGAAGGTAGTGTCAGTTCCAGGCCGAGGCACTGTTGCAGTCGGCACTATCAAGAGAGGTGTCATTAAAAAGGGAGATGCGGCTGAAATTGTTGGCTTTGGCAATGTGGTGAAAACAGCGGTTTCTGATTTGCACGTCTTTGGTCAGAGTATGAAGGAATGTGTGGCTGGAGAGAATGTTGGAGTTCTAATTAGAGGTGTCAAAAATGAATCGCTGCAACGAGGTATGGTCTTGGGTGCTCCAAAGACACTGACTCAGTGTAATTCTGTGAGAGCACAAATGTACCTGTTGACTAAACAAGAAGGCGGACGCACCCGACCAATCACAAACAATTACATACAGATGATGTACAGCTACACCTGGAACATCTCGGCATGTCTGCGCCTGCCACCGGACATCAGTCTTCTCATGCCAGGGGAGGCAGTCCACGGTGAAGTGTTGTTGAGGCTGCCAATGGTGGCTGCTCCGGGACAGAGATTCACTATTCGTGAGAACAATCTTACCACACTGACAGGGCTTATCACTGAGATCCTGCCGCCCAATGAGCTGAAAGTCAAAGGCTTTAATGTGGAGAAAAGAGTCACTCACTTCATAGAAAGCAATGCTCAGGTAGTCAGGAGTGCCAGGCTGAGGAGGAAGAAGAACACACCTTGAGTGTCATGTGTCAGTGAAGACTTATCTCTTCAATTAGGTAGAGCAAGACCAAGTTAATAAACCACATGTGGCCACAAGGAAATATAATAGAAGTTAAGAAGACATAATTTTGGCCTAATACAGTGCAGACCTGATAAGAACTCACCAGAGACTTAAGAAATGGTTCTTCTTTTCAGAAATTACTCGTATCCAGATAAGAGTTCAAGGAAGAAAAATTTCCAGGGATAATCAAATTGTTCTTCGCAAAAGAAATTCACCAGTTCCCAGTTCGCCTTAAGCGATCTGCACTCTAGTACATTAAGATTATTGTTGCTGCTGTTTTGCTTTAAAAGAAATATATTTATCTATATAAGGCAAAGAATTAGCAGTTTTCAACTACAAAAGTAATTGTGGTAGGAACACTGATATTTGATAAGGCAGAAATTCTGAAGGCCAATTGTGAACAAATGTTGATGGTAGACATGTTAGATGAAACATCTTGTGTTAGGTTGTATGAATTTGTAGTGAATGTAATCAATGTAAAAGTTTTTCAATGTAGGAAACATTGAATCTGTCACTGCAACCTGGCACCACCTAAATATGCTGAGCAGGTACTCCAACCCCATAAATTGTACACTGCTGACAGAGAAAACATCTGGCCTGTTCCCACCTCAGTCAGGACAAAGCTGTATTATACATAGGGAGATTTGGTCTATCTTCCGAATAACGGTCCCAAATTATCGAGGCGAAAAATATACCCTAACAGAGCCTCAGTAACGTGTCAATTGTGGTCTTCCGGGGACTATACCACCACCGCCGAGAGTATCCCTCACGCGGCGCGGATTGGGGCTTAACTAGATGGCTGGAACTCACGAGCAAATAAAATGAAGGAAGCTGCAGGAGATGCGGTAGCTGCTGCTTGTGAGTCCCTGCCATCTAGTTTAGCCCCAAACCATGCCTCATGAATGGCGTGGGGGAAACTCTCGGCCGTGGCGGAAGTCGCGATAGTGCGCAATTTAAGTCGCCGGAAGTTCGCAATTGACACGTGACTGAGACCCTGTAAGGGTATATTTTTCGCCTCAATAATTTTGGACCGTTATTCGGAATATAGCCGAGATTTGGATTGCATGATAGCTTTCATCAAGCAGGGTTCGTAGTGGACCGGGAAATCGGGAAATTACCGGGATTTTTTTCGTTGACCTTGAACCGGGATTTTTAGCTTATAAAAGACATTCCGACCTTAAAAACCCGTGAATTTTGACCGCGGCAATGAAATCGTCAGAAATCCTGTGTTTTTCAGCACAGGCAATTTTGAGGGAGCCATTTGGCTTTTTTGGCCATTTGGCTAGTTTTTGGCTACTTTCGTTGTATGGTCGTTTCAGGTGTGAGGGCAGCTGATTATTGGCTATTTTCAGCCGAAATGGCTTGTTAAAGGCCAGGGGAGGGCGGGCTTTGTTGCTGATCATGAAAACATGCAGACAGCAGCGGTGTGGCATGGGGCGGGAAGTAGCAGATTCCGTCTCGCGCGCGTGTGTGTGTGCCTTTGTTTCTAGCGAGTCCGGCAGAATGAACAGTTTAAATCGTTTATGGCCGTGGTTTCTAGAAAGGATTACATTGGGAGATGGTGGGGCTCGGTGCAGTTGTATTTATAAATAGAGTCGCCGTGGTGGGGGCTAAGCACGGCCTTCTCTATTAATTAGAGATGGCATTGGGGCTAAGCAAAGTGACTGCAGCTGGATTTCCCAGTTCTATTTTTGGCCTGGATTTATCTTTACAGTGTGTTTGGCGATCAGTATTGTAATTCCCCGAGATTCCCTCTTCTGTTGTCTCACCCCTCTCTCTCTCTCTCTTCCCTCCCTCTTTCACTCTTCTACCTATTGCTCCTTCCTTCCCGTCTCCTGCATTGTCTCTAACCCTCCCTTCTGATCTTCATCTTCTTCTCTTTCTCTCTATCTTTCCATTGACTCTCCCATTTCCTGTCCCCCCTCCCCCTTTTTCCTATTTTATTTCTTGTTTAAATGTTTAGTAAATGTGCGGCTCCATAACTCTTCCTAGCAACTCAAGTACACAGGAAGTTGTATTGGGGGGGGGGGGGCATTCTGTGTGAACATGGTGGATATTTTCTTTTGATGTGTTTTTGTTTTCCTAGCGGCCTTAATCTCTGTCCATCTCCCTTCCCGCCCCTCACATTTTTGTCCTACCTGTTCCTCTCTCTGACTGTCTGTGTCACTGCTTTCCTCTCTCTCTTTGTATTTGCCGCTCTCCCTCACTCCCTCCCTCTCTTTCTTTCTTTCTCCATACCTTCAGTTGGTGTATAAGGTTATGTGTTGCCTAGTGCAGAACATTTCATGTCCATCATTCCCCCCTCCCACACATTAAATATATGTGTACTTTTAAAAACACATTTGCCGTCACCTTCCCCCCCCCCCCTTTTCTCCTCCCACATTGATGACACCTAGGGGAGGGAGTGCACCCCTTCCTGCTACCTTCTTCCCTCTATATCTCATCTTATTTCTTACTCCCTTCTTTCTCTCCCCTGTCTCATTCCCACTTTATTTTCTTAAACTTTATTCTCTCACCTCCTCTGTCTCACCCTTACCACCTCAGCCTTCTACACCACTTTCCACCACCTCCTCTCTCCCCTCCTTTTCTGTAATTGGAAAACCAGAAATAAAATGAAGTCCACTGCTGCCCTGACCTATTTATGTGTCTGACCTATTTATGTGTGTGGGTAAACTTCTCTATTTTCCACCAGTGGTGGGTTGGGATCCCCTGGACTTTTTTTTTTCTTCATAAAATGACCTTGGCTCTCAGGTCACCAGCCTTAAGTGTAAGAAATTGAATTATTGTTGTCACACACAGATAGGACAACCAAGGGGCAGTAGGGGTTAGCACTGTTGTTTTTGGACCACGGCCACATTCACATTGGGAGAGGGTAGGAACCGGAAAAATGGCCTCACTTAGAGATTTCCTAATTCTATTTTGGGCACTCATTGTTCTTACACCCCCCACCCCCACAACCGTGTCTTACCTTTCTTCTCTCACCCCTTCTCTTTCCTTTGATCTTCTACTATTCTCCTTTCTCTCTCCATTCTTCCTCTCTTCCTTTCCTTGCCCTTTCTCCTGTCCCATCTCTTCTTTGTCTCCTCTCCATCCTGTCTTTTCATTTTCTCTAGATTTCCTTACCCGCTCCCCTCTCTCATTCTCTTCCTTCCCCCCCCCCCCATTTTTTTTACCTGGTTCATCTACATATTTTTTTGCCCCATAACTATCTTTTCCTAGTGGTTGTGTCCACTACACTTGAAATTGTGTGTGTGGGGGGGGGGGGGGGGGGGGAGTGGGTGGCTGTTTTTTTTTCTTTGAGGTATCTTGTCTCCCTTCCTTCCCCCCTCTCTTAATCTGTGTTTGTCACTGCCTTCCTTACCCACCTTTCTCTCTCTCTCTTGCTTTATGTCTGTTTGCCTCCCTTCATCACTTCCTCTTTGTATACCTCCCTCCCATTCTCCTGCTCTGCCTTTTTTCTCTTTCTTTGGTTCTCTCCCTCTGTCTGCTTGCCTCTCTGTGCTGTCCCTTTGTCTCTCTCTCCTTTATGTCTACATCTCTCTCTGCTTGCATCTGCTTCTCACCCTGTCCGTTCTCTCTCCCTCTGTCTCCCTTCTTTCAACTCTTTGTCATATTTTCCTCCTTCCATATCTCTGTTTCGTTCCCTTTTTCCTTCTCTTTTCATCTGCCCATCTCTGTATCTGCATTCCCTCTTTCTGTATTTGTCTCCCTCTCTGTCTTTCGCTGTCCCTTCCCCACTTTTCCTCATCATGTTTCCATCCCTCCCTCTCATTTTTTCCTCCTTCCCCAGACTTCTTTTCCTTCTTTTCTCTACCTTCATCTGTCCATCTTTACACTGTCTCTCCCAGCCTACCTCAGCATGTGTCTTCCTCTCTCTTCATGACTCTCTCTCTCTCCCCTAACCCTCTCAGGTACCAGGTCCAGAACAGACAGGACTTCAGTTTGCTGCCCTCTACCACCAAGCCCTAAAAAAAAATTTCAAACACTATATCAAGCTCAGGGGCCGACCAACACGAAGATGGACACAGGATATAAGTGACTCCTTGAGTATAAAAAAAAGTACATGAGGCGGGAGAGCTGGTGAGAGACCGAGTTTTTTTTTTGTCAGGACAAAGGAAATGCTACATGATGATGATATCTGTGCTGGTATACCAACACATGTGGCACAAATGAAGTACCTTGTGTGCTCAGTACACCCTTGAACAAGGCAAAAATCTTGTATTAGTATTACACCGAGACAACCTTGAAAAAAACTAAGAAGACCTTGAAAAAGACCTTGAAAAGCCTTGAAATTGATTGGTAAATTTGGCTATGAACCCTGAATCAAGGCTACTGCTTCTTCTCTGGTCCTGTTCTGCCTTTCAGCATCAGATTTTGAAGAGGCCTCAGGTGTGAGTCTTTATGTGTGCTAGGTAGATGTAAGTATTTATGGCCTCAGATATTCAGTCTATCCATTGCTTGCGTGGTTGACCTCTAGTTGTTTCCATTATGTTTAACTGACAGGACTGTCTGTGGTGCACTATCTGGTGGTAGTCTTATACATGTCCAGACCATTTGATCTATTAGGGCTCTCTTATATCTTTTATGATAGACGGATTGAAGAAGATGGAGATAAGTTTTGTGTGGATCCAGCAAGAAAGTAAAGTTTATGTCTGCATCTCGTTCACAGGCTTTAACTCTGGCAAAAAGTTCTGGTTGTTCACCCACTTTTGGACTCAACCCTGTTCCTGAACCTGAGTGTTGTGTGCAAATCCGTTTAAGAGATTTGACTCATTTGTATGCAACTGTTGGTTCTTTGCATCTCAGGCAGATGCAGTCCGACTTTGAAGGAAGCTCCCCATTTGTCGACTCATACAACATGCTTGTTGGATAGGCAGTGGGTCTATTATTGTTGTCTCCTGAATGGGGCCATGCAACCCACATGGGGAAGGAGTGTATATAATATGTGTCCGATCTGTATGCTAATAGAACAGTAAGCATGTACATTTTATATACAAATGCTGTGGGACACAGAGCACCTATGAATATATCTGGTATGCTGTGAGACACAGGGCATCTATGAGTATGTCTGGTATGCTATGGGACACAGGGAATCTATGAGTATAGTCTGGTAGCCGGTCAAAATGGACGCTAGACAGGGGCACTGTTTGGAGCTGAGGCAAATTTTTTGCTTCTGCTGGACGGTGGCCAGCAGAATCCTAGATTCAGAAAATGGCATAATTCCTGTTGTCGCAATGTTGTTGGTGCCCGTATGTGATTACAATTGATCGCGTGGGCAACTGCTGATCTGTTGGTGACTTTTGCTACCATCAATGATGAACTGCATTTCTTATGTCAGACTGTTTGTGTTAGCACTTTGGATGGCTACCGTATGCTTTAATGCTTGTGTATGCTAGATATGCTGAGACAGCAGTCTGTCAATCTTTCCACAGGGGACTGATAAATATTCTGTGTTTTTTACATTGGCATAGGAGCGGAGCAAAGATGGGGTGACCCGTTTGCTATGAAGCTGAAACTAAGACTACCAGACCAGGCATCTATGAGTATGCCTAGTATGTTGTGAGACACAGAGCACATATGAGTGTGTCTAGTATGTTGTGGGACAGGGCACCTATGAGTATGTCTGGTATGTTGTGGGACACAGGGCATTTATGAGCATGTCTGGTATGCTGTGATGTTTGAATACTATGATGTCAGTTCTTAAATCACTGAAATTTTTAAACATGTTTTTTGTTTTTGAAAGTGTATTTATGTTTGTGAATACTGATTGTTAATTTGATAGTACAGAGAGTTATGGGACATCTATAGCAGCAAGCTTGTGTTTGATAGTTTCAGTATGCTTGTTTGAGGACTGGGGTTCAATTCCATGTGGGGAAACTCACTGGTCTACATCCAGTAAACTGAAAATGAATCAAGAATTGAATCCCTGCACTTGAGACTTTCCCCAAACATGCTCCGTCGCATTCTAAAGTAGCCAACAAGTCAGTATGCTAGTACCTGTTGCAACTTGATTAAAAGTCCGCCTATGTTTTCCCTGCAGTGTTGGATATCTTCCTGACTCCCTGCTCACCCCCCCGCTGAATTAGTCTGTCAGTGTATGGATACTTGCTCTGTTCTGTTGCACTGTCCACTTGACCCCAGAGAACCTTCACCTCTTCTGCTTTATCATAATGTAGCTCCCAGATTAGTGGCAGCAGCCAATCTATCTGCTTGCTAATGTCCTGAATAGAAAATACACGGTTTGCTCCTGATCAGAGACTTATCAAGCCATGGAAGCCACTCTACCCTTAGGATGCCAGTTTCCATTTTCTAAAGCATGCTTTTTGAGTCCATTACGATGATCACATGTTGGGCTGTGCTGCTTTCAAGCCATCGGAAAGCTGCCGTTACCACCTCCATTCTTATACTGGATGTTGTGATGTGTCCCTCAACCTTTGCGCCCCACCGTATCGTCCAGGAGCTACCTCTTTTCAGCCAGTGCCTCTTGTGGTCCTCAGGGCCTCATGTCGAAGGTGTTTCCTGTCCGTTGTGACTCAAGTGTACATTTTCACCTGTAACACAGTAAACTGAGACTATAAAGAAGGGGAAAGAAATGTGTATTGGGGAAATAGAGAGCGGTATGTGGTAGAAGGGAGAGAAAAGATGTGTGTGTGGTAGAAGGGAGAAGATAGATGTATGCGATGGTGTGTCTAAGGTAGAAGGGAGAAAATAGATTTTGCGTAGTAGAAGTGAAAAGATAGATGTATGAACATAGTTGAACAAAAAAGATAGATATGTCTGTGGTAGAAGGGAGAAGATAGATGTATGAACATGGTTGAAGGGAGAAGATAGATGTGTGTTTGGTAGAAGGGAGAAGATAGATGTATGAATATGGTTTAAGGGATGCACAGGCAATACTCATGTTCTGGAACAGGACTGCAGTCCAGAAGTGGATGAACAACCAGAACTTTCCGTCAGAGTTTACAGCTGGTGAACACGAAGAAGAAGAATTGGTTTAAGCAGGGCTTTTTTCCTAGGATGCCACTACTCACCACAGTGTGTCTATTACAATAGCGCTGAAGAATAAAAAATAATGCTTAAAAAAAGATGCCGGTCCTACATACTGTTGCATGTTGCCATAGAACAAAAATCACAGAGTTTAAGGTTGTAATTTGTGGTAGGCGGTTGACAGCATTGATATCTCAATGTGAAAAAGACCTGCAGTAACTATTAAGCGTGATGTTAATAGAGAGAGAGAGCAAAATGATGACTTTTCTTGAATATCAGTAGACCACAAACAGTGGTTATATGGGAGGCGGTTGGGGGGGGGGGGGAATTGTAAAGCATAAAGATGTGATATTATAATAGAAAGATTAGTGTTCAGCTAAGTGAATAAATTCAAATGAGGGGAAAAAGGGCGGGGTGGGGGTGTCAGAGAAACTGTACAGTGGTGTGTGTGTCCATGGTCCAGTCGGCCATCAGAACAGTCAGTCAGTTTGTCCCCTCTGAGCTGCTACCTTAAGGTATCCATACCATTCTGAGATTTAACAAATCTAAATTTGGATGGCAGGCCAACAAGACAAGATAGTAGATATTCCATTCAACCTCCATCAGAGGAGCGAGAAGCAGAACCTTTTATCTCCCTTGACAACCAAAGCAGTAAAAGAGGAAGTGAGGGAGAAAAAGAAGCAGAAGTCATCAGGTAAAAATTAAATGACAGACTAAGAGCTCTATAGGCAAAACAAAAGTAAATTCACTGAATGTCAGAGAGAACTGAAACTTTAGGTCAGTTTCTGTGTGGCAGATAAGTCCTGTTCTGCTGTGTGGCAGAAAATCTTCAAATATGAACAACTTAAAAAGAGCTTGGAGGCAAAAGAGATGTAGTTTCTAAAGCAAATGATGAAAACCTAGGACTGCCCTGGTAACTTAACAATGATTGTCTGGAAGAGGCTAATGAAAACAGAAAATGCAAAACCAGAAGAAGAAAGATGGACAGCATTATTTAGTCACATAATGAGAAGAAACACAATAGAGAGATCAGCAGTAGAATGAGATGACGGAGACAGACCAAGAGAAAGGATGCAGGCTGGTCATTGACTGTTGTGTGGAGACTTAACAATAAAATTGATTCACTACACCAAGGATCGGGACTGTTATACCTCAAGACACATGATAGTGATCATTACTGAGAATGGTTTATTGTATCTGTAAAAAGTAACGGACATTTTTCCATGCTCTTAACTCTTTGAATCCCAAGGAACATATCATGCGTTCATAGATTCCAATCTAGAGGCCCAATGAACGCAAGATGCGCCTATTTTAGGTCTCTTTTGACTACCATTTAGGTCTCTGATGCTAAACCCCCTGGGACTCAAAGAGTTAAATGTATTTGTATTTTATACAGTGAAGAATATTCAATGCAATTTTCCTTTGTTAATTGAGGCGAGAAAGAGAATTATCAAGAACTTTATAAATCTTATCCTGATATCATGTGCAATTGACCAATTGGTGAAAGATTATGTGGAAGCAGCAAGAATGTGGTTTATGGATTAATTATTAGAATACTCTGGATAGAACAGAAGGGTACTGGATGTCTTGAAAGAAACTGACTCACAAAGATACTTGATTGCCTACACCAGAAGGAGACAATAAATGTTTGTGGTCATGTCATGAGGGAGAAAATGAGTACATTGTGATGGTGGGCAAGCTGGGGGGGAAAGGGGGGGGGCAGAAAAAGACAGAGAGAGAAGACGCTGGACAGTTTGACATCATGGCATGGAGGATCATATGACAGAATTAATTGAAAGTAACACAGTACGGATTATAAAAAGAAGAGGTGAACTGGGTATATGGTGCTAGACTTATATTTTATAGATCAAGCAGTACTTGGTGGTTATGTGGTCAGCATCAGGCTGGTAGCTTTTACTTCCCAGGACTTTCCTTGGTACCCATTGTTTCTGTCACTGGAAGAAAATATACTGAGTTTGTGACCGCATTAATCTGTAACTTATTGCAACTATTCATACCTAATATTTGAGAGTGCATTATTCTGTCCGTTCTAGAAAGTGAATAGCCAGATTATAAAGCAGTGATATTTGTACCTGTTAGAATATGTCAGTAAGATCATAATGTATACAGTTGGTGTGAAACTTATTAAAGCTGAAAATGATCTTGGAAAGTGATAGTGCCTGGGTTTGTCTTTGCTGTGAGAAATTTATTTTGTCTTGTGTAGCTAAAACCTGAAGAAAGATGAACAAATCTACCACCCAGGCAATCTGAGAAGCATAAGACAAATAGCAAAAACCATGACACTGGGCTACAACCTTGTTTCAGTGAGACGGCAAAAGACGAAGTATTGTCTTGTGTGTATGATCTCAGATTCCTTTCTATCCTCACAGTGAGTGCTGATCAGTGCATCTTCTTATATGAAGCACCTGTGTTGGGAGTTAGTTTGGCTGCAATGTATCTTCTGAAATTTTTCTTGCTTCAACTCTTGTCTTCAGACTTTCTTGTTGAATCAACCTCTTCCATGTGGGTTCCAGTGCCCCAATTTTGGGGAAAAAGGAAAAGACCCACAACCTGTCATAAAAGCAGCTAGTCAGGAGAAGATTTTTTTAGTGGGCAGTGGATTGGACATTTAACCTTCTCAGACAAGGACAAACAACTTGAACGACTTGTATGCATGCTACACATGTTAAAAATCTGGTCACAAATAAAAAGTACATTGAATAGGTTGCTGCAAATCCATGTCAGACAAACTGTCAACAAAAATTTTGTTACTTTCATGTGTGATACACATTGCTTAAATACTTGGAAGAGCTGTGGTGTTTATGCACAGAGCTGAAAAACTCCTTATGTGATTCATGAGAGGAAACTGCAGCCCTTTTAGAGATACCAGTGTGCAATAAAAAGATCTTTACAAACAAAACCAGACAGCCAATTTTGTTTAAATTTCTTTAATGATGGTTCCTTCATTTCCTCTCCACTACTTGATATTTTACTTATCTGTACAACTTACACTAGTCAACAACCACAATGTACCAAGAATAAAAAAAGACAATCTTTATTTAGACAATCTTTATTATGGTATGCTAAAAACAAAAATGACACAAAAACATGCTGCTTGGCTTTCGTTTTTTGAGATATTTGCTACTGGTTTATTTCATTACGGCCAATTTATATATGTGTATATATCAGATGTCAATGTGGGCGACTGCATATTTTGTTTCTAATGACCAATAACAAAAATTTAATTACAAGTTGCTGATGCAGTTCTACCTAACAGCGCTGCCCCGCCAAAATTTAGAGTTAAAATTTCTATCTAAAGTATTTCAGGATCCTCACCAGTGCTACAGAGCCTGTGCACTGTGCTGAGCTTCTTCAGACTCAGACCTTAGTTAGAAGTAGAATGGAGCACTTATGGGTTACTACCCGTGTGCCATGATGTTGATCCACTGTTCAAACTTCAAACTACCTATGATTACATCACCTTTGTGTATAAATAACTTACTTCAGAAAATATTGCCATTAAGTTAAAAAAAAAAAACAGAGCGAACTGGTAAATTTTATTATGATACTGAAATGAGCATGTCAAAATCAATCAGAAATGGTGTATTTAAATTCTGACACAAATAACTTTTAAAAATGTGTTGACTCATCTTCAATCAGCAGGTTCTTCAGAGAACACATCGCTCTCTTCACGGCACGCCTGAAAGTCTCTCTTTTTCTAGCCCAATCTTCAGCCCTAGTGCTTTCATAGCCTATGCATCTTCAACATCTTGTATCCACCTTCATAAAGGTCGGCCTCTGATATAAATCAAATTTGTTGACTAGTAGTGTTATTCAACTGTCACTAGTCAGTGAGCTAGGGTGGTGACATCACATCCACATGTCTGAGAAATTAAACAACAAAAAAAGTCCAGGTCAAGAAAGGAAACATCTTACAAACTTGAAAACAAAAATACTAAAGGGCTGGCGAGGTAAAGGTGACAGGATTGACCTTATTGCACCGGGTTTTATCCCATATGACTCGGTCTCTCTCCGCAGAACAGCTAGCTGCATGCCAAAGCGTCGCACAGAGCATTACCTTTGTATCTCCAGCGATTATCCTCAGGGATCTAAGTAACAAGTGAACTGAAATGCGCTGCTGTGAAATGAAGCCATGATCTTCAGAGTGTGAGGCAAACGGCTTGACCACTTCACCACGGAGACCCCACAAAGGGCTGATGAATGACTATAAAATTTATAAAATCATGGGTAGTGATAGGTAGTGAAACAGTATTATAGTCAAGTGTAATAATGTCACAGTACAGGTGATGTAATCAATGATCGTTATAGTTCAAGTGATAAGAGTCAATGATGTGAGGTTATAGTTCAAGTGATAAAATCAGTTATACAAAGTTATAGTTTAAGAGATAGAATGCCCGGCTCTCTAGCGTAGTTGGCTAAACTTGATTGCGCGGTGACCGGGTGACGAACTTCTTGTGGTCCGGGTTCACTCCCGGGGGTATGCAGAAAAGCCACATAACTCCCAGATTTACGATATTTACAATGGAATCAAGGCCGAAAGGTTGCGATATCCATAATACCAAGCCTAAGGGTTAACAACTCATGGCTTCTGGATACTAAAACAAACAAACAAGAGATAGAATCAGTTATGAAAAATTTTAGTTCAAGTGATAGAATCAATTATGCAAAGTTACACTTCAAGTGAGCTGCAGGAGTTTCAAGGAAAGACAGAATACAAAATCATGAAATCAGACGAAGGCTAGGAATAAAGCCAGTCTTACAGGTCATCAAAGAACAACAAATGAAGTGGTTTGGACACCTAACAAGTATGCCCTGGTACTATCTGCCACAGCGAGCCACACTAAAATGTTACAACGGGTATAGAGCGAGTGGAAGATCTCGGAAAAGATGGAGTGATGGCATTAAGAACAGCCTTACAGAAAAAAAATCATCAGTCTTAATAGTGCTCTTGACAGAGCTCATCAACGAACGTTACATCTCCCACCGACACTTTGATGAGGTAAAGGGTGGAAGAGAAGAAGAAGACACTTCAAGTGACAGAATCAGTTATGCAAAGTTAACACTTCAAGTGAGAGAATCAATTATGCAAAGTTTAAGTTTTAGAATTAGTGATATTAGGTTATAGTCACAGGTTAGGTGATAGTATCACAGATAAGTGGGAGTTGCTATGGTGTAGTGACTAGACACTTATCTGTGAATCTAAAGGTCGTGGGTTTAGGTCTTGCCTGAGGCAGACTTTTCACAAAAATGACCTTGACTCACAAGATTGCAAATCGGGAGGGCTAAAACTTTAAAATGAACGAGAAAATTAGAGAGGTGAATAACTTCAAGGGAGGACATAAAGTGAGAACTTATGGTCTAAAATGGAGGACTAGGTATGGCACATATGGACGGAAGTCTATGGTTTCGCTGCTTAAGTACCTGAGTTTAGTAGTGCTTAATGTTTTCCATGGGGAATGCTTTTCATTTGTGCAGCGGTCGAGTCATGGTATTCAAAATGACCAGTAACTGATTTACATGTGGGCCGTTACCTTGTGTAATAATTCTAAATGTGCAGCCAACTTATCGCGACAGATTACTTCCATCAATGACAAACTGTATTTCTGACGGCAGCTGTTGGCTTTGGCATTTCTAGCAACCAAAATACTGGTTGGCATTCTGCCAGCCAACGTTACCACTGTGCTAAGCTAGTTACCCACTGATCCTTCCCCGTGTCCAGAATACTTTTCTATTCCCCAAACGCAAAAGATGCGTTGGCAGTGCAGGCTATATTTTGTACACTGAAACATATTCACCCTAGGGAAGTGGGTGGTTGGCCAGAGTGTTGACAGGTCATACGCACTTGGCGACACCATTATGGAAAGGAAACACTATAAACTATGTTTAATAGCCCGGCTTCACCAGGGATAGTGAAAGAATATGTCTCCTCTACTAAGTCAGTTTATCTTTGTCTCCACCACTTCTGTATATGTAGTAGAAATTCCATGGTGAAGGGAACACAAAAGTAGCCTTCTGATCGTCAGAAGGAACATCCTTTGAATGTTTCAACCGCTTTACATTCCTTGCAGTTCGATATTTCAATAAAATTTGTATTCTTCTTTTTTTCTACTTCATCTTCGTCTCCACTGCTGCCATGTGTTTAGTCATTTCTCCGAGTGCATCTGAGGCTCTTACTGTCCCCTGGCCTGTTCCACCGCCTCCCAAACTTGACCAACAACTCTACGGCCCCTCATTTCACCAGGGGGGGGGGGGGGGGGGGGGGGGGGGGGGGGGGGGAAGAACTGGTCTAGGAGAATCCTAGCACTTCACCCCAGGCCGTGACTGTGAATTACAATTTGCATAGTTGGCAATTCCCACCCCCCTCCCCCCCCCCAAAAAAAAAACAGGATCCATAAATCGACCGCTTCAATCTTTAAATGTATTAACCATGTTATAACTTTCTTTCCTTTAAAAATAAAAAAAAATTTATACTTTGGTGATCTGTTGCTGAAACTGCTAAAAGCTGTAAATTTACACTTTAAAAAAAAAGGCATGAAGGGCTTGAACGCAGGACCTTTTGACTGAAAGGCAGATGTGATACCTACACTAGTAATTCATATAAATTAACTGAAAATAGGACCAGTATTGTACACTGTGATAGACAGACACATTCGTATATGCTGTATAGTATAGAATAAAAATTAATTTTCATCATCATGTCAGTACGTGACTATATCCTATACTTGATTATTGGAGATCCATTTCAAATCCAGTCGATGTTGATGGCTGGGTCAGATGGTCAGTCTTGCTCATGGCACGCTGGCGTGCCTTGAGGATAACCCAACTTATAACACACATTTTAAAGTGATCCTCACTATTTAATCATTAAAAGAAACTCCATTAATTCTTCGTCATCTTTAATTAACCAATTTTCTTGCTATTTTCTATTTAAAAAAGTAGACTAATGCAAAACTAGAAATATATTACAGGGCAAAAAATACACAGTTCACCGACTATGCTTCTACAGTAAACAAGGCAACATGATAACGTGGAATGCGTCTAAACGCACGTGATAAAGGTTTTAACTGAATGTAAAGGGGTCAATCTGACCAGATTTGGGTGTGTATTGCCATTTCAACCCCGAGAATTATGGTCCTTAGCAATCTGTAGGAAATGTCTAAATCGTGTTTTTACGTCTTTAGCGGTGAGGACACAGAAAATGGAAGAGGCAGAATTACGTCTTGAGCAGTCTACGTGGCAGACGTAAAATTACGTCTTTAGCAGTGAAAGGGTTAAAGAAATGATGTAGCAGTGATCAGAAAAGAGATAAAAATCAGGAATCAAGTGATTAGAGAAAATGTTGGCACAGAACCAATATTAACTTACATACATGGTCAGTTACTAAAATGGTTTGCCATAGAGAGAATACTTTGTGGTCAGTAAATACAATTAGTTTTCCAGAGAGAGAATACTTTGTGGTCAGCAAATAAAATGGTTTGACATAGATAGAATACTTTGTGGTCAGTAAATAAAATGATTTGTCATAGAGATAATACTTCGAGGCCAGCAAATAAAATGGTTTGCCATAGAGAGAACAAGCTGTGGTCAGCATATAAAATGGTCTGCCATAGAAAGAATACTTTGTGTTCAGCAAGTACAATGGTTTGCCAGAAAGAATACTGTGTGTTCACAAATAAAATGGTTTGCCATAGAGGGAATACTCTGTGGTCAGCAAATAAAATGGTTTGCCATGGAGAGAATACTTTGCAATGACATACCCATACATGGCACAGACCAAAGGAGGAGGGGGTCATAAATCACAAGGCAGACAATGGTTCTCATCTTCTGAATGCCACAGCGACCCTTTAATACCATTCCTCTAGTTGTGGGGGATCCCCAACCATAAAAATTTTTTCGTTGCTACTTCATAACTTCAGTGAATATGTTTTTTTTTATGGTCTTAGGTGACCCCTGTGAAAGGGTCATTCTACCCCAAAAGGGGTCATGACCCACAGGTTGAGAACTGCTGAGGTAGACCAAGAACAAGATGGAAAGATAACATCATAGAAACTCTAACACAGTGTGATGTGTCTATGGTCGAGGTGACCAGAAGAGTAAGAGGCAGAACCTTCCATCTCCCTCGACAGCCAAAGTGGTAAAAATAGGAAGTGAAGAAGAACTGTCAAGTAATAGACTGACTGTATCTCAAATAAAAGTAGATGACCTCACCTGGTTTCCATTCATAGTTTTATCTTACTGCATCTGTCTGGTCAGGTGGGTGTTGCCTCATCCCAGGGTCCATATATGTTGCTGCAGAAAATAAATATGTGAAATTTGATAACTTTATTTACTTACTTAACAGTTGTGGCATACAATCTGATATCACTTTCTTTTTTTATAGAACAAGTGTGGTCTAAAATCTTTATTTATACAACAACTGAGGCCTAAATCTGATAACTTTGTACCTTTACTCCTATTTCCTTAATACCCGTATCATTCATGTTCCGTAGTAGGGCCAACCTCTACATCTGTCTAACCGTCTAACAGTAACAGAAATTAAGATTAAACAACGCATCCAACGAGTGGGATATCTTCAGACGTAACGGCCATATAGGGCTAGACCTATATTTTACAGGCCAACTGGCTCTCGGTTGGTAATGTATTCAACATCACGCCGGCAGCCATTATTTCTCAGGACTTTACCTGGTACCTTTTTTAAGGCTGGATCGACTGTGATGCCAAGGTCATTTTTGGAAACCCCCCCCCCAAACAAAAGGGTGGGGGATACAGCTTTGTTCTGAATTAAAACCACAAACTTCGGATCTGCAGGCGAGAGTCTAGCTGCTACATCACAGTGGCTCCCTCAAAATGGATGTGTATATAAATTTAATCAGTGTATCCAAATCAGCTGAGACATGAGGACTCGAAGGTTTGTCATGGACCCATACATTTGTTCCTTTTTTTTTAATAAACAGTGTCTGAATTTTAATACTTTAAAAAGAAACATGGGAGGCTGTTGCGCAAGACAGATCTGAATAATATAGAGCAGTCAAGCACGGTGCAAGAAAAGGAGCCACACCAGAAAGAATCCCAAACCCCCTCTCAACTGTCACTTCTGTCTGCTGTCCGCTCAAGGACTTTCCCGGCTCAAATCAGTCATCTGTGCACTTACAATCATTGATCATTACTAACTTTTGAATGATTTAGCCCGGCTCCTACCATAGTTGGCTAAACCGGACTGCGAGGAGACCGGGTGACGAACTCCTTGTGGTCCGGGTTTAACCCCGGGGGTAGGCAGAAAAGCCACATTTCTCCCAGATTTATGGTATTTACAATGGAATCAAGGCCGAAAGGTTGCGATATCCATAATACCGAGCCTAAGGGTTAACAACTCATGGCTTCTGGATACAAAAAAAAAAAAAAGAATGAAAAGAAGTAGTCTTTATCATTTATGATGGACGAACAACACATTTTCTTTAATAGTCATACTGAAAAACGTATAATTTCATAATATTGGAATCGCAAAAAAAAAAAAAAACCAGCCACTGCATTCTAAAGCTGAGGCTTTTTTTAAAACTGTAATATGGGTTGTTTAAATTTGTTATGTTGACCAAAAAATTGGAAACACTGAATTACAAAATACTGATTCCAGATTGGTTCAGGATATGTAAACTACATGAATAGGATGTTTTTCTAAAGTAAGGCGAGTGATGTGGTCACAAGAGCAATATTGTATGGCAGTGATAAAAATGTTGAGCTAAATGGCTTTTTGAAGTCAAGTTCACGTCAGATTTTCCTGTAAGCTTCAGTAATAGAGGCCTTGGCATAAATCACCAGAAATTTTTTTTTTTTAAAGCCCCAGGAAATGTTTTTCATTTAATACTTCTTTCCGTTTATGTTTACTGATTACTCCCTGCAAATATCTTACATATTTCAAAACAACATTTTAAAATGTAGATAAATACATTTTTAATCAAGCAACCAGAGAAGCACAAAACAAACAGAAAACACGACACTAGGCTACAACCTGGTATCAGTGAGATGACAAAAGAAGTATGAATTTTCATTAGTGACCTGTGTAAAAATGTTTTTTTTTTTTTTTTTGGGGAATTCCATTTTTTAGTTTGCATCGGCAAGAGGGTTAAGCAAAAAGTAGCAGCAACTTACTTTTTATGTGGTTGTAATCTGTATAGCCAAGCTGGGCAGACGCATGTGACGAAAAGAACAACTAGAGTGTACAGTACAGCTCCAACAAAGGTCTTTGAGCCCAGACATATAATACATACACACGTCAGTATCAGGCTGAATATGACATGAGTAGTCTGGTTCCATGTCTGTGAAATATCAGACATCATCAGTGAAACATTCTTACCAACACTTTGCTATCAATGTCAAGCAAGGAAAAAAGTCACAAATCGTTAAGTACTATGCTAGGTATAACAAGGAAATATCATCTTAGGAAAGATGACATCAGGAGGAGAGTCAGCACAGAACCAACAGTGAACTTCATAGGTAGACAATAAATCAAATGTTTTGGCCATGTAGCAAGATTGGCAGCAGACAGGGAACCAGACAGAGTAATGTTATACAGATTCAACGGCAACAGAGCCAGAGGTCGACCATACAGATCGTGGCCCGCAGAAATATCAGATAATGAAAAGTACTTTCCAGAGATCTCTTCCTGCCCGGATGACACGGGGTATTCCAGGAGTAAAGAAAAGAAGAAGGCATTCCAGGAGTAAAGAAAAGAAGAAGGCATTCCAGGAGAAAAGAAAAGGCATTCCAGGAGAAAAGAAAAGAAGAAGGCATTCCAGGAGAAAAGAAAAGAAGAAGGCATTCCAGGAGTAAAGAAAAGAAGAAGGCATTCCAGGAGAAAAGAAAAGAAGAAGGCATTCCAGGAGAAAAGAAAAGAAGAAGGCATTTCAGGAGTAAAGAAAAGAAGAAGGCATTCCAGGAGTAAAGAAAAGAAGAAGGCATTCCAGGAGAAAAGAAAAGAAGAAGGCATTCCAGGAGTAAAGAAAAGAAGAAGGCATTCCAGGAGAAAAGAAAAGAAGAAGGCATTCCAGGAGTAATGAAAAGAAAAAGGCATTCCAGGAGTAGAGAAAAGAAGAAAAGAAGTGAAACATCTTTCTTGTGACATGTTTAACCTTCTCAATCTCAAAAGGTTGTGCATACAAAATATTTTGTTTATTATTTAAAAAAAAAAAAAAAACAAACTACTACAGCATGGTTGTATGTGAGTCATGGACTCTTAATCACCAAGAAGAAAAAGGAGCTTTTGAAGTGAAATGCTACATACATTTTTTTTAAAGAATACTATGGAAGAGGAAGAAAAACATCGACATCCTCTATGATCAGAGCAATGAGGAGAATTGGCTCATAAATAGCATCCTGTCCAGAAAGCTGAAGTGTTTTGGCCAGGTTTAAAGTCATGGTGGCCCGGAGAGAAAAGTGGCGAAGGATTTCCTAAAAACGAGACAGACGCAGACCCTCGCGGAGTGGATAAAAGACACTGAAGATGCATCGGCTATAAAAGCCCAAAGCACTGGAGAAGTGGTTATAGAAAGATAGGCTTTGAGGCATGCTGTGATGAAGGCAATGTTCTGTAAAGGACCTGCTGTCTGATGATGACAGCATGGCACATAATGTAAGAAAAAGTGATTAAGGTTAGCCAGATTTCTGGAGTATTTTCTGACCAACAGCAATTATTATTTTTTTTTAATAACTTTTTTGTTTTTTAAAAACACATTTTCTTTAATAAACAAGACACATCAAGCAATAATATCTGGACATATCTCCCAACCATAATAACACAATAATGTGTATTATTCCCTTTGTTTGTGTGACAAAGGAAGCTAAGGTTGTACAGTGGCTAACACACTTGTCTGCTGGCCTAGAAGTCAAGTGTGTGGAAAAAAAATAGACTGTTAGATCAAATGGGCACCAAAGAATGTCAGTGTGAAACTGAATTTATCACCAATCCTGTGTTGACTGGTCTATCAAAATCTGGAGCTGGCCTTGTATACCCAACACACCTCAAGCCATGGAACAGATCGTCTTCAGCTTCCTCGTTTTCCCTTTTACAGCTTTAGGTGTCAAGGGAGATATGAGGTTCTGCTTCTTGCTCTTCTGGCCACCTCAACTATAAACAACACATCATGCTGTAGTAACATTTTTTTGATCTTATCTTTCCATGTTGTTCTGGGTCAACCTTGTGCTCTTTGTGCTTCTCCTCTTTTGATATTTGCCTTGTATGGTATGACTACTAATTTTTTTTTCTGGTTTGTTGTGAACCACCATGTCTGACATTGGTAGCATAAAGTGAAATGGATATGCTTTGTATGAGATGTTTCATTGTGTTGATCCAGACTGTCTTATGCTGTAAAAAAAAAGGGGGGGGGGGGCATCTGTACCAATAATAATAATGGAATAGGTACCACTACTTGATGTGAAAATAGGGGGCCGTGTTAGCGCAGTCGATAAGAAGCTTGCTTTCAAATCCAGTTGCGACTCGCTGCAGCCCACGGTTGGTGTTCGAAACTGGACGGCTCCCAGAGTTCACCCAGCCTCTAGGAAAAGGACACCAGAGTGATACTCTGCGGTAAATGGAGGAGCGTCGCTGTAGCTACAGAGTTACGTGCGAACGGAGACACAGGCGGACAATTCTTACCAGCTGTCAGTACTGGTAGCAGAGCACTTGTGGTTTATAACCGTGTGCAATGATGCTGGTTCACATCTCCCGACTTTACCTTTACCTTAAATGTGAAAATAATTCAGCAGCAACTGTGTACACGTGTTCGGAAATGTTTAAACATAGCAAAAGTGAGTAAAATACAGACTTTTAATCAATGTAACTGGCACCATTAGTAAGGGAGGCTTTGTTTGCTGCTGAGGAAGGGACAGAGCACATGTGGAAATATCCCGAGTGCAGTGATGTCCACTGTTGATTCATTTATTTATCCATTCAAACGGAGTACCTTTAAATTTCTTCTGAATAATGGCCACAGGGCAAACAGCTCAAAGGAAGTGGTGACTGTGGTGAAAGCGTGCCAGGGAGTGTGTAATCTGGAAGCCAAACACACAGAGGCAAACACAGCTGCATTCAGAGATAAAGCTCCTGGCACACTGGAGAGGAATGAAAAACTGATTGTAAAACAATAATAACATTGAGAGGCTGATAATCCTTAAAAAAAAAAAAAAAAAAAAAAAGAAATTTTATGTATCTAATTTATTAATTCTGAGGTACCTCTCATCGTTATACGCTATTACCACTCTTCCAATGTAGGTGGCAGGGAGGTCTTTGAGCCTGAGGATTTAAGGCCGCATGGCTACCGTTGTCACCACAGACTGCAGGTTAAGATTTTATTTTTGTTTCCAACAGAAAAAATCCACAGCCTTACCTAAGACCTGAAATTGGGTCTCCCGTATGACAGCCCAGTATTCTTTGCTGTTTGACCAACCACTTCTCAGTCATTATTATTACCCAGCCTAAAATGAGTACCAGGTAAAATCCTGGGAAATCAAGGTGGCCGGGGTAACAGTGACCAGATCACCCATCGAGTGCCAATTCTTCTTCTTCATGTTCCCCTGCTGTGAGCTCCAGCAGAAGGTTGTGGTTATTTGTTCACCTCTGGATTTTGACTGCCTTGTTCCAGATCTGAGTGTTTCATGCACATCCGTTTAACAGATCTGGCTTACTTGTATGCAGACTGCTGGTGCCTTGCATTGCCTCTTAGGCAGATGCACTCCGACTTTGAAGGAAGCTCCCAATTAGTCAACTCGTATTCCCATGTGGGTTCCGGGGCCCTATTTTAGGGAAAACAAAAATAGACCCATTGCCTACCCAAAAGCATGTTGAAAGAGTCGACTAATCGGGAGATTCCTTTGAAGTCGGAGTGCATCTGCCTGAGAGGCAAGGAACCAGCCGACTGCATACAAATTAATCAGATCTGTAAAACGGATGCACAAGCAACACTCAGATTCTGGAACAGAACTGCAGTCCTAAAGTGGATGAACAGCCAGAACTTTTCGCCAGAGTTTACATCTGGTGAACATGAAGAAGAAGAAGTCAACCCATACAACATGCTTTTGGGTAGGCTCCCCCCCCCCTCCAGCCCCCCAAATTGGCCCCGGAACCCATATGGGGACGAGTGGCAATTGATCTAGAAACATGGATCTAGCATCATATGTCCAGTATGCCACTAGTGTAAAAAGCCTCGTTTACTTTCTTTACTTTTGTATTTAATTATCATTACCCCATTGCTTCCCATGTGGGTCCTGGGACCCCAGCGTGGGGGAAAGCAAGAACAGACTGCCTCCCCAACACTAAGGGGAAGAAGAAGAAGAAGAATAACATGGCAATGCAACATTTCCTTTGTAGTGAAAGAGTTCAAGCCAGAAACATTTTTAATCAACACTGATCGAGCTGCCTGTCCAGTATGGACTGAGAACCAGGGAGCAGCACATCTTCAAGGTAGAACTTGATCACTTCTGAACGCCTCTGTGTTTATAAGCTATCCATTTCTGATCTAATCTAAGCGTCTTCTTCTTCTCAGCGTTCACCGGCTGTACACTCTGGCAGAAATTTATGGTTGTTCTTCCACTTGCAACAGATCTTATTGAATGAAATTATCATTCAGAAGATAAATATTTTCTTATAGCCCATTTTTTTATCTTCAAAATAATAATTGATTCATTAACACGTGTTGCAAATTAATTAAACTGTAGTTCAATTTGTGTATAAATCTACTTGATAACAATTTTTACCACCGACCGGCCACGTCAGCCTCACAAAAATGGGAATTCCTGTTTGAGCTGTACAGCCTTATATCTGGAGCTGGCCGTGTTTTCCTAGAACAAAAGTCCCGGTTATAACACAAACCTATCTACTGTTCCTGTCTTATAAATATAAAAAGACCAGTCAGTTTTGATCAATAAGTTACCTTTCCTCGCTGGACTGGTAGTTATAAAACAGGAGGTTGGCCAACAGCATGACTGTGGTCATGGCATAGATGGTGTCTGTACTGATGGTCTCTGTCAGAGACACCAGCAATGGAGATAAGGCAGCACTGAATCCTTGGAACAGCAAACAGGTTTTCAGATGTCTCAAAACTGAAACAGACCAAATGATCTTCAAATGTCCAGCAACTACAAACAAACCAAATAATTATTAAATGTTCAGCAACTGTAACAGAGCAAATAATTTTCAGATGTCTAACAAACTGCAAAAGACCAAACAATCTTTACATGTTTAAAATGAAAGTGACCAACATTGTGGTAAAAAACCAGTCCCAATATTGGACACAATTTTTTGCTGATTTTAAAGCTCCACTCCAGCTGTTGCCGGGGGCCCTAATATAACTCAACCTATGAGTTGAACAGGATTTCTGGGACCTGTCCTTGGGTGATCTTCATCCAAATGGTGAAACTTTGTGTGACCGAGTGTTTATCGCTCGGTGTGATGTCCTGGTGGGGTTACAGGTTAATCAATCAAGCAAGTGACCAAATAATCTTCAGATGTCTAATACCTGTTACAAACTAATTAATCTTGAGATATCTAACAAATGCAAGTAACCATATCATCTTCAGATGTCTAACAACTGCTACAAACCAATTAACCTTAGGATGTCTAACAAATGCAACAGATCAAATAATCTTTAAATGTCTAGCTAGCACAACAAACTAATCTTCAAATATCTAACAATCATCTGTTGTATTACCAGTCACTGTGTTTATTACTTTTTCAGTGCTATTGTGGTCATCTCTGTTGTGTTTAGTACTTTTACAGTGCTGTTGTGGTCATCTCTGTTGGGTTTAGTACTTTCTCAGTGCCGTTGTGTTCTGTACTTTTTCAGTGCTGTTGTGTTCAGTACTTTCTCAGTGTCATTGTGATCATCTCTGTTGTGTTCTGTACTTTCTCAGTGAGGTTGTGGTCATCTCTGTTGTGTTCTGTACTTTCTCAGTGAGGTTGTGGTCATCTCTGTTGTGTTCATTATTTACACATTCATTTCTGCTGTGTTCATTACTAATATGGTCATTTTTGCTGTGTTCATTACTAATATGGTCATTTTTGCTGTGTTCATTACTAATATGGTCATTTTTGCTGTGTTCATTACTAATATGGTCATTTTTGCTGTGTTCATTACTAATATGGTCATTTTTGCTGTGTTCATTACTAATATGGTCATTTCTGCTGTGTTCATTACTAATATGGTCATTTCTGCTGTGTTCATTACTTATGTGGTCCTCTTTGTTGTGTCCATTTCTTATGTGGTCAGGCAGTCAACAGCAGAAAGCACAGTCAGTCAACAGCAGAAAGCACAGGCAGTCAACAGTAGAAAGCACAGGCAGTCAACAGTAGAAAGCACAGGCAGTCAACAGTAGAAAGCACAGGCAGTCAACAGTAGAAAGCACAGGCAGTCAACAGTAGAAAGCACAGGCAGTCAACAGTAGAAAGCACAGGCAGTCAACAGTAGAAAGCACAGGCTGTCAACAGTAGAAAGCACAGACAGCCAACAGCAAGTAGCACAGACAGTCAACAGCAAAAAGCACAGACAGACAACAGCAAGTAGCCCAGATAGGCTGCTGGAAGATACACAGACAGGCTGTAATATGTGGTTTAAAAAAACAACAGTTAAATGTGCAGACACCAGCATGTACACAGACACAAAGTTAAACAGACAGACAGTAAGCAGTATAGGCAGACAAGTTATTTTCCTGCACAATTAACAATATACATACATAATTCAATTGTAACCTCTGAACCCTGGAACTTCAGCATCATCATGTTGCTTGTGTAGCCGCATATCGTCAGTAGTGAGGCAAGTACCCAGAATGCTTGAGGGGAGACTGAGTGGTCTTCCATGCAGAAGAACATTGCGATGAACAGTGCAATGCTGGGTATGGCCGGGAGACAGACAGAAAAGAGGTAAATAGAGCAAAGACAGGTTTTAGTGAGAATAACATCATTTTAAACAGAGCAACGTGTGTCAAGTCTTGGTGAGACAGTATAACAGTAGTACTATCTGCTTTTTGTTAACGAATGTGTCCCAAACCTATCAAAAATGATACTGCTGCTTTGGGTGGAGAAGCGCTGTGGGGAGGATACTAGCTTTATCCTAGAAGAAATGCAACCTGAAAAGCTAATGTTAAGGCAGGACAGACCAGGGACTTAGCCTTGGCTAGAGGCTGGTCTAGGAGGGAAGATCAAACAGGTGGACAGAGCACTGCTCTTCAAGCAGTGACACCGTGAGCTATGTGTGTTTTTGGTTGGCACAGGAGAGGAGCAACTATGGGGTGACCCGTTTGCTATGAAGCTGAAACTAGGATTACCAGATTACTGCTCTTCTGATCTGGAAGCCTCTGCAACCTGCTTTGTTCCAAATATACTGGTGTTACCATTCCAGTGGAGTAAACAAGGCAGGCCCAAAGGGGGATCATGATGCATGGGCAATAGATTGATTCTACAATACTGCTCAGGCTTTGTGCTGTGGAGATAAGGAACTTCATTCCTGGCCTCAACTGGTTTTCCTGGCCTCAACTGGTCAAGGAAACAAATCAAGAGGCAGCAGCTGTGGGTTATAAGTCCCTGTCACTTGACATCGACCATGTTGCCTTGAGGGTAAAAATCAGGAAGGGAATAGGAATAACGAAAAATATGATTGCGGACAGATTAAAAGCTGAGCGTCGGAGAAGAACACAAGCAATGGCAACAACATTTCCTTCCATCCCATGATCAAATTGTGGAAGACTTTTATTAATGCGTCGGGGGAGGGGGGGGTCTTGTTGTCTTGTTAATCAAACTCGCCATCGCCATGGGCTGTGATTCTCATGCGTCCCTACAGCACAAGATAAACCTATTGTCTGGAAAGATAGAAAGTGCCAGCAACAATGGGCTTAAAAACAACACGCACAAAAAACACTGATTACAGCAACGGCAAGTCTGACAAGAATAAACATTGTGAAAAACATAGCAATGATGGGTTTAACAAGAATAAACATTGTGAAAAAACACAAAGCAATGGTGGTATAACAAGAATAAACACTGTGATAAACAAAGCAATGGTGGGTGTAATAAGAATAAACATTGTGAAAAAAACACAAAGCAATGGTGGGTTTAACAAGAAAAAAACATTGTGAAAAACAGACCAGTGGTGGGTTTAACAAGAATAAAAATTGTCATAAACAGACCAATGGTGGGTTTAACAAAAACAAACTGATAAAAAGACCAATGTTGGGTTTAACAAAAAGAAACAGTGTAATAAACAAAGTAATAATGGGTTTAACAGGATCTTTACAGAATGCCACTCTCATCATGGCACACCATCATCGCCGAGGTCAGCCGTTGTCTCATTTTCTGAATACAGTGCAAGGATCATAAGGAAACCCTACTAAGAAGGAAATATAACAAGTCAAAACACAAACAAAATATTACAGTAAAAGTAACAAACATTACCTGGTGAACTGCTGAGTGATGCATGTCGACTCCACAACAAGAGTCTGGTAATCATAAGCTCGAACAAATACTGAGGAAATCAACATTCAATCAACAAGTCAAATATTTTCATAAATATAACACAGATGCAGAAAAGCTTTCAACATATGTGTTTCTTTAACTCCACATGTATTAAACAGTAGCTGCTTGAAGTAGTGTGTGTTTGGGTCTGAAGAGGTTTCAAAAATAACTCAACGTGACACCACAAACTGAAGTAACAATTGGGATAGAATGGGGTAAAGTTACAAATGGATGGGTCACAAGGCATTCAGAACAACTCCAGTAAATTCACAGTGACTGGCTGGTACTGAAATTATTAAACACTAGGAAGGCTAACCTGGTAAATAAATGCCTGCAGAAGTTGGATGTGTATGCCAAAGGGTGCAAATATCACAGCTATGCTATAAATGGGAACAACGTAATTACATCTTCGGATGAATGCAGAAGACAAGGAAGAAAGTGTTTGAGACCCAAATATCTTCTTCTTCATCTTGGTGTTTGGTTTCACATGCTCAGAGCAGAAAGTCAGGTGAGCTACCTCTATGAATACTCATACTTGGAAATAATTGCAGTGTATTCTGTATACTTAACTCGACTATATGATGCATAAGCTCGGACATTAACACAAGTACAGTAAAACCTTGTAAACATGAACTAGCTTAAGGACATTCATTTAATTTAACATGAACACAATTTTGGTTCCTGCAGGGTTGCATTATTGTTATTACTCCCTGGTTAGCACATATTTTTTAACACAAATTCAATTTGCAGTCCCTTGTAATTTATGTTGAACCTTTGTAGACGATGTGGCAGATTTTTGAGCCCAACAAAAAAATAGCCAAAAAGACAGCAGGGCCGATCATTCCGCTCTATATAATTTGAGATTGTCTCACAGGTTTTTGTAGTAGCCATTCAGCTTGCTTCTTGCATACATGGGCTGTTTAATGACCGCTTTTGAGAGAGTTTGATGTGTTCTGTAATTTTACATCGAACTCTGCCTAACAATGGCAAAAAAGACTGTTGCGTCATAGCACCAGAAACATAGCAGGAGGCAGGAAAAGGAATAGAACCATGTGCCAGAAGTGTCTAAAGGATCTTCATGGGCCTTTCTTTCCAAAACAAAAGTGTTAGGACTTATTCAGGCTTAATCCATCAAACTATTCACCAATATTTTTCAGGTTAGTCATGTTTTTCCCCAAGTTTGACAAAAACCCAGCTTGCATACATTATGCAAATAAGAATAGGTAATTTGAATAAATACTGAAATTTCACTTTGATTCATAAATATTATGTTAGCTGATTCAGGCTTCATCCATAAAAAATTCACCCAATTTTTCAGGTTTGTCATGTTTGATTCCAAGTTTTAAAAAAATGCCTACATAAATTTATAAATCATAAAAGTTAATTTGAATAAATATTGATATTTCAGTCTGATTCATTCATATTCTGTTAGAACTAAGAGAATTCTTCCCCGAAGGCTTCGCCTTTTTAGCACTCAAACTGCAACAAAAGCTCCAACTCCAAAGGAGTTGACCGTGAAGCAATAGTAATAGTATCATTCTCTTAAAACCAAAAAAAAAAAAAAAACCAGGCAGTTGCTGAAACTAGGAGAAGAGATAGTGTTGGGGATCCACTGCAGCAAACTTTCTGACTGTAGAGAAAGCACCTGACCTGACCAATTGATTAGACTGGGATCGACCGTTTAGTTCATTTATTTACACATTTACATTATCGCTCTACTGGCAAATTTGGCCGGTAAGCTGGACTGCTTCGGCCGGCTTAGCGGGGCTTAGTGGGAGTTATGTCCCTTGGCCAAACTTAAAACAAGTCACGGAAAAAGTCACGAATCAAAACGGCATACTTACCTATCATCATCCGGGTGCGTGTAGGGTTGCGTAGGGTGTCTATCATCGTCCTACGGCTGCGTGTAGGGCTGCTTATTGCGTGTAGGGTTGGTTGTTTGCGTAAGATAGATGATAGGTAGGGTTAGGGGTTAGGGTTAGCGTTTAGGGGTTAGGGTTTAGGGTTTAGGGTTTAGGGTTAGGGGTTAGGGTTAGGGTTAGGTGTAGCGTTAGATGTGACAATTGTGACGCCGTAGTTCCCTACAATCGCGCATAGTCGCATGCACGCGCAAACAGTCGACGGAAGGTGGATGCTACTGACACGGACAATGCGCCACCGATTGGGGCACCAGCCGCCGCCGCGCGCTATTGCCGTCATATTTGGCACACTTCCAGTGGCGCCACTCCCACTAGCATCAGATTGTCGACCAGTATTTCCACCTCCTACATGAATATTTTCACATCATCTAACCCTAACCCTACCCCTACCCCATAACCCTACCCCTAACCCTACCCCTAACCCACACCCCTAACCCTACCGATAACCCAAACCTTACGCAACCCTACACACAACCCTATGATGATGATGATAGACACCCTACGCATCCCTACACGCAACCGTATGATGATGATAAAAGACACCCTACGCAGCCCTACGCGCAACGGTATGATGATAGGTAACCCTAGACGCAACCCTACACGCACCCGGATGATGATAGGTAAGTATGTCATTTGATTCGTGACTTTTTCCGCAACTTGTTTTGAGTTTGGCCAAGGGACGCGAAGGGACATAACTCCCACTAAGCCCCGCTAAGCCGGCCGAAGCAGTCCAGCTTACCGGCCAAATTTGCCAGTAGAGCCACATTATCAATAACTCTTTCAGTTCCAAGGAACGTATCATACGTTAAGATTTCTTTCTACCCAGAAGCCCAGTCAACGCAAGATGCGTCGATTTTACGTTTCTCATGACTATCTATTAGGATTCTAATGCTAAATAAATCGCCTGGAACTCAAAGAGTTAATTATTATTATTTATTTTTTAAATGATTAAACTTAAACGAATCCTTTACTAACGATTCTTTCTGAGTTCATTCAAAAATGATGCATCCACATAATTATCTGCATAGTCTTGTTTTTCATAGAGAATTTTTCGCCACTGCGTAGTAGTTGCCATAACATTTCTCCGTTAGTAACGGCCAGGATGCATACAACTCATAAGGTGATTATTGTGGAACTTGGACCGACATTATTTCACTTGGTTACCGCCATTGTTGACACTCTTCTGTGTTAGAAAGTTTTAAAGCAACCAGAATTTGGTACAGAAAGAAAAACAACTCCTAACCAAATTTGAACATTTGCGTTTTCTTTGATATATATTTACATGTGATATATTTTGAATCGGAACTGACTGACTTTATAAACGATTACAGTTCGACATGGCAAATGAGCTTAAATGTCAAGAAAATGTTATACACTACAGTTTTGGCGTTCGGGTAAATAATATCCCCCCATGTTTTATGGTCCATAACACGAATGCTAGGACGCTAACAGTAACGTTCGAATCCGATTTACAGTTCTGCTGTTACATAACGGTTCAACAGTCCTAATGTGGGATGCATTTTTTCGTTATTTTAAAGACTCTCTTCGGCTATTGATAGGGGTCCTTATATACCCCAATGTATGGGTAGAACGTGGTTTCTGTGACCTGTTCCTGGGCGATCCTCATCTGAATGGTGGTAGCACTTTGTATCAGCGAAAAGATATAAAACCGAACGAAAAGTATATTAGCAAGCTTCACAATATAACAAATACAAACAAAACGGGAACGTTGCGGCTATGGAGCCTTCATCAGCACATACAAATCAATCAACACTATACAAATACACAACGGGTGTTTGTCGCACGGTGTGAGTCCTGATGGGGTTGACCGTCAATGATTCAATTAACCAACAATTCTGCTGACAGCCTATGCCCTGCGACTGTATTCACAACTTTCTGTCACACATGCTGTCAATCATTTTTATACAGATGTTCTTCTATGCCAAATTCGGGCCAGATTTAGACTTAATAAGGCCTTAAGTTATATAATGCCCAGAGGCATTGCTATTTTAAATTACACCAACCTTAAAATATATGTATAAGAGGTATATGGTGATGAAGAGTGCTAAGAAAGGACTTTTTTTTTAACAATAAGAAAATGGAAGTAATGGTTAAATTGAAAAAAAAAAAGGAGAAGAAGAAGATAATACTACATTGCGATGTCTCAATTGAAGGAAAAAAGCTTGACCAAGTCAATAAATTCAATTATCTGGGAACAATAAAATCATCAGGTGGAAAATGTGTGACAGAGGTTAAAAGCAGAATAGGTCAATCGAAGGCGGCATTTCAGAAAATGAAAAAATATCCTATGCAATAAGTCGCTCTCATTTAATGTCAGAAAGGGAGGGCTAAAATGTTACATAGAACCTGTTCTGCAGTATAGCAGTGAATCTTGAAATGCCCGTGAACAAATTAAGAAGAATTTGACAGCAACAGAGATATGGTTTCTTAGAAGAAAACCTTGGACGACCAGAGTAACTAACAACGATTTTTTGAAAGAAGATAATAAAAGTAGATCTCTATATACAACAATAAGAAGGAAATAAACACTGTTCTTTAGCCACTTAATGAGAAGAGAGGCATTGGAAAACATCGTGACAACTGGAAAGATCAGTGGAAAAAGGGGTAGAAGCAGACCAAGAGAGACGATACTAGATAGGCTGAAACGATGGCACGGAGGGATATCATCAAGAGAACTGTTCCAGGCTACCAGGGATCGTGATCTGTGGAGATGCATGAGCGCCTCAGCCAAATGGTAAGGCACAAGATGATGATGATAAGAGGTATAACGAAATTCCCACATATTCGTTTTTAAAGATTTTCAATTGAAATATATCGATGATGGAAATACATTGTCGTTTAATTTTAAGTAAAGGAAATAATCAAGAATGTGTCTGGAAAATTACATAAATTATATTCTATAACCCTTTTAAAAGCTCTATTAAAAAAATGGTGTTTGTGACACACACACACACACACACACACACACACACACACACACACACACCCCCTCGAATGGAATTTGTTGAGAGCCCTACATATTGTGAAGCTCTAAGCCGCAGCTAATGTTATACCTAAACCCAGGACTGTCTTCTCTTCTTCTGCCTTTCTATCCCCCTATGGAGCATAGGCCCTCAACCAACTCACGCCAAGTCGTTCTATCCTTCGCGATTGCACGGAGCTCTCCCCATGTCCTCCCAATCTTTCTAACCTCATTCTCCAGCTCTCTTCTCCGTGTATTTTGTGGCCTTCCATTATTCCTATGCCCCTGTGGGTTCCAATGCAAAGACATTCTAGTTATGCTGTCCTCCTGTTTTCTCAGTGTGTGCCCTATCCAACGCCAGCGTCTTTTCCTCACCTCTTGGTCCACTGGAGCCTGTTTAGTTCTCTCCCAAAGTTCTACATTAGTTATTCTATCATACAATTTTATTCCCTCTATTCTGCGCAGGCACCAGTTAATGAATGTCTGTAATTTATTAGTATTTGCCTTGGTTGTTCTCCATGTTTCCGCCCCATACAATAGTGCTGATTTGACATTAGAATTAAAAATTTTTAGTTTAGTATTTCTTTTAATTTCTTTTGACCTCCACAAATTCCCTAGTGCTATGAAAGCCCCTCTTGCCTTTTGTATTCTTATTTTAATATCTCTATCAGTTCCTCCATCTTTATCTACATTGCTGCCTAAATAGGTGTAAGACTCCACGTCTTGGAGTGGGGTGCCATTAAGAGAAACCACATTACTATTTGCCTGATTTATTCTCATTATCTTTGTCTTTCCTTTATGGATTTTCAGACCAAGCTGCCGTGATCTCGCATCAAGTACATTTAATTTATCTTGCATCTGATTCCGTGAATAGGATAGAAGAGCAATATCGTCAGCGAAGTCCAGATCATCAAGCTGTTTTGTAGGGGTCCACTGAATTCCATTCTTGGTGTTAGCAGTTACTGTTTTCATAGTCCAGTCTATAGCCAGTAAAAATAAGAGAGGCGACAAAAGACATCCCTGTCGCACACCTGTTTTTATTTCAAACCCAGGACTGTGCTAGATGATAAACTGTACAACACAGTGATTCCCAAACTGTGCGCAGCGGCGTCCAGGGGAATCGCGACCTCTTCACAGGGGCGACGAGAAATATTCGAAGATAAACTATTTTTTTTTTAGATTTCTTACATACGAATAGTCATACCTTTACTTGGGTTACTTTTATTTTAATAGAAAAAAGGCGCCGCGACTAAGAAAAGTTTGGGAAACACTGGTATAACAGCTTCTATGTGGGTACCAGGGCCCCATTGTGGAGAAAACAAGAATAGACCCACTGCCTCCCCAACAAGCATGTCGTAGGAGTCGACTAACTGGGGATGCGGGGGGGGGGGGTGTTTCTTTCAAAGTGGGAGTGCATCTGCTTGAGAGGTAAGCAACCATCAGTCTGCACACAGATAAGTCAGATCTGTAAGACGCAACATACTGTTTATGGAACAGGTCCAAAGTCCAGGGGGAACAGCCAGAACTTTCGGCCTGAGTTTTCATCTGGTGAACGTGAAAAGGAACAAGAACAAGAAGATATAATTAGACAGTCTACATTCATTATCTTTCTATGATGTAGTTTTAATTCTTTTATAAATCTACATCTCTGCAGCTTCCATGCGATTTTTGCTAATTGGCTGATTGTCCATGCGTACATCGAAATGGCGTGATTGCTCTTTAAAACCATTTCTCATTCCGCTTTAAAATAAATTGCTTGGAACACGTAATTTTTATTATGAAATGCAGTTTTTTTTTTTTTTTTAAGCAGTTCTATATTTATCTGCTCTAATTCATCTTTCTTCTGGCCATTACCGTTGCTCCGATGAACTTGAACGAACCTTTTTCCTCTACACTTGCCTAATTTATTTTGATAATGAATTCCGATTCGGGGTGGGGGGGGGGGGCAGAGAGAGAGAAAGAGAGAGAGAGAGAGAGAGAGAGAGAGAGAGAGAGAGAGAGAGAGAGAGAAAGAGAGAGAGAGAGAGAGAGATAGAGAGAGAGAGAGAAAGAGATAGAGAGAGAGTAAAAGAATATACTTTTACATTGTTCCGGTAATTGTTCCCGAAGATTTGGCATGTGTATTTGAAAATGAAATGAGTTTATTTTTGCTTTATATATCAACATGTTATCATTATCTAAACGATCTGGCACGAAGAAAAACGCCCACTAGTGTCTAGTCAGACAATAAGACATTTTTCCGGTACAAATTCTTAGCTGGGTCAAACAGCCCAGATCATTCTTTTAAAACGCAAATTTTTGACTTTTTTCTTCTTAAAGTCCATGTCTATCCACAACCTTCTGTCTCGTATACTTTAAATCAACTCTGTTACAAATGATCCTCCATGCCATGATGTCAAACTGTCCAGCATCTTTTCTCTCAATCTCCTTCTGCCTCTCCTTACCTCCAGTTTTCCTACTGACACGATGTATTCAAGTTTTCTTCTCATCACATGACCACAGAATGTAGATTGTCTCTTTCTAATGGGAAAATCAGTTCTCTTCGTGTGTGTTCCGGGGCACCGTTGTGGGAACAAACAAGAATAGACCAACTGCCTCCCCAGCAAGCATGTCGTAAGAGCTGACTAATGTGGGGCTTCCTTTGAAGTCGAAGTGCATCTGCCCGAGAGGCAAGGAACCAACAATCCGCATAAGTTAAATCAGATCTGTTTAAACCGATATGCACGCAAAACTCAGGTTTTGGAACAAGGCTAAAGTCTCAAAGTGGACCCCCCCCCCCCCCCCCCCCCCCCCCCCCCCCCCCCCCCCCCAAAAAAAAAACCCATAACTTTCTGCTGGAGTTTACAGTCGGTGAACTCAAAGAAAAATAAGTTCACTTCGTGAGTCAGTTTCTTTCAAGTCATCTTCATTACTCTTTTTATCTGTCCAAGAATACAGGAAGCTTTGTACCATAATATACATCAACCTAGGGCCGGGCTTTTCAACAACTGGAGGCTTGCGGGCCGAATCTAGTTCGCAAAGCCCTAACAAATGGCTCGTGTATAATCGCCAATAGAACTGCATTAATGATCTTTCTATGCAGGGACAATTCCCATTCTCAACACTATGGCCCTCATTAGGTTTTTGCATGCACTTTACAACGCATGTTTTTCTTTTTATTTTTTTTTTATTTTATAATATTCATAATATGCATATCATCATATAATCATAACATGCTTTATTAGTAAAATAAACTGCTGTGCGAAAGATGGTTGACTGGAAGGGCCTAATGTAAGAGGGGCCTGCGTACCCAATTTGTGACCCTTTGAAAATAAAGTTCGTTTGTTCGTTCGTTCGGCCCCTAGACTAAACCTAGTAGGATAATGGACCGAAACAACTGTCGACGAGGGACCCTTGTACTGAAGATCAGTAAAGCTCCTGCCGTGCATGCTCCCGCCGTGGAGTTCTTCTTCTTCTTATTGTAGAATATGCCTGACATAGAGATTGGAAGTCATATAGAAACAACTACGTCGGACTGAAAGAGTTACATCAGGCATTTGGCAACGCCGACTCAGTGGCTTAGAGATTAAGTACTTTCTCTCCAGCTCTGAATGTCATGGATGTGTTTTCTTATCGCTTCTTCGCGTCAAGATTATAATTTTTACGGAGAATTCAGCGGATCGTCACCGGCGCTACGGAGTACTTCGATATGCGATCAGTCGTTATGCAGAGAGAGAGAGAGAGAGAGAGAGAGAGAGAGAGAGAGAGAGAGAGAGAGAGAGAGAGAGAGAGAGAGAGAGAGAGAGAGAGAGAGGAGAGAGAGATTGGATTAACGCGATGCAGTAGAGTTGGTTATTAATCTACTTGACATCTTTGTTTTTTTTTCTTTCTTTCTTTTTCTTTCTTTCTTTCTTTCTTTCTTTCTTTCTTTCTTTCTTTCTTTCTTTCTTTCTTTCTTTCTTTCTTTCTTTCTTTCTTTCTTTCTTTCTTTCTTTCTTTTGTTTTCTTTCTTTCTTTCTTTCTTTCTTTCTTTTCTTTCTTCTTTCTTTCTTTCTTTCTTTCTTTCTTTCTTTCTTTCTTTCTTTCTTTCTTTCTTTCTTTCTTTCTTTCTTTCTTTCTTTCTTTCTTTCTTTCTTTCTTTCTTCTACTCTTTCTCCATTTTCTTTAGCAAAGTGTTGGGGGATACGTACTGATCGTCTGTGTACTAATGCATATATAAGTTAGTCTTCATGTCTCTAAGGTTGTCTTGACGTCCACTCTTCCATCTTTTGCATGATTTCCAGCTGACCATTGCTCATTGTATTTCTTCAGCGGGGCCCGCCTGTGGAAGTTGACGCAAGATATTTTTGACATATGACCAAACCATTTATTCTGCAAGGTGTGGACTGTGCCTGGCTCTGCATCCAGCAGGGTTGGGGTCGGCTAGCTTCTCTTAGGAGAGGTGAAAAGTGAAAATTAGTAGCCTGCCGATGACCCACAGTACACATAAGTCAACCTCTCCTCCCAGTGGTGCAGACCGGGAAACTGTGGCCGTGAGGCCACAGGCGAACGAGGCTCTGGCTCGCCAGATGGGATGGGGTCCTATTGCCAACAAAGAGCCACAAATAGTGGATTTCATGAAAAGAAAAAATATACACGTCATGGGTCTTGCGGATACAAGAAAGAAAGGATATAATACAAAAGAAATACATGAAAATTATGTTTTATTATGGAGCGGAGTACCCACTAAAGATAGGGCAAAACATGGTGTCGGATTTATACTTCATCCCGAGACAGCAAGTTAATAACAGGAACAGAATTTATATCAGAAAGAATTATTTTAATCAAGTTGACAGAAGGAAGTAAAACTACAACGATTATTCAGATATATGCACCTTGCAATGATAGTTATTCTGAAGAAGAAAAAGAAGACTTTTACGAGAGACTTACGGACACATTCAATAATGTTAAAGAGAAAGAGGACATCATAGTAATGGGAGATTTTAATGGTAGGGTAGGTAAAAGAAGATCACCATGGGAGAGATACCTTGGCCCATTCAGCGACACAACCACAGATTGCAATAGAAATGGAGAACACCTGTTAAACTTGTGTGCTGAACAAGATCTCTACATTACCAACACATTCTACCAACATCGCCAAAGTCAGGTTAAAACGTGGTACAAGTGGAACAACTTAGATCAAGCGTCACAAATTGATTTTATACTAGTCAGACAACGGCAGAAGAGGACGGTAAGAGACTCAAAAGCTGTCCCAAATGCGGGACTGGATTCAGACCATCGCCCAGTAGTTATGAACATATGCAACGCAAGTAGAAACAGTCTACATAAACAGAAACGTGAAGAAATCATCAACACTAAGAAATTAGAGGAAGAGAATATCAAACAAGAATTTGAACTAGAAATAACAAAGGCTTTTGCAGATATTGCCAAGGAACCAGTAAGAATTGAAGAAGAATGGGATTATTATAAATCAACCATCACGAAGATATTAAAAGACAAGTGTGGTACCAGAAAGACGGGCAAAGGCAAGAAAAAGGGTACCGCTTGGTGGAATGAAGAAGTCAAAGAAGCAGTGTCAAATAAAAAGAAGATGTTTCAAATATGGTTAAAAACAAAAGACGAAAAGGATTACATTAGGTACAGACTAACTCGAAGAGACACCAAGAGAACAATAAAGAAATCCAAAGAGGAATCATGGAAAAAGTATGGTGAACACCTAACACAGCTATGTACAGAATCACCAAGAGACTTTTATAAGAGTGTGAAAGCGATGCGATTAAGAGAAGAAAGCTTCAATCCAACATCAGTCATAAACGATAAAAATGGAAAACCATTATTCAGCCAAAAAGAAATTAAAAAAAGATGGGAGGAATATTTTAAAGAACTTTTGAACCGTCGGGAGTACATGAAACAGCAGAATTCCATTCAAGGGCTCCAGATCATCTAGAACCACATATCCTGCGGGATGAAGTAGAGAAAGTTATCAAAACAAGTAAAAGACACAAAGCAGCTGGTATTGACGGAATAACAACAGAAGTCATCCAGGCTGGAGGGGACACTATGATCACCTGGCTGGAGAGAATTTTCAATAGAGCATGGGCAGAGAGAAAGGTACCAGTGGATTGGCAAAGATCAGTTGTAGTACCTATCTGGAAGAAAAAAGGAAACAAGAGAGAATGTGGAACTTATAGAGGAATATCTTTACTAAGTCATGTGGGGAAAATGTATGCAAAGATCTTAGAAGGCAGGATAAGAGCAAAGGTTGAACCTCTACTGAGTAAAACACAATTCGGTTTCAGGAAAGGGCGAGGTTGCACTGATGCCATATTTGCACCCAGACAAGCCTGTGAAAAGACACTCGAATACGATAAAGAGCTGAACGTGGTCTTTGTAGATCAAGAGAAGGCATTCGACCGTGTAGACAGAGATGTGCTGTGGAGAATTCTTGACGATTACGGAGTGCAGGGTCAATTATTAGACAACATCAGAGCCCTCTATGAAAAAAGTGAAAGTGCAGTAAGAACATCTAGTGGTCTTTCTGAATGGTTCAAAGTCACAACTGGTGTCAGACAAGGATGTGTACTGTCACCATTACTTTTCATAACATACATGGATAAGATCACTGTAGAAGCAAACCCAGACGTGTTATGCTATAAACGAATTACTTTTTGCTGATGATCAAAGCATACTGTATCAAAATGAATATGATCTACAGGAACATCTGACTACTCTCAACAACAGCTGTTTACAACATAATATGAGAATCAGTACAGAAAAAACAGAAGTTATGAAGATCAGCAGAACACACAGGCCACTGAATATAAATGTTGGAAGTGCCAAAATCAAGCAAACCAAAGAGTTCAAATACTTGGGCAGTATATTTACAGAGGATGGACAAGAATGGACAGAGAGATAGAAACAAGAATACAGAAAGCAAATGCTGTCACATACCAACTATCACCTCTGCTTAAACATCCAGATATAACCCATGAAGACCAAAAGACAATTGATAAACACCATCTTCATTCCAACACTCTGCTACCAGTGCCAAACATGGACAATCAACAAGACCCATGAAAGAAAAATAGAAGCCTGTGAAATGAAATGTCTAAGAAAAGCAGCGAGCAAGACCAGACTAGACAGGATAAAGAATATAGACATAGAAACACTGTCAAAACTACGCCATGTTTAGACTACATAGAACATCAAAGAATGAAATGGTTTGGACATCTAACCAGGATGAAAAATGATCAAATAACATCACAAATTTTCAACCAAAGAAGCTCAGGATATAAGGCAAGAGGAAGACCAAGGAAACGGTGGATTGACGGGGTCTCCGAAACCTGCCAAAAGCATGACCTCAGAACATCAGATGCTGCCCGCCTTGCTTATGACAGGAACTTGCATCTCCCCACAACGCTTAGCGGCATACGTGGAAGGAAAAAGTAAAGTAAGTATTTATTCTGCTGCCCTTTAACTCGTCCAGGTTCAGATGGTTTCACACAATATAACAAAATAAAGATAGGAAAAAATTGATGACAAAATGAAAAATACATTACTTTCAATGTGGCAATATACGCGAAGGTAGTTAGTTATCAATGGGCAAGTCAGATTTTTTTAGTATATTCTATTATGCTATAGGAATCGTCAGGTAGATTCATTAACATATGAGGAGTTGTTTAGGACTGAACGAGTTAATAAACACACTTCCTTACCCCTCACAAGACTTCGGGTTACATCTGACTGGTGTCACCATTACAGGTGGCCTAATTATACATTCTCTGAAGGTTGAAAGTGGTTTTTGAGTTCTACCTTGATAGTCTTCTGTCTACACTGAGAATTGTAAATCTTAAGATGGTATGGTAAACCTTTAGGTAGTTAGTAGCCAGGAACGGGACAAACTGATCGATCGATATAAACACGCTTAAGGCATTTGTGGCAAACATTCTGGGGTTTAATCCAAAAAGCTTAGCGAAAGGGGCAAGGAGAACAATGTGAACAAAACAGACAAATCAAAGTTTCGACAGGGGACTTTCTCGACATTAACTTCTAGGGCTGAAAGTTAAGCATGAATTCCGGAGACAGCTGAGAAGGCAATTAGGATATTTTCTTCTTCCCCTTTCACACATGCCTCAACGTTGACACCTCCAATATTTCGTTTCTTCCGCCCTCTTAGATGCAGCTACCTGATGGTTTCATCACCTTTTTCTTATAACGTCTCACTGATACCAGGTTTTAGCCCAATGTCGTGGCTTCCTATTTTTGTCAAGGCTTTTTATTTTTGTCGTAGCTTCTCGGGGGGTTTGGGTGTTGGATTTGTTCATCCTTTTGCAGGTTTCTACTATATCATTTATCCACGTCTTTTTTTCAGTCCTCATCTCGACTTCCTCCCAAATGTTCTGCTGTAAAAAGTCTCATATGCAGTTTGGTCTGGCTACATTCTCACTAGATGGGTGAACCGTTTCGTTCTTTGTCTGTGAATATAATCCAGACATAATCTCATTCCATCTTTCTATGTAATTAAAGTTTGATCATCTTGAGATTACACAAGTCTCAGTTTGGATGGCAAGTCATTTTTCAAGTTCATGTTATTTCAGCGCATGTTTTAATGGTATGAATTTGGCTAATGTCTGCCCTACTCATTTAACTATAAGGACAAGGCACAAGTTAATGACAAAATTGAATAAAACCACAAATCTAATTTAGCTTTTTCAATTAAATATAACTCACAAATAAAGTCAAAGACACACGGACAAATGAGCAGAGGACCGAAATAAACTACCAGACGACAAATGCTCCCGAATTCCTTAGCCATGATAAACAGAAGATAGGAAAAATGCACCTCGCCAACTGAATGTAAGATAACAAGCCGGAGAAGAGCTAATTTCTCATTGAAGCTTTCAGCAGGTTGGAGTTAGATAAGACAATGTCTGAGTAAACTTACTGAATCCACTCAGCTCATTCCAGATGTGAAGTGGCTTTATCTAAACTATTCCGAGTTTGAAGGAAGGGATGTAAACTAAACAAGAAAGGTTTTTATAGTGTATCGCTTGGAAAACAGAGTGTGTTGTTTTTGGTTTCAATGAAAGTTAATTGATTCATCCATTGCCACGCGATTCTATACAAATGATTAAATATGGGTATTTATTTAGTTCCTGTCAGTTATTCTTTTATTGCTGATTTGTTGATGGATTTAATTTTTTTTTCCAGCCGTGTCTAGTCAAGTAATTTTAGTTTCGTATTATTATGAGGACCATACTAGTAGATCTAAACATTCCCCATACCTATGTAGGTCACATTTTTCGTTATTTTGAAGCCCCACCCTGGTTGTTGCCGGGAGCCCTAATATAAACTAACGGTTAAACGGAGATTTTGGGACCTCTACCCAGGTGATCCTCATCCGCATAGTGGCACTTTGTGTCACCGGATGTATATCGCTCGATGTTATGTTCTGGTGGTTTTAAACGTGGATCAAACATTATAACATCCAAACAAGGATTCAGATTGGAAATAAAGGGATTAGGGCAGGTTGAGAATCGCTGCTCTAATGAAAAAAAAAAATAATCAGTTGCAGTTTTAAAGTAGGATTTTTTTAAATTACACACTCTGACATATGACATTGTCATGTACGGACTTCTGATGTCCATTGCATCGGCGACTGGGTCGCCCAATGGCTTGCCGGTAGATAGACGACTTCGTCGCCGGTCAGGACGGTATTTTGGTCTGTCTTCTTTGATTGCATCAACACCGCAGCAGTCCTTTTCACAGTTTGTGGTGGCGTGCAAGGCTAAGCCATTTTTTATGGCGCCTATAACCAATTATGACTCAAAGCTTCCCTTTTAGAGATGCTAGCTGAACATGACAATGTTTATTCCCCCAAGCAAAACACCTACCTACATTTTAATTATGAATTAGTTCATAATATTTAGCCTTCTCATATATACTTTTTTTTTTTCAACACACATATTTCTTATGTATGGCGTTATGACGGTTAGTGGAGTTGACTTGAGTCAAGAATTGACATCACAGCACTCGGGGCAATTCCATGCGTGCTCCGTCATCATCTTCAGCCAGCAGCCAGCGCAGAGTTCCAATACTGATGGTGCCGGTCGAATTCTGGTTTTATGTTCGTCTTGCCTTTCCTCTGAGTGTAGTGAGCCGGCCAGACCCTCTGGTTACAAACAGGTGCCTCAATCTCTCCAGCCCATAATAATAATGTTTCTCTACTGATTCAGTTGCTTGTTCATAAAGGGCCTTAACCACATTTGCTTTGGCATGTATCAATTCACCACCCAATGGTACGGATCCAGCCAGTCTGTCTATCTATTCATTACCCACTACGCCGGCATAGCCTGGAGAAAAGACGATTATCTTACTGGTAGTTGTATTTCCAAAAAGACTTTCGCACAAGAAACCCAGCTGACTTAATTTTCCCTGAACTGTTCTTATATTTTACACGTCATGGGCTGCCCGGTGGAATTTATACTGTGCTGACAATGTTAATAACCTACAAACATCACTTCTCTGCGAACTGTATTTATCTGCAAGCATAACTTATCTGCATGTCTATCTGAAAATATCACTTGTCTAAACAAAGTATATATATATATATATATATATATATATATATATATATATATATATATATATATATATATATATACACACAAACACACACACACACATATGTATATACACAAACATCACTTATCTATGTAAATTATCTATGTACAGACATTATTTATCTGCTCAAAATATGTCTATAGAATATCAATTATTTATAAAAGCATCACTTGGCAACAAACATTTTTTATTTACAAAACTAATATTTCTTTCTTTCTTTCTTTCTTTCTTTCTTTCTTTCTTTCTTTCTTTCTTTCTTTCTTTCTTTCTTTCTTTCTTTCTTTCTTTCTTTCTTTCTTTCTTTCTTTCTTTCTTTCTTTCTTTCTTTCTTTCTTTCTTTCTTTCTTTCTTTCTTTCTTTCTTTCTTTCTTTCTTTCTTTCTTTCTTTCTTTCTTTCTTTCTTTCTTTCTTTCTTTCTTTCTTTCTTTCTTTCTTTCTTTCTTTCTTTCTTTCTTTCTTTCTTTCTTTCTTTCTTTTTCTTTTCTTCTTTCTTTCTTTCTTTGCTTCTTTCCCTGTTAAATAACATAGTTTTTCAGTGTTGTTAATGTTGTATTTTGGCAGACATAACCCAATTGCTGTGTGAAAGACGAGTTCTTGGAAGGGTCGACTGTAAAACGGGCATGTGTGCCCAATTTGAGACCCTTTGAAAATACAGTACTTTCGCTCGTTATTCCACTTATTTAACATCGATAAACATGAATCATCATTCCTCACAAAGGATGAAAGGAAGTCACGTAAGCATGCTTACCTAGATAACATGCGGACGGACATCACACAAGATGAAAGTCTGGCTAGGAGACAATTCGCCGTAAATCAAGGATGTTTAACAGCTGCAGTAATTACTTTCAGGGCGTTAGTTACTAGAAACTTGGCTATCTACTTATCTCACCCAGACATTTTAACACATTGTTGTTTTCGCATTCGTAAACAAAGATAAGAAGAGGAAGATAAAGTGTGACATGAGGTGTGGGTTTCAGACTGCATTTTAAGATTTCACAAATTTCACCGATATTTTTTCCGGTTTCAAAAAGTAATTTAATTCAAGTAGGGGAATGTCAAACATCATTATCATGTGGTAGGTCCGTTGTAGAACTTTGTTCATCACAGACCGCGTGAAGTTCTCATAAAGAAATAAGTATGTTGGCCATTCGAATACTTGGAGAGGAGAGGGGAGCCACAAAACCAACTTTTTACCCAGTAAAATGTATAATTGTAAAACTAACAAATTTGTCAGTTTTTATTTCCGCTATTTTTTTTTTCAATCATTGATTATTACCGTGGGTCCCACCACTGGTTAGGTGATGGAGTTTTGTGTCGGGGGCACACTTAAACTACACAGTCCAAGGCGACAGCATGCGACGCCAACTCCTCTGGCTACAACGATCTGCAAAGACAGTAGTGACCGTTTTGTGTTGTTGTTGTGACGGTGGTGGTGGTAGTGGTAGCAGTAGTACTGGTGCTCGATGGGCGATGTGGTAGCTGTTACGCTGGCCACATTTACTTCTCAGTACAGATTACTGCTACCTATTTTAGTCTGGGTGGACACGGATGCCAAGCTCAATTTAACAACAATATTTCGTCAGGCGTTGACTTTCCCATACTTCGTAGAGGATAATATGATTGTCACCGGGGGGGGGGGGGGGGGGGGGGAGAAGGTTGATGCCAGACACTATTAACTGAGAGAGCTTAAAATATTATTTTAACGTTATCATTTTTTAACTATTTTTATTTTAACAATGTCGCCACGTGATAGTTGTTAGCTCATTCTGAGAGGGAGATATGATTGGGGAAGAGAGAGAGAGGGAGCTGGGGGCGGGTCGATGCCTGACACTATTAACTGAGAGAGCTTAAAATATTATTTCAACGTTCTCATTTCTTAACTATTTTTATTTTAACAATCTCGCCACGTGGTAGTTGTTAGCTCATTCTGAGAGGGATATATGATAAGGAAAAGGGGGGGGGGGGGGGGGGGTTATGACAGACTGTTAGCTCAGAGAGCTTATAACTTTATTTTACAGTTCTCATTTCTTACATATTTATATTTTAATACCGCTTCCTCAGCTACTCATTTTTGTTGTGCCAGTTTGTTGGTCAGTTAGAGGTTAGCAGTCAGCTTTACTTTTACCTGTTTAAGCACAACAGATGTTTTAGCCTCGATAAACACATATTCTTTTTCTCTCTCTAACAGTGCACTTTATTCGACCACTACTATCGACATTCACTGATATGTTGCGTGTTCTAGAGTTGGCATATCAGACTATCTCTGTAGCTGTGCAATGACTGATATTAACCATATTAGACAGGTGCGCTTTCTATTTTCTTTCTTTTCCAGTTTACCATTCTGGGCCACAGCAACGCGTGGCCGGATAGGGCTAGTATTCTCATAAAATGTGAAAAACGACAGTGATCTTGGGAATATTTGGTTTTCTGTGTCTAACATCGACTAGTTTTATTCCAATTGTACTGGTGCTACATTTCCTAGTGAGTTAACAAAGCAGACTGCATGCGAAATCATGCTGCATACTCAGCTCACAGTCTACAATACTATCCAGGCTTGGAGGGGAAACCTCATTTGTGTCTTGAATTAGTATCGCGATAAGCTCCAATGGAGCACGATAGCCAGGAAAGATGGAACGGTGCTAACAACAAATAGCGAGCACTGAAATTTGCTTTTTCTGGCACGTTCTATCCTAAAGTGGAGCATAAGTCCTCAACCAACTCACACCAAGTCGGTCTGTCCTTCGCTGTTGTATGCAGCTCACTCCATGTCCTCCCCATCTGTTTAACTTCACTTTCTAGCTCCCTACTCCGTGTGCTTTTTGCTGTGCAAAACCTATACGGGCTCCAGTACAAGGACACTTGTTCTCACGTTTAATAAACGCGTGTCCTATCTAACGCCAGCGTCCTTTCTTCACCTTTTGGTCCACTGAACTTGTTTTAGTGCTCTCTAAAAGCTCAATTTTAGTGATTCTGTGATACCATTTATTTCCTTTTATTCTGCACAGGCACCAGTTACTGGAGAATTGTAAGTTTTGTATAAGTTATTATTTTATTTGACCTCACAAATTTAGTAGTGCATTGAAAGCTCTTCTCGCCTTTTGTTTTCGTATTTTAATGTATCTATAACCCTCCTCCCACCAACTCCCAATTTTTTTTTTTTTTTTTTTTTGCATTACTGTCCGAATAGATGCATGACTCCACATCTTACAGTTGCATACCATTAAGAGAAAGGGAGACTTGTCAAGTAAGGCAAACTGGAACACTATACACTATCATCTATAGGACTGCAGCTGAAATATAGGATATACTTACTTACTTGTCGGCGTCTTTGGCTTAGACATTGCGAACAAGCTTCGTAATGCCAGGCTGCCGGGTTTGATACGTCTTGTGTTGGATCCAACAGTAGTACCGAGAGCTGATTTTTTAGTAAGAAATGGCGAACTTCTTCTCCTTCCCTTCCACCTTGTACCTCAGAGAAGTGTCGAGAGGGGGTGGACCGGGGGGGGGGGGGGGGGTAACATTCGTTGATGAGCTCTGTCAAGAGCACTATTAAGACTATTAAGTTCATTTCTGTAAGGCTGTGTTCTTAATGCCATCACTCCATATTTTCCGAGGTCTTCCACTCGCTCTATACTCGTTGTAACGTTTTAGTATTCTTTCCTTGAAACTCCTGCAGCTCTTCTAAGGCATTTCATCTCTGTTGTCACGATTTTACGTTCATTGGAGGATGTAAGTGTCCATGTTTGGCACTGATGGCATAGTGTTGGCCAAAAAAAATAGTTCTGATAAGATTCACTTTAGTACTCCGAGGTATCTGCTTGTGTGTCAACAGGGGAGATAGTTGATAGTTGCCCCATTACTTGATTAGCTTTGGCACATCTCGAGCTAATTTCTCTGTCCGGTTTTACCGTCGGATGTAAAATTACCTCTAAATACTTAAATTCCTCTGTTTGTCTTAAGGTATTGTTTTCTAATTTTATTTCTAAATTGTCTTTCTGCCATCGTATCACCATTGCCTCTGTCTTCGTAGTGTTTATTTTCATATTATAATCCTCCCCTCTGTTACAAATGTGATTTATGTGGTTCTGTAGGCATTCCGTACGTTTTACTATGAGTATCTGGTCGTCGGCGAATAGTAATTCTGTATATATTCTTCATGATTAAAGTTCGTTTCCTTACATATGGTGTCCGTGTATGTTATAAAAAGGAAGCGGCGATAGTACGCAGCCCTGACGCACACGAGAGTTCACTATAAAAGTTTTTGGCAATCCTGCCTTCGATCTTATGCAGCATTTACTAAACGTGTACAGGCTCTACCTCCCGACACTTCGATGAGGTACAAGGTGGAAGAGAAGAAGAAGTACAGGCTTTTGCAAATATTAATGAGATGATTGCTGATTCCTTTTCCCTATACATTCCCACTATGTATTCCTGTCGATTCTATCAAAGGCTTTTTCCTGGTAAATGAAAGTCAGCAAATATGTCTTGTGTTCTTTTGCTCTTTCTCTGACAGTTGTCTCAGTGTATAAATGGCATCTGTGCAACTTCTGTTTCGTCGAAACCCCATCTGTGCTTCTGAAAGTTGATAGCTTACACCATATGTTGCCTTACCTTTTAGTTCCACATATTTCTTGTGCTATTTTCATGTGGTGTCCTTGAAGTTCACCCATTCTGTATTTACCCCAAATGTGTTTTGTGGAGGCTGTTCATAATTTTCCTGTAATTTTTGCTCAAATGCTCGCCTATTTTTCTCACATTCTAGTTCTTTTCATTTTATTATGTCAACTTTTGTGACATTTCTTGTTTGTTTGATAACTTGACTTTTCTTTCAAGTATCACAACCCTATGATCAGTATCTAAACTCAAGTTTGGTATAACTCTCGCATCTGTAACTTCATGAAAGTCTATTTTTCTCGTCAAGATGTAATCAATCTGACTCTTAGTATCTGGACATTCCATTTATACCATGTAAAAACTTGTGAAGCTCTATGTTGAAAGAAGATGTTGGCGAACAACTTAACGTAAATTTGCCTAAAAAAACAAATGCAGCCACACAAACAAAAATGTGTTCTGCAACGTCCGATAGAAGGATACGCAATGAACTGTACTTACTTACTGAGCCGATCCTCGTTTACTTTTTGGGATGTAGAGGTTTGCCATAGACATAGAAATGGCCAGACTTCTCTGTCAGCAGTTTTCTTTTTTAGCTCCAGTCTTCTGTCAGTCAGGGGTTGTCGGATGTTGTCTTCCTAACAACCCTGCGTCGTCCTGGTGGTCTGGTTCCCTGGTGTTTGGCTTCCCATGCGTGCCGTGTGGCCGATTAACTAACATTATGTATACACGCCTAGCCATCGTAACTGTGACTGATCAAACCGAGTTTTTAAGTAGGCGCTTCAAGATCATGACGTATTATTTGTATGCTAACTTTGTCCCTCTTGTCACTTGGACCGCCTTTCTCAAATACCACATTTCTGAGGCCTGAAGCTGGCTTCTGTGAGCTAAAGAAATATTTAGAAAAATAGGATATAACAGTACAGAAAACAATTTTCCTCGCCCAATCACATCGCACACATGCCGGAAGTGTGTATTTGGAGCATAAATCACACCCCGATGTGATGTTAAATTAAGTTTATGCTTAACTGGCAGTCTGTTTGATTTAAACTTCCTTTCTATTCAAAGCTTGGCCTGGGGGTTTTCCTGTCTACTGCCATCATACATTGCAGAGACTGGAACAAGAATTACCTTAGTAACAGGTAATATTTTGTAAATAAATACAAATTAAAAAAAGCTGCTTTAAATAATGCTGATACCTTCCACCACATGTCTACGTAGAATTATCCAATTTTTCTGGCCACATACAATTTCAAACACTAAACTACTTCACGTCACAAACCAGCATGATAACAAAGAGAAGATGGAAATTTCTTTGCCATATGAGAGTAAATCCTGATATACCTGCCAAAACAGCTCTAACATGGATACCAGAGGGAAAGAGAAAACAGGGCCGCCCAAAAACAACATGGAGACAAACGATGGAAAGTGAACGGAGTGCTGCATCTCTTGACATGGAAAACTGCACTGAAGATTGCACAGGACAGGAAAGCATGAAAAGTCCTCTCTGAAGCCTCATGTGCCACTAGCATTAAGAGAATTGATATTTCACTAGATCGGGTCAGGTGCATTGCTACCAAGATAAATCAACGTTTAATGAAGGACAAAAATGAATACTTTTCAATAAAATGCATAAAACACAATGTCAAATTACTGTACATTTCACTACCGGAATTTCAAGATCAGTCACGCGATTGCCATGGTAACTCATTTAAAAAGTTGCAGATAACTAACAATTGTCCGTGCGCTTGTTGTCTTTCCTAGAATGCTTTTTGGAGCGGACCAGTGTTCTTGTAACTTCTCTCGTGGGGTCACGCAGGGTGCTATTTTGTTTACCCCCATATTTCATTGCATCGTATGTACATCAACACACATTTACATATGATATTGAAGTCGCCGTGGCGTTGGGAGCTTAACTCTTTGAGTCCCAGGGGGTTTAGCATCACAGGCCCAAGGGGTAGTCAAGAGAGAAGTAAAAACAGCGCTTCTTGCGTTTATTGGGCTTCTAGGTAGGAATCGATGAACGTATAATGCGTTCCTTGGGACTCAAAGAGTTAATGTCCGCCTTCTGATCAGAAGGTGGTAGGTTCGAGTCCTGACAGAGCCGGACTATTTTTTTCAAAAATGAATTTGCCGCCCAGGTCGACCCAGCCTTGAGTGCGTACCAGATACAGACCTGGGAAGAAAAAGCGGCCGGCGTGATGCTAACATCACATTGAAAATGTTCTAATTGTTCGGCAATTCTAGACTTAGTTTGGTTCAAGAGCTTGAGTTTTGCAGGCACATTTATTTTACAGATCTGATTTATTTTGAGGAAGTCTGCTGGTTCCTTGTTTTTCAGGTAGATGCACTCATAGCTCGAAGGAAACGCCACTAATTAGTCAACTTTTAAGACATGCTTGTTAGGCATCAGAGAATCCACCCCCCCCCCCCCCCCCAGCCCAACGAGGCCCTGGAAAACACACGGGGAATTCTTCCTATTAAAAACCTTACACGTGCTATCACGAGTATTACCAAGCCATAGCTGTTGCAGAGAATTTGGTTAGACGTATGCTTAACGATCTGGACTTTTTGAGTTCAAATGCACATTGGGGAGGATCTTTTTATTACTGATCTTGGCACCAGGGTGGACCTAACCTACAGTGGGTAACAAGAAATGTCCCGGGAAATAAACGTGGCTGGCGTGATGCTAGTCACGTTATTCATCATGCATATTAAAGGACCCTTTTCCATGCTTTTATGAGTTTTGGGCACATAGGGCTAGACCTATATTTTATAGACCAATCGGTGCTTGTTTTTGGAATGTGGTCAGCATCATACAAGCTGACGTCACTTCCCAGGACTTTTATCTGCCACCCATAAAAGGCTGGGTCGACCTGGAGGTCAAGGTCATTTTCTGAAAAAGTCCGGCTTAACCAGGACTTGAACCCACGAACTTGGGATCGGCAGGCAAGGTCCTAGCAGCTACACAATAGTGGCTCCCCGTCGTGTGTATTAGTCCGTGCAGATATGAGTCTCGTAGAATATGCTCCACACACACCACAGCCGTCATAGAGGTCCTATATAGCTGCTAACAAAGTCCAACATGTGTCCGGTAAACCAATCGTAAGCTTGTCGCTCGGTCGTCCAGGTATGCTGACTGCTCTAATTAGGCTACCGTGGCGACTTCTTATCTCACAGTACCGTATGCAAATCACCAAGTCGTCTTGTCCCTATCCGAAAGAAAAACACCATCCGGTAATCTCGTGCAGCAGGGTACCAGCCCTGAGCTTCATGAACTCAGGTGGGCCCACCTCTGAAAACGTCTAGGAGATCGTGGGCCGAAACGTTTCTCGACGATGATAACTTCTACTGATGACTGGTAGATCCCTGCTGTACTTGCTCCCCTGTGGAGTTTATTCCTATAGGGGCCTGCGTGGTCTCGAGGCATAGTGTCCGCCTCCTGTGCTTGAGGCGCCGGGTTCAATCCCTCGGCTGGGATTTTTTCACGTGAACTTGGACTTCTATTCATTCCCCCTGGTCTCTGTGTAGTGTGACCTGACGCCCGTGTGCATTGTTAAGCACGTAAATAAATTCCTTGGCAGTTGGAAATCGAAAAGAGAAGCCTAACTGCGCTGTCCTGATAAAATTTGGCGTTCCAAATCTACCCAAAGTATTTCAAAATCCTCGCGAGTGCTACAGAGCCTGTGAACTGTGCTGAGCTTCTTCGGACTCAGGCTTGAGTAACAAGAAGAACGGAACACTTCTAGGTTACTACCCGTGTGCCATGATATTGCTCCATTGTTCAAAACCTCAAAACCTCAAACCTCTTGATAAAACTAACAATCTTCTGCGGTGATGCCATACTTATACCTATCTTTAGTGGGGTTTTCAGATAATCGTTTCCCAAGGAAATGAGCCCTGTGAATTCGTGTGGGCGAACCGGTAATCGAATTATTGAAGAGTAAATTTCGCTCAACATTTTAATAGAAACTTAGTTAATTTCAGTATGCAAACCGGCGCCAGAGATCCGAGTCAGAATGTTAACGGTTCAATTCCTTCCAGTCATTTGTTGGCAGTCAATTCTAATGTCTGAAAACATTTAATGAGAACGATAGATAGATAGATAGATAGATAGATAGATAGATAGATAGATAGATAGATAGATAGATAGATAGATAGATAGATAGATAGATAGATAGATAGATAGATAGATAGATAGATAGATAGATAGATAGATAGATAGATAGATAGATAGATAGATAGATAGATAGATAGATAGATAGATAGATAGATAGATAGATAGATAGATAGATAGATAGATAGATAGATAGATAGATAGATAGATAGATAGATAGATAGATAGATAGATAGATAGATAGATAGATAGATAGATAGATAGATAGATAGATAGATAGATATAGATAGATAGATAGATAGATAGATAGATAGATAGATAGATAGATAGATAGATAGATAGATAGATAGATAGATAGATAGATAGATAGATAGATAGATAGATAGATAGATAGATAGATAGATAGATAGATAGATAGATAGATAGATAGATAGATAGATAGATAGATAGATAGATAGATAGATAGATAGATAGATAGATAGATAGATAGATAGATAGATAGATAGATAGATAGATAGACAGACAGATAGACAGACAGATAGATAGATAGATAGATAGATAGATAGATAGATAGATAGATAGACAGACAGACAGACAGATAGATAGATAGACAGATAGATAGACAGACAGACAGACAGACAGACAGACAGACAGACAGACAGACAGACAGACAGACAGACAGACAGACAGACAGACAGACAGACAGACAGACAGACAGACAGATAGATAGATAGACAGATAGATAGATAGATAGATAGATTAGATTAGATAGATTAGATAGATAGATTAGATAGATTAGACAGACAGAGAACTGATGCGAAAATGTGGTGGTGCAAAATACAGACTGAGGAAAACATATCATTTGTCAAAATGGGAATTTGTGATTCAGCTACATTGTAGTTGTGACTTCAGTCATTGAACTACAATCACAGAGGAGGAGGAGGGGGCGAGGTGAAAAGAGTAGTAGATAGTAAGATAAAAGGAATGTGGACATTATATAGCTTTCCCCAACTTACAGAATCACCTACAATTACATACAACTTAAAAGAATCACTGAACATAATTACTTAGACCAAGACAATTTAAAGACACGTGCACAAACACAAACTAACAGTCCTCGGAAGGCGAGTGGGGCTGATTTACCGATAATTAGATGGGTATTTATAATTGGATGAACATCGATAATTAGATGGGCGTCAATAATTAGATGAGCATTAATAATTAGTTTATAACGTTAACACCAATAGGGGAGAAGGACGTAGAAAACAAGGCCCAAAAAATATGGAAACATAACATCAGAAAAACTATAACAGCACGACATTTCTATGGTAGAGGCGGCCAGAAGAGCAAGAAGCAGAAAGATACATCAGCAACAACACCAGAAGCGGTAAAAAGGGAAACGAAAAAGACAACAAAGTATATTAGTTAAGTTCATTTTTACGCAAATTCGTATGGTTGCTGCTTCGAACCCAAGATCTTTGAAAAGGCAGACAAGCGACTAACTACTGACACACCGCAACTCTCCATCTGCCAAGAGCTCTTTCCATACACTAACACTGAAGCGGTCTGTTGTAAATCTGGTTTCCCTGATATTCTGCACTTGTCGCAAAAGCTGACATTTAAACAACATCGCAAAGGTCAGACAAGTGTTAACTTTGGCAACATTATAAAAGTCGCAGGGAAACACCATGGGTTAGTATCACGCACATGGTACATTAGGGTCAGCAACACTCACAGACAAAACCTATCAGATGCTGGCAACATTTGACGTTTGTGAAATGTCCAAGCTAACGTTTATTTACACAAGCTGTTTCTGAGCTTGTTGTATATGGCTTCATGGCGGCATGTGTGTGTAAGAGTGTCACGCGAACTAACTGCCTGCTGACGTTGTTTCCATTGTGTTTTATTCTTCCATTCTTAACTACTTACATGCTGTTAACAAGCTTTGTGGCTTATATTTCTAGCTACATATTATATAGGTCACGTCTTGTGTCCGTTATAAGTACTTCTGTATTTGTTAAACTTTCGTTCGCCATTCAAAAAGAGCAGCTGGTAGGTCGTGGTTAACAAAGAACCGGAATATCAGGTGTGACTACACACCACAAATAGAAGGAAACCAGATAAGACAGCCAAGGAACCTTCCTTCATAAAGCAGGCTTCCGGGCAGCTGAAAAAGGATCAAGTTTGGAATTTTTGTTGGACAACTGGAATGGATGTTGTGGTTATAAACGGTGCAATATTTGCGCTTTTGGCCCGACACATTCGATGTTTCATTAGTTGCCTTTTATGATATGCTTGTCCCCCGTGTGGGTTCCGGGGTCCCATTGTGGGGAAAACAAGAGTAGACCCACTGCCTCCCCAAAAGCATGTCGTAAGAGTCGACTAATTGGGGAGCTTCCTTCAAAGTCGGAGTGCATCTGCCTTAGAGGCAAGGAACCAACAGTCTGTATTCAAGAGAATGAGATCTGTAAAACTGATGCACACGCAACACTCAGATTCTGGAGCAGGACTGCAGTTCAGTAATGGACGACCAACCAGAACTTTCTGCCAGTGTGTACAGCTGGTGAACGCGAAGAAGAAGAAGAAAAAGATAAGCTTGTAAAGGAGAATTGGGTCTACACGATACTAAGTGGAACAGGATGGGAGACTCTTGTATGGCGCAGACCTGATTGACTGGTGTGTGTCGTTGGAAAGATGATGTATCGTGAGGAATGGATTATAGTGCCGCCCAGCAAAGCAGCCGTTCATAGTGATAGTTACTTTGGATCGAGTAGGTTCGGAATGGATAGTTGAGAAACAGAAGCAGCGGTGTAAGAACTGATCAATGACAGTTAACGTCGAGTGACATCATTGAATACATAGATGAATCAGAGCAGAAGTTGTAACAAACAAACAAAAAGAAAGAAAGAAAGAAAAGAAAGAAAGCCTTGTGTATTTGGAGGCGGAACCAGTTACGGCAGCAGGTTTCTGATGTCTGAAGAGTATTACAACCCGATGCTCTGTAATTGAAACTCTTTCGCTGCTGTGGACGTATATATATATACGTCTGCCCCGTAACGCTTTCGAATTTTCTCAAATATTGCTAAGGACCGTAATTCTCGGGGGTGAAATGGCTATTCATATTACCTAATTCTGTCTTGTCTTGTCTTGTCCACAATTGTCTCACAGCGTAGTGGGGAGTCGCAGTTTTCTACCCTGGGCCAGGTGTGTTGCACGTGTTGTTGTTAGTCCGTGTTGCCTCAGGATCTCTGATATATTGTCTATCCATCGTACTCTCGGTCTGCCTCTTGCTCTAGGGCAGTAGTGCTGTTCGTTGTATGCTCGTAGGGGCAGTTGGTCGGTTTGCATTCGCATCAAGTGGCCAAACCACTCTATTTGTTGCTTCTTTATGTATTGCAGGCATGGTGTGGTCCCTACAATTGCTCTAATGTTCTCGTTTCGAACTCTGTCTCTCCTTGTGACATTGGCAGCCTTGCGTAAGCATCTCATTTCGCACGTCTTGATCTTTTTCTCCTGTGCTCTTGTTAGGGACCAGGTTTGGCATTGGTAGCAGAGGGTTGGTATAAACATGCAATTTGTCAGTTGTCGTTTTAGTGCCATAGTGATGCTTGGGTGTTTTAGCAGTGGGGAGAGTTGGTAAGTTACTGCGTTCGCCTTTTGACATCTTGCCTCAAGTTCCCTATCAATTCTTCCATCATCTGTGAAGATGCTCCCCAAGTATTTAAATTGCTGCACTTGTTTGAGTTGTTCGTTGTTAACTTGAATAGTTAATATATTAGGTGTTCTACTTATTTTCAGAATTTCTGTTTTGGTGATGCTGATCTTCATGTTATATTCGTGCAGACTGTGTGTAGCGCATTTACGTGGATTTGAAGTTCTTTTTCGTTTTCATGTATTATGCTTTGGTCGTCTGCGAAAAGTATTTCGTTTAGTTGGGGATGTACTTCTTCAGGATCGGCGTGTATGTTTTCATTTTAGTGATCTCTTTCAACTAACTCTGTCTCACTGCTTGGTGTAGTTAACAGTTCGCTTATCATTACATGATTTGCTGCTGTTGTTATTCTGTCCATGTATATATTGAATAGTAGTGGTGATAGTACACAGCCCTGTCTTACTCCTGTTCTTAGTATGAATTCGTCTGTCACACCAACATTTGTTCTAACTACGCTTGAGCTTGTTTGGTACAGAGATCTGATGTTGTCTAGTAGCTGACCTTGTACTCCATAGTCGTTCAATATATTCCATAGTTTGTTCCTGTCAACCCTGTCAAAGGCTTTTTCTTGGTCAATGAATGCTATATTGAGTTGTTTGTTATATTCTATTGCCTTTTCAATTCTTTTCAAAACCTAATTCTGATCAAATTAAAATCCTTATCACGTGCGTTTTGGTGTTTATAGATGTGTTTCGCGTTATCCTATTGCTTTGTGACCACAGAAGCGTGGTCGGTAAACATAATATTTTTGCACTGAAATATATTTCTGGTTCTTGCGTTGGACTATTTTTTTTGTTTGTTGTTGTTGTAAATAAAAATACAAACCAAAATTGGCTAATTAAAGCTGATGGAGAAAAAATGGAGTTTTTTTTTTTCAAGGAGTAATAGGAAGGATCACTTTGAAATGTGTGAGTTATGGGTTGGAAAGAAAATTATTCAGCACACGGGGAAGGATCCGCAAGGAACTAGCTTAGCTCAGTAAACTTCTTCTTCTTCGCGTTCACCAGCTGTACACTCTGGCGCAAAGTTCTGGTAATAACGTTGGCTGACGGAGTGCGTAGCTGGGAAAGGTTAACTGATTCCCAAAGTATGCTTCCAAAGTCCAAATACAAACGGTGCTGGACTTTGTTAATCTAAAAAAAAAAAAAAAACATAAACGACCTTGGCTCCCACGTCGACCCAGCTTTAAACAGGTACCAGGTAAAGTACTGGGAAGTAAAGGTGGCTGGCGTAGGGCCGGCCGCCTTTATTTCCCAGTACTTTACCTGCTACCCATTTAAAGCTGGGTCGACGTGGGAGCCAAGGCACGAAATGCCGATTGGTCTTTACAATATAGGTCTGGCCCTGTATGCCCAATACGCCTAAAGGAGTGGGAAATGGTCTTTTACTATATCAGAGAATTTTGGGAAAATAGAAACTGGTGTCTTGCACTCAGTCTTTTGCTTCGTTTGATGATACTAAGATAAGATGCGTACCGTAGATCTTTGTGTGTGTTTTGTTTGTCTAGGATATTCACGTGTACGTGTTAATGAACAGGCTGATAGATTAGCTGTTACTGCACCTCTTGGCAGTGTGCAACTTTATGATACATCAGACACGGCGAAGGTTCTCCGGGATCAAGTAACCAGTGCAGCAGAACAGACAGACATTATGTCGGGTTTATCTGCCGTGTTACCACAGTTCAGCACAAAATAGTTCAACAATGTCAGGTCCTCATGTCTGCAAACAGATCAATAATTCACTTAGTTTTTATCCGGGGCCGACCACTTGCGGTTTATTTGAACAGCTGGGACCTGCATGTTTACGGGAAGAAATACTTTGTGGTCTTCATTAGAGTAACTAAACACAGATTTTCTTCCTTGTTTTCTTCCTTTAAGTAATCTCTGGGGGGGGGGGGGGAGGGGGGGGGGAGAGAGTGGGGGGGGGAGAGAGGGGGGGGGGGTAATAATGGTATCGGTGTGAGTGTGTGACAGACAGTCAGATACACAGACATACATAGAGACAGACAGAAATACTGACAGGCATGAATAGATAGATAGATAGATAGATAGATAGATAGATAGATAGATAGATAGATAGATAGATAGATAGATAGATAGATAGATAGATAGATAGATAGATAGATAGATAGATAGATAGATAGATAGATAGATAGATAGATAGATAGATAGATAGATAGATAGATAGATAGATAGATAGATAGATAGATAGATAGATAGATAGATAGATAGATAGATAGATAGATAGATAGATAGATAGATAGAAAGATAGAAAGTTAGATAGATAGATAGATAGATAGATAGATAGATAGATAGATAGATAGATAGATAGATAGATAGATAGATAGATAGATAGATAGATAGATAGATAGATAGATAGATAGATAGATAGATAGATAGATAGATAGATCGATAGATCGATAGATCGATAGATCGATAGATCGATAGATCGATAGATAGATAGATAGATAGATAGATAGATAGATAGATAGATAGATAGATAGATAGATAGATAGATAGATAGATAGATAGATAGATAGATAGATAGATAGATAGATAGATAGATAGATAGATAGATAGATAGATAGATAGATAGATAGATAGATTGATTAGATAGATAGAAAGAAAGAACAAACTTTATTTACAAAGGGTCACATATTGGGCGCACGCAGACTCGTCTTACATTCAGCCCTTCCAGACAGATAGACAGAGGGACTGACAGATGGATAGACAGACACGCAGACAGACACGCAGACAGACATACACAGGAGGGCTGAACTCCAAAAATTTCTAGGGAGCTAAACACCAACCACTAGAAATGTGCGAGAGAACATAATAATTAAACTTTTGCATTAGTGCACACTTAAACAAGGCTGTTGACCCACCGCCCCATGACAAAGAATTTTGGGTGGCCGACCGCCTACCTGGTAACCAATTTAGTCTGAACAGATCTGGAAGTCATTCCATTTTATATTTTAAAGAAATAGTAACTGCAACAACAAGCAACAACAAGCAACAACAGCAACAACAACAACAACAACAGCAACAACAACAACAACAGCAACAACAAGCAACAACAGCAACAACAACAACAGCAACAACAACAACAAGCAACAACAGCAACAACAACAACAACAACAACAACAGCAACAACAAGCAACAGCAGCAACAACAACAACAGCAACAACAAGCAACAACAGCAACAACAAGCAGCCACAGCAGCAACAACAACAACAACAACAGCAACAACAAGCAACAACAGCAACAACAACAACAGCAACAACAAGCAACAACAGCAACAACAAGCAGCAGCAACAACAACAACAACAACAACAACAGCAACAACAGCAACAACAACAACAAGAACCAGACTCCGTGTGAAATGGAGGCCAGTAACTCCAAGCTTGTGTTTTCATTCGCTGTATATTCTGTCTGTTTTTGTAAACCAGTTTCTCAAAGTAGGCTTCACCTCCCCTCCTGCTAGAGGCAATGAAACAGTCCAGGTAATAGTAGCACTAGCCGGGGAATGCAGAAGTTCTGGCTGGGGAGAATAGAATACAAGTAAAGGATCTAGCAGCATTTTGAAATAGAAATGAAAATAAAAAAAAATTAAAAAAAAAGACACATATTCCACGCCTTCATGCATTTTATGCGTCTAGGACTAGACCTCTATTTTATAGACCAATCGGCACTCCGTGGGTGATGTGGCTGCCTTTACTTCCCAGACTTTATCTGTACCTATTTAAGTCGGGGACAACCTGGAAGCCGCGGATATTTAAAAAAAAAAAATCCATGCTGCGTCAGGACTTGAACCCGTTAACAGAAAAGAGGAAAAGATAAGAAGCCAAATCGCAAGTGGTAAACTTCCAGTTCTAAAATTATAGAATTACCTGAGTTTATTACCCTTAAAAATCACAGAGGCTGATCCCTCTTTGGGTTAACGCACTCAATGTTTGCCTCTATTACTGCCATCTGTAGATCGCCATCAGTAACATCTGTGACATTGTTCTATCTGAACAACCGTTTTGTCAACCCGCCAACACCAACTGTAAACGGTACTTGAATTTTATGTGGACTAGTGCAACGCAATTCCCACACCGATGCGGCCAATTATAACAATGACCCGGGGCTCCGCAGGTCGACTACAATGACTACCATGAATGTTGCTGGAAGTAAAGGCGGTAGACGTGATGCTAACCACACAAATCAGCCTGTGCCAATTTGTCAACAACAATAATGCCTAACACTACAAGCTTGATGCAATATTGGCATGAAAGCAACACTAAGCACTAGCACTGTACAAGGCTATGATAAACGTGGACAGGGAGGGTTAATTAACACGGGATGTTCATTCTTTTGTTGAGTGTTGACATCATGGCATGGATAATTATCTGTGTCAATAAGTAATAAGAATAACTCCACGGTGGAGCATGCACTGTATGCATTTACCGATCGTCAGTAAACGGATCCATCGTCAACAATTCTTCTGGACCATAAACCTCCAAGACCAGTGAATCCAAAACTGTGCGCCGCGGTGCTCCTTGGAGCTGCAAATTCTTCACAGGGGCGCCGCGAAATATTCGAAAATACACAAGTTTTTAAATCTCTCGATTAAAAATAGTCATACTTTTACTTAGGTTAGGGCGCCGTGGAACATTTTTTATTTAAAAAAAAGGCGCCGCGACTAAACAAATTTAAAAAAAAGGCGCCGCGACTAAACAAATGTTTGGGAAACATTGTCCTAGACAATCTCGGAGAGTGGGCCGACCTGGTTCATGACTCCAGGCCTCAGACATCTGCTGCGCTTAACGGACGTTAGGAGAAGACGAACTGGTGACTTTGCAACATGCATTGTGAGGTAGTTTAGCGTTATATATTGTCGCTGCTTTAGCAAATTAACCTCCTACATTCACAACCAGAGTGACAAGTGTACGGTTGGTTCGTCGCACAGACGTTAGACTTTGGCAATTTGCAGTGAGACACTGATAGACGTTCATCGGACACTTTGGCTAAAGGGATGTAAAGTTCTTTTCCACTAGGAGCTCGGACCAGTAAGAGTTAACTGAAAGTACACGAGACAGTAGGTTGTGGACATGACTACCAACGCCACAAGGCATGAACTTTAAGAAGAAAAAGAATTTGAACTTAGAAATAACATTGCAGCTTTCTGGACATTAACGTAAGAACTCCATCTTTATTTTTGAAATTACAGGAAGTCGCTCGATTGATGTTTAAAATACGTCAGCTTACGCTAATTATGGGGGGGGGGGGGGGGGGGGGGGGGGGGGGGGGGGGGGGGGGGGGGGGTGGGGTGGGACCTCAGTGAACATCCACTCCCAGGTTCCGGCGCCTATGATATCGACGCTTCTTCATTCTACTCCTACATATAGATGCCCTTAAGAGAGTCGTGGTCAGCGTAGGTGCGATAGATATTTCCTTCAAAAACGGAGCACATCTGCCCTAGCAGCGAGAAATCAACAGTTTGCACACGGCAAGCCAGATCTGCAGTGTGAGTGTTCAAGCAAACAATCCAGGAACAAGATCAAAATCCAAAAATGGACAAACTGACAGGACTTTCCGCTAGATTTGTAACAAAAATATTAGTTCCGCACCAGTATGTGGCACCATTTTTTTTTTAATGGTAAAAACTCCCACCCCTTTTTCGGGAGCCCTAATGTAACACAACGGTTGAACGGGGTTTCTGGGACTTGTGCCAGGTGATCTTCATTCGAATGGTGGCATTTTGTGTCCCCGGGTGTTAGTCGATTGTTGTGTCGTCTTAATGAGGTTGAACGTCGCTCACTCAGCTGGAGTTCACAGCCGGCGAACGAAAAAGAAGAAGAAGGTGAAGAAGAAGAAGAAAAAGATAATGATGAAAACAAGGAGAATGAAGAAGATGACGACAAAGAAGAAGAAGAAGAAGACGAAGAAGAAGATGACGAAGAAGAATACTGATAAACAACAAACTCCTATCAACAAGTGCGGTTCCAATAAGAAGAACTGGATTGGCATGACAGAAACACGAATGCTGAGTCTGATAAGAAAGTAAACAAATCCCGTAGAATTAAGAACAGAAAGCAGCACGACTGGATACACTTATTTAGTTAACCTATTTACAACATAAATGCGCAGTTTAAAAAAAAAAAAAACAACTTACGGTGCAAAACAGATAGGCTTAGAAGATACAGAGAAGCAAATTATAAACAAATGAATAATAATAAACTAATAATAAAAATAATTAACAATACCAATCATCACTACTGTCAGGATTAAACACTTTTTTTAAATGACGGCGTATAGTGTAGACCAGAGCTATTCAACTAAGTTTACTCTGGAGCCAAAATTTTGAAAAAAGGATCGTCGGGGACCTGAGGCCCAAACACCAGCATAGAAAGATCATTAATACAATACAGTTAATAATTATCTGCGGGCCACTTGCTATACCTCAACGGGCCAGAGTCGGCCTTCGGGCCGCCAGTTGAATAGCCCTGGTGTAGACAGTGAGATCGTGACACTGGGAATTTAGAATCGCCCGGATGTCGCCTCGAACTGTGCAGTTTAAGATGTTATTTTGTTGCCGTCAGAAAAACTTCCATTATTACTGTGCTAGCGGGAAGGAAGAAGCATGGAAAAACACAGAAGAGGGGAGATAAATGAAAATTGTGATTAGGACAAAAGTAATAGTTTCCCACTTAACAGTAAAAACAAGAAAGTAAAAAAATGACAGGGGTTCTTCTGCGCAGAGATCCTATAATATTTCACCAGAACCCAAACAATGAATATCTGTATCGTGAGTTACATGACGACAACCTAACTTCATGGGTACATACACCTAGACGAACCACTGACTACAGATCCTAAATTAAATCAAACAAATGAATTATAATCACATTAAACAGCTGTTTATTTTACTTAACTGAACACAGAATTAATGTATACTTCACAAATAATACATTGACAACAACCAACGTGCTCGACCAGAATCTAAAGCGATCATCAGCTAACAAGGAAATATGATAATGACACCATACGCTCAACGAGATTACCTCAACAATGGCAGGAACCGAACATATTTAACATTTACGTTAAGCTTCGATATGCCAACAAATCACTTATGGTGATCTGCCATCAAACTACCTCCTAGCCAGAATACAAAATGGAAATCAAATCTACCACCACTGGAGAAATTTCAGATGTAACTATGGAAACATATCACCGTCGCGAAATCAGCCTGACAATCGGCCTTCCCCTGAAGTCGCCGTATCCATACTGGTTAGCCCAATGTGCAAAGCCGCAACAGCTAGGTCGTTGTCCTGCAGAGTCGGTCCGAAAGTCAAATAGCACGCTAAAATCGTAATCGTGAAACCGAACAAAAATGTCAAATTGTGTCCTCTTTCAGCTGCCCGAGGCCTGCTGTATCGAGAACGGTTTCTTTGCTGTCTGATTGAATTCGATTCTGTGTGGCGATAATTTTCGTCTAAGTTAAATTATTTGTTGCTGCATCATGTCTGCTTGGTCAGGCTTGACGGGCGTATTCCCGATTTTTGAGAGTGGAACTGGCAGCCCTGAAAATAACTGCCATTTTTGCCTAGGGCGGCCTGGAACAGGAAGGGCGGGGTCTCCGGTGTGCTGGCTAGTTAGGCTGTCATGGCAGCTTGGGTAGTTTCCATTGGTTGTTGTTTCTAGTGCTGGTAGTGGTTTCTTCTGCCTGGTGTGTAATTTTGGGTTTCCTTGGCGTCTGGTGTTGCTTTTGTGCTTCCTGATCGAAATGTCGTGTGGCGGCTGTTTCATTTCTTTGAAAAGTTAGAGGAACCTGCCTTGTCTCGCTTGGTATTCCCCAGGTGTTAGGCTTTCCTCCTCCTCTTTCAGCGCTTCCTCGTCATATTCTGTGTAGACACAGTTTTGGTTTTAGTGGGATCTGTCAGTTGTGCCTGATTCCTCGTCGCTAATGCTTCAGCGACTGTGCTCTTGTCGGCCCTGCTGACAAGCACGCTAAAAGACTAAACAAGGTCTTTTATTAACTGATGGTTGGCCAGGTTTCTTCGCTTTACCGTCTAAAGCTAATAGCTGTTCCTGTGGCCTCTTTGGCCTGTGACATTACCTTACCGGGTTTCGAACTAGGGTCTCCTGCACGAGAGTCCGATTATTTAACCATTTGATCAGCCACTCGTGGAGAAATGAGTAATTCCTGCAAAATATTTAATGAGCTCAAGAAACAGAAGGCCATAATTTGTGGCTTGGGTTGTTTGAGCATCATTAGAAGACAAAAGAGATGAAGATGAAGAAGAGAAGGAAGAAGGGTTGGAAAAGAAAGCCATAATTAGATACAGTTGTCTTTGTACATAATCGAGAATCAACCCAGAACTCTTGCTCCAATTGTAAAATCAGTAGATAAAAAAGAAACACACACACACACAAAAGTGACAGAAACACAACTCCCAAAGAACAACACCCAACAACGCTCCCAAACAACGGCAAAGATCAGGCCGACTACCCAGTAATAGCAGACAGCCTGAACTTCTCTCGCCCACCCGCCCGCAGATATTTGGCCTGTCAAGATATTTACCGCCGCCCGACACCGCAGATTTGCCAGTTTGTCTACGACCAAACGAGAGCAATTATTTTGGTTACCGATGGCAACATTCTCTCCACGATTTGCATTTGCCCCCTCAGGAAGTCGGGGCGTGTGATTTGTAAGATATGGGATCTATGATTTCTTGTGTAACAGTGACTCTGTAATTATCTTTTTTTTTGTGTGTGTTTGTTTCTCCTATGTGATGGCTGTTTGGCTGCTGCAAAGTATTCAGTAATTGTTATATAAATACAATTTTGAAAAGGCAATTTACGTGTGATTATTCGTACGTGAGGTTTACTTTGTGATTTAAGCAATTCTTTAGGATCTGCCGTGGTGTAGGGCCTAGTCGCTCGGTTGTGGGTTAAGGTCCTAATGATGCGGGACTTAAAAAAAAAATTACTTTGACTCCCCGGCCCACGAAGCCTTAAAGGTGTACAATGTAAAGTCCTGAGAAGTAAAGGCGGCCGGTGTGATGCTAACCACACCACTCACTAAGAACGATTGGTCTATGAAACAAACGTCCAGTCCTGTATGCCCAATACGCCTAAAGGCGTGAAAAAGGGTCCTTTATTTACGTTTACATCGCTCAGCTTGTTTAATTACTGTATATCTTATGTATAATTCGTATATTTAGTGTGCATACAATTTTTTGCTAGGTATGTAGGTAGATGTGTAAGTTGTATCCCACCAGGACATCCCACAAGCGATAAACACCTGGTAACACAAGGTGCCACTACGCTAATGAGGATCACCCGTGGAGAGGTCCCAGAAACCTCGTTCAACCGTTAGACCATATCTGTGGCCCGGATATATTTAGGGCTCCCGGCAAAAGCCAGGTTGGGGCTTTTAAATAACGAAAAACTGCACCCTACAAGGGGACGACTTCAACAGTAGTAAAATTTGTTGGCCGATGGGTTTCACTATATAACTCATAAGAATGTGCTCAAATGCAGAATTCTTGTTCTTCTACTCTTTAGCTACCACTGGAACGTAGGCACTATCTATCTATCTTCTTTTACCACACCAGGACATCACACAAGCGAAAAACACCCGATGACACAAAGTGCCACCATGTGGATGAGGATCACCCGTGGAAGGGTCCCAGTAACTGCGTTCAGACATTAGACCATATTTATGGCCGGGCTATGTTGCGGCCTTTGGCAAGAGCCAGGGTGGGGCTTCAAAGAACGGAAAATTGCATCTCACAAGGCTATTACTGTATGTATTAACGTAGGCACTCAATCAAATCACATAATGTCATTATATCTTTAGCTCTCTCCCAGTGCTCCATCAGCTTTCTCCTTATACAATGTGTTCCTGGATCTAAATCTCTTTACCGTGTGATTACCGACCCCCCCCCCCCCTCCTGCTTTTTTTTTATTCACCATTTCCCACCTGTCTAGACGATTCTTCATCGCCTGCTTGGAATATTTTAATGCGTTTTCAATCAACGCTTGACAAATAATGTGGTCACTATTATGCTGGCAACTCAGCTTTCTTAATAACTTCCGAGTTTGTGTAGGTTTACTACTGTAGTCAATAGCGATGCCAGAGTTGTAATCGTTAGGCTATCACGTAAGCTGTTTATTCTCTATCCCGCAGGCTTTATCATTCTTAAAGGACAGGGACAATGGAGAACCTCACCTTCAATTATTCTCATGTGGATAGAGGGGATGAGACGGTCATTAGGTGAGATTTCTATATTTTCTGCCGGTCTTCTCTCTCTCTCTCTCTCTCTTTCTCTTTCTGTCTGTCTGTCTCTCTCTCTCCATCTCTCTCTGTCTCTGTCTCTCTCTTTCTAGCTTTTACTGTCTTTTTCTTTCCCTTTCTTTCTCTCTTTGTGCCTTTCTTTACACATTTCTCTGTCTATTTTTATATTTCTTTATCTCTGTATATCTCTGTCTCTCTCTATGCCTCTCTCTATGTCTCTCTCTATATATCTATATATATTTTTCTTTTTCTGTGTGTCTGCCGCTTTCCACATGATGGAAGTGTATGTCTGTATGTCTGTCTGCCTGCCTGCCTTCTCTTTCTCTCTCTTTTTTTACTCAGTTCTCTCCTCTGCCCCCCTCCCCCATCTCTCTCTCCCTCTTTCCCTTGCATGTCTTGTTCATCCGGCTGTCTCTTCTCCAATTTCTCTCAACCTTTCGTTTTATCTAGACTTTATTACATAACGGAATCTATGGAAGAAAGTTCAGAATGGCATTCGGGGTAAAATAACTCCTAAAAATAGGGCCCTAGGAAGGGTAGGGTTCCTATACAGGAGGTATCTTCAGTCTATAAGTGTGGCTCACTAGAAGTATGGTACTTCATTGTCTACAAGGGTAGAGAGACCGAGATATTGCTCCTGGGACAGAGGACAGGAAGATAAGGCTACCCCGCTCCGATGGGTGGTGCTAGGCAGACTAGTTATCCTGGTGGCAACTCCTCTGCCACTTTTAAAGAAAGAGCCCCCAGAGAAAGAAAGCGAAGAATGCCCCTTTCTCGCTCACTCAACTATTACTCACGCACAGCAACAAAGACAGACGAGAATAGTAGTGAATGAAGAATGATGTCGCTTTAATTTTACTGACAGCTGACTGGCTAAAAATTGACAGTGGTTTGGTGTTTGTTTTTAAACCAAATGGTTATCATCATAAGAGAAATGTCTACTGGGTCCAGTTCCTTCCCCGCACGAGTACAGCTCACCCGTGGATACTCCCAAAGGCTGGACTTGATGGGGAAACCGGAACACTTGGCTTCTTGTAGATCTTATTTCTTGTGATATCCTCTTGTAGATAATCCACCGCTGATGTTCTTAAAGTTCAGATACGACACGTGGTCGTTTAGAAAATTCGACACGTGGTCGGTTACAATTACGACTAGTAGTCGGTTATGAATACTGGGATTAAATCCCTTAAACTGTCTCTTTGTCTGTGCCGATTCTATGGCGACATGACAATGGGTACAATTGTGTACTAATCGTTGAGTCCTTGGTGTTATGAAAAATGCCGCAGGGCTGGGGGAAGATAGTAAAAGCCCTGATAAGCGTGTGCAAAAAGGGAACACGTGGTTTCCCGAATTTGCTGGTTCTCTGGGCTCTTCAGAATTTATTAACTGAATTAAATATTAATATAATTCAGTTACGATGGTTTACAAAGTACACCGCATTTAATTATTAGCTTCAGTACTAACTTGTAAAGGTAAGGTTAAACGCACGTGGCCATATATATTTTTATATCGGTCAACTCCCGAACTCCAGCCAGCAAATTCAGGGATAACAATTTTAATATACTGCTACATTAATAGAAATTAAGGGTACACTTACAGAAGTTTCACAATTAGAAAAAGAGTGCCAACTTACCCCCTCAGATCGGTCAGAAATCACTACCGTAATCCAGAACGAATTAATATAGAACTACACTCGCTAATCTGAATACTGAACTTGAAAAACTACCGATCATCACTCGACCACGTTTGGAACTGCAAAGACCGGAAGATGGCGGCTTCCGCTCAAAAATGGACGACCCACGTGACGCCAGCCATGCGCATGCGCCAAAAAGATAAAGCGCCCTCTGGTACGTTCTATTGATTGGTCGAACAGGGCACTTTGATTGGTTGCAAAACTAGTAATCCATGAGTTAAATGTAACTAGCCCTATCCGGTTTTTAGCGGAAAGTATTAGGGGAAGGCCGGTTGCTAGGCGACGCGAAAATCTCATCGAAGTTGTGTAAGCACTCGCATCCTCTAACTTCTAATATATATATAGCTTCTGCCCTAAACTATAAGGTAACTAGGGGAGCGTCAGTGGTCATTGCCAGTACTGTCACATAGGCCCCCCGTAAAAAAAAAGTTCTGGGATCCAAACTTTTTAGAGACTAAGATGACCATCTGGCGTATCTCCTTCATCTGGGTTAGCTTGATCATTCTCCTCTTCTGGAGGGTGACGACTCAGGAAATCTGCTCCTACATTCTCTTTCCCCGGAATGTACTCTACTGTAAAAGTGTAGGGTTGGAGTAACAGTGACCATCTCATCAGCCTAGTGTTGAGCTTCTTAGATGCCGCTAGAAACATCAGAGGCTGGTGGTCACTCTGTACTTTAAATTTCGTTCCGTACAAGAATGGCTGGAATTTCTGCACTGCCCATACTAGGGATAAACACTCTTTCTCAATGGTTGAATAATTTCTTTCAGCACCGTTAAGCTTCCGGCTGGCATATGCTATCGGAAACAACATGGATGGTTCTTCTCTACCTTCCTGGAGTAGGGTCGCTCCTATTCCTATATTACTGGCATCAGTCCTCAACGTAAAGGTTTTAGTGAGGTCCGGGAGCTGAAGAATAGGTTTGGAGGTTAGCTTTTTCTTGAGCATAGCATAAGCTGTCACGCAGTCAGCTGACCAACGCACTATATCTGGGGCTCCCTTTTTTGTAGCATCTGTAAGTGGGGAGGCTATCGTGTAAAAATCTTATATGTACTTTTGATAGAACCCACACAGAGATACAAAGGATCGCACATCCTTCTTAGTTTTTGGTCTAGGTGCCTTGTGTAACTTATCCACAGTTTTTTGTTTGTTCTGGACACATATATCCCTGTGGTAGGTGTGTCCCAGAAATTCTAGTTGTCTAAAAGCTAGTTTACATTTAGAAGGCCTGGCTGTTAACCCCACTTATGCAAACCTCCCTAGCAAAGTGTCGAGAGTGCTGAGGTGTTCTTCAAAATAATTTGACGCAATAGGGATGTCATCCATAAAATGTTGTAATGTTGGCCGTTTAAGTGGGCCTAACAACATCCTCATCATGCGGGTAAACACGCTAGGTGCATTGCTAAGGCCGAACGGTAGAACGTTGAACTCATAGTGACCCTCGGATGTGCTGAATGCTAAATAAGGGCGCATTTCTTCCTTAACTGGGATCTGATAGTACCCCTTACTGAGGTCTATCTTAGAAAAGTTTTACTAAGTCTAGAGAAGAGTTGTCCTTGGTCAGGTAGTGGTTCAGCTTGGAACTCTTTGACCCCATTTAGTTGCCTGTAGTCACTGCAAAGCCGATGCTCCTCACTAGGTTTCCTCAGGAGCACAACACTAGCACTATAAGGTGATTCAGAAGGGGAGATAATTCCTTCTTGAAGGAGGTGAGCGGTCCCAGCCTGGAGGGCTTCCTCCTTAGCATAAGGTATAGGATAACATCTCTGTCTGACCGGTTCCATACTGGTCAGTTTCATGTCAAACTCGACCAGACTTGTGCGACCCGGTTTGTCTGTGAGCACTGCTGAGTGTGCAGTTAAGACCTCTCTTATTCTTTGTTGTTGCGAATCCAACAGGATGGGGTTTATTTCCACGTCCTGAGCTGTTTCTCGAGGTTGTAACGGGTACTCGACCCCTGCAGCCTCTCCACATTCGACCTCCGTAGCTACCGCAAGTGTCATCAAATGCACCGGGGTAGTTTCTGTTCTTTCGAAATACTTTCGAAGCAGGTTTATGTGAAAGACTTTCAGTTTTCCTCTTTTGGAGATCTTATAATTGGTGCGGGACACCTTCTCCACAACCGAGTAGGGCCCTTGCCAACCAATCTCCAGTTTATTGCTGCCACTTGGCAAAAGTAACATGACCTTGTCTCCTGGTTCTAGGGAACGGTCCTTGGCTTTCCTATTATAAAGGGCAGCATGTTTCTTGCGGGCGGCTTTCACATTTGACGTTGCCAGTTTCCAACCCATTTCCAACTTTCCTTTCAGTTCCTCCACATACTTGGAGGCTGTCACTACAGTCTCTTCCGCCTTCTCTTCAGTCCACGTCCTCATTAGGGCTTCCAAGGGCCCCTTAATAGGTCGTCCGAATAGAAGAGTAGCAGGTGGGATTCCCGTAGATCCATGGGGTACCTCCCTGTAGGCGAATAAAGCCGCTGGTAGGTACTCATCCCAAACCTCTGGTTTTTCCTGAGCTAACTTCCTCAGGATCGTCATTAAGGTTCCGTTAAATCTTTCCACCTGGCCGTTTGACTGTGGGTGATATGGACTAGTGTGGATATGCCGGGTTTGTAGAATCTGGAAGACTTCTCCCATCAGTTTCCCTCGGAACTGTGAGCCGTTGTCTGTCAAAATTTGATTGGGAAATCCCAATCTTGTGAAAATGGTCACGAGTGCTTCCGCTACTCGCTTTGAATCGATAGCGGGTAGGGCAATCGCCTCCCCCCACATCGAACAGGTATCCACCAAAGTTAAAATAAAGGAATTTCTTTTCTTGGTGCGAGGGAGTGGACCGACTATGTCGACTGCCACTCTCTCAAATGGAGTGTTCATCAATGGCATGTCACCTAAAGTTACTGGAACTGTCCAATGCCTGGGAGCTACCCTTTGGCATTCTGGACATGACTTTACATACCGCTTAATGTCCCCATTCATCCCCGGCCAGTAATAATGGCAGGCGATACGTTGCTGTGTAGCCCCAATCCCCATATGTCCAGAGAATGGGATAGTATGTCCCATGTGCAAGATTTGCGTCCGGTAGGGGGAAGGTACAACAAGTTGACCAAACTCGTCTCCATCTTTTCCTGCCCTACGGTACAGCAAATTACTTTTGACATAAAAGTTTCCCTTACTAGGAGGGGTTTGGGCTTTGGGCAACTTTCCGTAGCAAGGTTGAAGAGTGTGGTCCTGTTTTTGGGCAGCCCTTATTTCACCCGGAAGGGGGTTTAAAGGTTGAACAGGCTCTAGGCTATCTTTAGCCTGAGACCTGGTCTGTACAGCCGCGAGAGCTATGGGAGTAGATGGTTCACTTAAATAAACATACCGACACCCTAGGATAAAAGGATAAATCGGATCATCTACCACAGCAGCGGATACAGTCCCAGTAACATACTTGGACTCCACTTCAACTAAAGCTATAGGCAAAGTCATAGTGGGGGAACTCTTGGTAGCCCCGCTGACTTTAATAGTGTCTCCAGTTAGCTGGCCAGGTTCTACCAGATATGATGCAATTAAACTGTCATACTGGAGGCCGGTATCATAGAGACAATCGACTCTCTGTCGGTTGACTGAGATCACTTCCACCACGGGTGGTCTCCTCGTAGTAGGGAAGAGTACACTAGGAGGCTTTTCAGCTGCCACACATGCCGCGTACTGAGGGGCAGGTTTTTTTTCGGGCATTCGGCCGTGTAGTGGGTATTAACCTTGCAATATTTGCAGTATGGATTTCTCCACCCCGACGCTAGTTGCGGCTGGGGTTTTTTTTGATTTTGATTATGTTGGGGTTTGGGCCCCTTTGCGGCATTTTTATAAGGTTGTACGGGTGTTTTCACCGGAGGTTTTTCAAAGGTGGGTTGGGGTTTGGGCTTAAAAGATACTTCCCCATGGGCTGCATGATAGCGTTCTGCAAGAGTAATCATGTCGTCTAAGCGTTCAGCCCCATTCTCTGTTAAGAAAGTCTGCATAGGTTTCGACATACACTCCCTCAGTTGCTCAGCCAGCACCATTTCTTCCAACCCATCGTATGAGTGATCATGACCCCCTAAAGTCATCCATTTTGAAAGATAGCTTTGGAGTCTACTCAGCAGTTGGCTAAACGATTCACCCGCTTGCCGTTGGGCTGTTCGAAACTTATGCCTATATGCTCCGGAGGTAAGCTCATATCTTTTGAGAAGTGCCTGCTTTAATGCCTCAAAATCATTTTCCTGACCCCGAGGTAGCTGGTTGTAAACATCATAAGCAACTCCTCGAAGCCCCTGAGAAACCTTAAAGTTCCATTTCTCTTTTTCCAGCCCGTAGTTCTCAGCCATCTTTTGGAATTTCTCTAAGTAGGTGTCTATTTTATCTGCTTTTTCATCGAAGTGCATCAAGGGGAAGTTCAGGGCCCCCACAAGATTATTCTGAGATGAACCCTCAGGGCTAGGTAAAGAATAGTTGGGAATCGGTGAGGAGGGTATTGGGGCCTGTTCACGAAGTCTAATTTCATGTTGCCTTTCTTTATCTCTCTCTACCCTTTCCCTTTCTTTCTCTGCCTTTTCTTCTTCTCGAATTAAGGCTCTTTCCTTAGCCTCTGCTTCAGCCTTACCATACTCTCTTTCATCCACCCGGTATTCTCTATCTACATCTTGCATGTACCTTTTTAACTCTTCACCCTCGTGCCCCAGCTCTATTCCTATTTCCCTTATCTCAGCCATAGTTGGTCTTTTGAAAGGCATGACTATAGGTAGTGGCTTCTATCAATGACCTGAAGGGTAAGTTGTTTAGTAGGCAGAGTAGACAGAAAAACCAGATCAACGCAACAGAATCACTTAGCAGTTATGATTGACAGTTATAGTAGAACACCAAATAGTACTGTATGTATTATACACGTCACAACAGATACGTAACGTAACAACAACAGTATGTAACAAAACACCAGGTCTGGAACTGAACTACTTAAAATTTTGAATCATTTTACACAAACATTTTAAACCATCAATTTTTAGCTCAGTCTTATTAAACAGTTGTGCAGTACCTATAAAGCTATAGACTACTAGGAAATAGTCTCTGGTAAAATCCCGGACGAGCGTACCAGTTGTCACAACTATAGGAGGGCCCTAGGAAGGGTAGGGTTCCTATACAGGAGGTATCTTCAGTCTATAAGTGTGGCTCACTAGAAGTATGGTACTTCATTGTCTACAAGGGTAGAGAGACCGAGATATTGCTCCTGGGACAGAGGACAGGAAGATAAGGCTACCCCGCTCCGATGGGTGGTGCTAGGCAGACTAGTTATCCTGGTGGCAACTCCTCTGCCACTTTTAAAGAAAGAGCCCCCAGAGAAAGAAAGCGAAGAATGCCCCTTTCTCGCTCACTCAACTATTACTCACGCACAGCAACAAAGACAGACGAGAATAGTAGTGAATGAAGAATGATGTCGCTTTAATTTTACTGACAGCTGACTGGCTAAAAATTGACAGTGGTTTGGTGTTTGTTTTTAAACCAAATGGTTATCATCATAAGAGAAATGTCTACTGGGTCCAGTTCCTTCCCCGCACGAGTACAGCTCACCCGTGGATACTCCCAAAGGCTGGACTTGATGGGGAAACCGGAACACTTGGCTTCTTGTAGATCTTATTTCTTGTGATATCCTCTTGTAGATAATCCACCGCTGATGTTCTTAAAGTTCAGATACGACACGTGGTCGTTTAGAAAATTCGACACGTGGTCGGTTACAATTACGACTAGTAGTCGGTTATGAATACTGGGATTAAATCCCTTAAACTGTCTCTTTGTCTGTGCCGATTCTATGGCGACATGACAATGGGTACAATTGTGTACTAATCGTTGAGTCCTTGGTGTTATGAAAAATGCCGCAGGGCTGGGGGAAGATAGTAAAAGCCCTGATAAGCGTGTGCAAAAAGGGAACACGTGGTTTCCCGAATTTGCTGGTTCTCTGGGCTCTTCAGAATTTATTAACTGAATTAAATATTAATATAATTCAGTTACGATGGTTTACAAAGTACACCGCATTTAAATATTAGCTTCAGTACTAACTTGTAAAGGTAAGGTTAAACGCACGTGGCCATATATATTTTTATATCGGTCAACTCCCGAACTCCAGCCAGCAAATTCAGGGATAACAATTTTAATATACTGCTACATTAATAGAAATTAAGGGTACACTTACAGAAGTTTCACAATTAGAAAAAGAGTGCCAACTTACCCCTCAGATCAGTCAGAAATCACTACAGTAATCCAGAACGAATTAATATAGAACTACACTCGCTAATCTGGATACTGAACTTGAAAAACTACCGATCATCACTCGACCACGTTTGGAACTGCAAAGCCCGGAAGATGGCGGCTTCCGCTCAAAAATGGACGACCCACGTGACGCCAGCCATGCGCATGCGCCAAAAGATAAAGCGCCCTCTGGTACGTTCTATTGATTGGTCGAACAGGGCACTTTGATTGGTTGCAAAACTAGTAATCCATGAGTTAAATGTAACTAGCCCTATCCGGTTTTTAGCGGAAAGTATTAGGGGAAGGCCGGTTGCTAGGCGACGCGAAAATCTCATCGAAGTTGTGTAAGCACTCGCATCCTCTAACTTCTAATATATATATAGCTTCTGCCCTAAACTATAAGGTAACTAGGGGAGCGTCACAGATAACTGGCATCAAAATATTTACGAATATAAAATATGAGGAGGGATGTTTGCAGACTTAAGAAAAGCTTTTGAAATAACAGACAATACGATTCATTTAAAAATCTGGTAACAATAAAAATGAGTTCTAATCTGTTAACGTTTTAAAATTCATGCGCTTTCCCCCCCCCCCCCCCCCCCCCCCCCCCACACCTTTTTGTGTGTTGCTAAATAGAAAGCAAATAGTTTCCTACCATTAATCCATACCTCAGTAAAATGTTTCAAAACGTGTGAAACAAACTGTTTAAAAAAAAGTATATTAACTTGCAAAATCTAAACTGCTGTCTTTGCTGATCTCAAGCAGATTTTGAAAAAAAAAAATGCTTGATTTTTGCCGAGGAACTCCTGGCATGCGCTTGCGGCACCCAGTTTGAGAACCACTGATATAGACTATTACTGCACAATTATAGGGTGGCTGCTGTTTCAACGATCAAACGACTTAATGCACTTCAAAAATCAGTGTTCACGCTTGTTAAATAATAAACATGACAGAGAAAGCTCATATCTATATCAGGTCTTATACTAATTGCAACAACAAAAAACTGCCTTTTCTTCCTGCAATAACCACTTTTTCGGTGAAACTTGGTTAACTTATTTTGCACCAGGAGAGACGGTTAAATAGCTTTCACATGCATGTCCTACTTATCTGTCTGCCAAGAATACTTGGCATTGAGTGGCAGGACAAGATCCCAAACACAGAGGTGTTGAAAAGTACAGGCATTACAAGTCTTTTCAATGCTCAGTTTACGAAGGCTCAGGTGGCTGGTCACACCTGGAGAATGGAGGATGGCAGAGTCCCTAAGGACATCCTCTACGGTAAATTAAAGATAGTTAGAACATAACATTTCGAGGCCGACATCTATTACGATATAAATATGTGTGCAAGGAGGACATGAATGATGTAGGTATTCAGGTGGACACGTGGGAACAATATGCCATGGACCGTGTTGTGCGGAGGGGACACACAAGGAAAGGAATGAGAATCACGAAAGAAATTATAGCAGAACAGATAAGAGCTGAGCGTCTGCGAAGAAACAGACTAAACACAAATGTTGCGAACAGCAGTCCTGAAATCCCATGCTATCATTGTGGACGACCTTTCTTAACGCGAACTGCTCTTGCTAGTCACACTCGCCATCGCCATGGGCTGTTAGTCTCATGCCTTCTTATAGCGCAATATAACACTATCGTCTGGAAATGCGGAAAAGTGCCAATAATAGTGTAGGGGGGGGGGGGTGGTTTTTGGGTCGGGGATTTAGGGCCGCATGGATAGTGTTGTCGACATGAACTGTGCAGATTAGGATTTGATTTTTGCCTCGGACGGAGAGAAATCTTCCACTCGAGATCCAAACGTTCTAACCGTTCTTGGCTTGTTTTGCAACAACATCTCGGCACAAAACATTACACTTAAAGGATGTAAAACATCCGTATTAACGTGAAAATGAAGCAGCTTCGAAAAAACACAACTTTCCGCCGCCATTGAACCGGAAGTGTAACAAAGCAGCAACATGGCTCGAGACACAGACTTTCACTGGAGCATGCTTTCTCAGTGACTCGATGAGTATGCTCAGGAAGAAAGAGAAGGGCTGGGTGCGAAGGCAGTGATTGGTGGCTCTACAGAATTCACGGCTGACAAGGATTATTTTCAGGCCAGGATATGTGGGGGTACAAGGAAATGAGCAAGCTGATAGACTTGCCGGTAAGGCTTCAATGAAAGCCGGATAAGCCCTAGACCAGGCTGATATACTGAATGCTCTACGAGGTTTAAGACGTTTGCGTGAACCAACTGAGAACTGTTTATCTGCAACCATGGTCAGACTGCAAGAACAGCAAGTTAAACGGGGTGTCACCAAACAAGAACACTATGCTGGTAGCCAAAGAAGAAAAATAAATCAACACAGAACTGGTGTCGTTGTGGGATGTACTGAGGAGGGGATCGATTGTAAGGCAGACATGATACCAACTACACTAGAAATTCATGTGAAAATTATAACTGAAAATTAGACCAGTATTATACACTTTGATAGACGGACACATTTATGTCAGTTGTTTAGTATATTAGAAACATTTAGCTCGTCCTTAGCAGTCTACAAGGCAGACGAGTTATCACGTCCATAGCAGCGAAAGGGTTATACAGACAGTTACATGCAGATACATCTTACGTAGGCCATATTACATTCAATAGCGTTATATACTTAAATTTCAATCTATAAAAATACATATATATATATATATACATACACACACACACAGACACACACACACACACATTCATTTGCATGTTTGTAAACATCACATCACATTTACCGGAATGCTTTAACAAGACGTTACTCACATAAAACTATATTCGAAATGTAAATCAAATTCAACTACAACTTATGCGCAGCAAATTACAATTAACGGCAATTTATCCAATCGAAGTACTTTTATTGAATTTCGTAACTGATTTCCCCTAAGACCTCCTCCGTTTGTCCAAAGAACAAGCGAAGCAATGACATAATCTGTCATAGGCGTAAATCGACGGTTTATTTACATCTAAAACAATTTACAAACACTGAATTATATTCGGATGCAATTTAAACACAATAGCATTTGCCATTCACAAAGCAATTTACAATAGTCTTTTCAGATACTGCGTTTTTTTATGCCGGTTATCTATCCTCTAGTTCGATTACATTTGTTTTTTATGTGGGGGAGACAATTTTATCTGACGAATTGAAGTAAAAACGACAGGATTATTATTATTATTATTATTATTATTATTAATATTATTATTATTATTATTATTATTATTACTATTATTTGCGGAAAAATAGGCGTAGTTATTAAAGAAGGGAAGTATATAAACACATAGAAGAACCCACGCAATACTAACATGGAATTTTGAAATTTAAACTGGATGGCAGACACATTGAATCAAGCGTCAGATTG